>PVHY01000646.1:0-208531 GCA_004024945.1 Uropsilus gracilis | reverse complement strand
GTAGTTTGGTGTCCTTTTTGCTTCTTGTATGTCTAATTTCATTTCTTTCTTCAGGTTTGGGAAGTTTTCCTCCATTATTTCATTGAAGAGCCTTTCAGGTCCTATTTCTTTCTCTTCACCTTCTGGTATTCCAATTACTCTTATATTTGTTTTCTTTAGGGTATCTGAAAGATCTCTGATTATTTCTTCTGTTTTCTTATTTGCTTTTCTCTCTCCTTCTCTTTCTTCATTCTTTCTACTTCTGTATCTTCTAGTGTGCTGATTCTTTCTTCTATTTCTTCTAGTCTGCTTTCCTGATTCTTCCCTGCATTTTTGAGTTCTTCTGTTGTTCCTCTTATGCCTTGCATCTCCTGCAGTTTCTTATTTAGGGTTTCGATTTCGTTTTTCTGTTCATTGATGATATTGTTCATTTTGCTGCATTCTTTTTAATATTTTTCTACTACTTCTCTTAATTCATTGAGAGCTTCTCTTCTTTTGCTTTCCCTTTGTTCCCCCTCTTCCTTGGCCTCTTTGAGTGCTTTTATCACATTGACTCTGAATTCTTTGTCTGACATATGGAGCATTTCTTCAATGTCATCCATGTTGGTTTTTTTGAATTGTTTATCCTTAGGTGGTGAGTTATTTTTCTTAGGGCTTGCTTGAGTGTTTGTGTTCTTCCTTTTTCCTGTGTTTTCCTTTCGGATCTGCTCTATGTATTGGGTGACTACCGCTCTAGTAGTAGGCATGTTGAAGCCTATATAGTTGTATTTAACGCTGCTTATGTGCTTTCTGTAGTGAATGTCCTTGTTTTCTGAGTTTGTGCCGGTGCCGCGTAGCGGCGCCGGCGCTTTTGGGCTTTGGGGTCAGCGTGGTTATGCTCCAGGTGCGCTCCTTCCCCACCCCTTTTAGCAACTCAGTCCGAGCTAAAGTTAGGCTGAATAGCCAGGGTCCATAGAGATGCAAATGGCCGATCTGCCTGCCTCTGGCTGTTTCCCTGATGACCGGGAGACGCCACAGGCTCTAGGTAGGAAGCCTACCTGTTCTGCGTGGTCTCCTCCCCCAGGTGCTGGTGTGCTAGCTGCTCCTCTCAGCTGGGTCGGAGTCCCCTTTGCAAGTGACTCTTTTGTCCCCAAGAGCCTCAGTCCGCTCTCGGGACTTTGGGGTCGGCGCGGTTACGCTCCAGGTGCACTCCTTCCCCACCCCTGATCCTAAAGTTTAAATGGAAAAACAAAAAACTCAGAATAACCATCACAATGCTGAAGAAGAACAAAATTAGGGAACTGGTACTACCTGACTTTAGTGATAGGTGTTAGGATAGTGTGCTATTTATTAAAAAATAGATGAATAGATCAACTTATCTGAACAGAGCTAACCCCTAGTCAATCTAGTCATACTGATTTTTGACAAAAGAGCAAGGATAAGTCTATGGACAAGCAACTGTCTTTTTAACAAAGGGTGCTAGAACAAGCTGACATCTTTGTCACCCAAAATTGAATCTAGACACTGATCTACACCTTATACAAAAATTCATTCTAAATGGATCATAGACCTAAATGTAAAAGACAAAATCATAAAAGCTTCTATAATAGTATAGGAGAAATCTTGGTGACCTTGGGTTTGATGATGAATTTTTAGGTGTATTAAAAAGTATGATCCATGAAAGAAAAATATTTAAACTGAAATTTAAAACTTGTGCTCCATGAAAGACATGGTTAAAGAAATAAAAAGTCTGACTAAAGATTGGGGAAAATTACCTTCAAAACATACGTCTGATAAAGGACTTTTATTCAAACTATATAAAGAACTCTTAAAAATCAATAAGAAAGTGAATAACTTAATTTAAAAAAGAGGGTGTGATAACAGAGTTGTAAAGTTGTGAACTTTCTACCCCTAAAACATTTTCAGTGTTACAAACCAATGTTATCCAATAAAGATAATTTTTAAAAATCAGTTAAAAATGAGCAAAAGAACGGAATAGGTTCTTGCTAAAGAAATGTGTAATTGTAAATCTGTGTATGAAAAGATGCTTAAACTCATGTAATTAGGGATTGCAAATTAAAACAATGAGATCACTAAGCACCTACTAGAATGGCTAAAATAATTAAAAAAAATGACAACACCAAATGCTAACAAGGCTGTGGAGCAACAGGAATGCTCATTCATTGCTAGTGGGAATGTAAAATAGTATACTTTGGAAGACAGGCAGTTTCTTACAGAATTAAATATAGTTTTATCATACCATTTACTAATTGTACTCTTATTTATTTATCTTAGTAAGTTGGAATCTTATGTTCACATGAAAATCTACTAGATGAATGTTTAGCACAACTTTATTCAAAATTCCCTAAACTGGAAGCAACTAAAAGGTAAGTGAACAAACAAATTGGAGAATATTAATACAATGGAATTTTATTTGGCAATAACAGAAAATAAACTGTCAAGTCAATAAAAGGTATGAAATAGACAGTTGCATATTGTTGAGTGAAAGGAGCCAGTTTTTGAAAGGGCAACTATATGATTCCTAATATATGATATATTGGAAAAACTGTCAAGTAAGAAAGTCCCAGCGACATAGAGACATTATATGGATGATGTCCTGGCCAACAGTGCAGATAATGTCTGTCCCAGATGACAGACAGTTCCAACTAGACATATGAGAGTATGTGAGCCTCCAGATGCTTGAATTCTCCAGCAGCCAAGACCCTCTCAGCCTTCTAGTCTTCCAATTGAGGACCCAGATATCATGAGTGGAGGTAAACTATCTTATCATGCCATCTGAACTCCCAATCCTCAGAATCCTTAAGCATAATAAATGTTTGTTTTATGTCATAAGTGGTTGGAGAATTTATAATAAATAACTGTGCCATAAATCTTTTTTTTTTTAGACTAGATCTCACTATTTTTGCCCATGGAACCACAGGCTCACATTGCCTGGGGTACCACAGACTCAAGCAATCCCCAGTCTCAGTTTCCCAGGTAGCTGGGATTACAGGCATGTGTCACCATGCCCAGCTATGTTTTTGGGACTAGGTTTCGCTATGTGCCCCCAGTGGGACTGGAACCACGATCCCTGGCCCCATACGTGGTTTCCTAGGCTGCCACTTACAGGCATGCACCACCATGCCAGACCTGATAAGTAATCTTGATTCCATCTACAACCTTAGTTCTCCTCTGCTATTGTAATCTTATATATTCTGAGGATTAGGAAATAGAGATATTTTTGGAGGCCATTACTCTGTTCTCCAAAGTTCCAAACTCAACTTATTTTGCTGTCAGTTGTGGGAATATTTTCATTCTCCAAGGTGGTTGAGAGTTGCTTCATGTACTTTACATGTGTATTTTCAGAAAATGTCTAATGAAGTCCATGTGCAGAGAAATCGGAAACCTGCTTGAGAGATAGTAACCTGGCATTCTTACTCTAATTTATCTCATTGAACTCTTGGAGGAAATTAGTGAGGTAGGTGGGATGAATTTGTCATCTTTATTTTACAGATGGAAAAAGAAATTGCAGGTAAAATAAATGACCTTTCAAGTCTCCTGTACTTCATGATAGCCTGATAGAGTCAGCCTCTGGGGAGATCTGCCTCCCATTTCCAAATCCAGTGTTTTTCTGGTGCCCCAGAATCCTTCTGATCTCTTTCTAGGTGAATCTCATGCATTTGTCAAGATTTTACACTAGCTCTCACTTTCCTATTTTCTTCTTCCCTCCCTCCCTCCCTCTCTCCCTCCCTCCCTCCCTCTTTTTTCTCTTTCTACTGTCCTCATTCTGTCCTATGACTCTATTTCCAGATTGTTTTTTTGATAAATCTAGATATTTGGGGGCATTTTCCAGGGTCCAGTCAAGGACAGCCAGTTGTGTCAATTTTTTATCTCACTCTTCCTTAAAGCACGCAGATGCTCTGAAATCACTGCTTTTATACCAGTGTGTTTAGGTTGGCAACAACTGTGAAATCTCAACCCATTCATAACTCATGATCAAACTCCCAGGTGTCTTTTAGGGACAGAGTCAGTCAAAGTCACCAGCAACTCTCTCAGAGGAGCATCTGCTAATGCAAACAGCCATCTAACTATTTAAAACACTTATAGATCTATTTGGAAAGGTGGAATCATTCAGGATTACTCATCCAGTTCATAGAGATGAGGTTGGAGCTCAGTTTCCTTCCTCAGCTACCCTCATCATCACCATCAAACCATTAGCTTCATGGTGGGTATGTCGAAGGCCAATTTCTAAGCATTTTCAGTTTCAAGGTTTGTTGATAATGGGAGATCCTGGATATAGAGGAAAGGGCAGATTTGGAGTGAGTTTAAGGGCTGAATCTCAGTTCTGTGAGTTATTACCCCTGTGTACGTTAAATAATTCTTAACCTTATTCTATTTTTGGTGCAACGAGAGCCTTGACACTATCTTTTTAAGGCTGTTGTGAGTTATACAAGATGCACTTACCTGAAAATGTGTGTCAAAATACATGACATGTCACACGTGATCAGTGGTGGGTCCAACTACTTTGGGGCTCTGCCTTGGAGACAAAGACACTGAGGGTAGGAAAGGCATAACTGGCAACTGAAATTATAGTCATTCTGCTCCTCTTACCCTGGATAAGATGCAACCTAATTCTTTACATTAATTTAATTTTTATTTTTTTTATATTCATAAAATAGAAGAATGGGCTTTGGTGTCAAATCCACCCTTTCTAACCTCATGAGGCTTGGTGAACATACTGAACCTCCAGGACTGAAATATTTATACAACAGTGAGAAGAAAGAAGAGCCTCAGCCTCTAATACCACTGTGCCAGGGAGTATAAAGTAAGCAGCCAGAGCAACTTGCGATTGAGACCTGTAGGTATTTCAGGATGAAATGAATTTAGAATTGGTCTAAAAGCATTTTATTGAAATAACCCCAGGGATTGAAATCCTTTATCAGCATAGTTACTGTTGTTAATAGACATACATTGAACAACAGTTAAGCTCTGGGCAGGATACCAATAAAAGTATTTAAGCACAGTCCCTCCCCAATGTCTGCAATTAAAGAAGATCAAGAAGCAAGCCAAGCATGAATAAATGAGGATATACCAAGGGGAGGGGGGAGTGGGACTGTACTCAGTGTGAGTCGGGACACCCCCAGAGTCCTGCATAAGACCACTCCTGGTCTTATGGTTCAAAGTCTGAAAACAGAGATGGGAGCTAGGCACTGGTCCAAAAGAATGGAGGAAAAATGATGAAATAAGCTTTGAAGGAAGGTTAAATGCTTCAGGCTGATTCCCCTGTAGAAAAAGGGCTTCAGGCTTATGAGACTTCATCTGTCTACTGCACATATACACACATCCATCCTTCTTTCAACTATTTCTTCCTCTTCTCCTGTGTACTCTTTGTGGTCAGTTTCCAGTTTTACCAGACTGCAAGTCCTATGGGATGAGAATCATATCTTACTCATCTTTGAATGTCAATCTGTGGTGACTACAGAATGAGGTGCTTAAGGGTGTTTGTTGGAATATTGAGTGGTTAAAAGGGAGGATGGGCATTAAGTGGTGACATAGAGGAATCAGAGGACTAAGAGGAATGAGAAAGTACAAACTTTCTGCTACTCAAAAAAGTATGTCCTGACACACTGGTCTAGCACTTGGTTTGTATGTCATGGTGGCCGTCTATCGGGTACTCAGTTGGCATCTGCCCCTGCCTTCTCCTTCAAGTAATGAACAGAGTTTTTCCTGCTTGTGGCTGAGGTAGGGATTTGCCTCACAGCCAGCCAATATGATCTTGTCTTTCTTGCAGGGGTGCAGGTCTGGAACCAGACAACAACCCAGGTCTAAGCTTAGTCACTTTGAGCATACCTTAGTCATTTTGATTCCCCCAGTTTGATTCAAATTTTGAAGAAGGAAAGGTTTGTGCTTCTCTTCCTTCTTAATGATATAGAGCATGAATATTGTGTTGGAATTACTGTTATTTATTTTAGTCAGTGTGGAACAAGGATGGATAAGGGCAGAACCAAAGCATTGGAACACCAGCTGAAACTAGACTCTACTGAAGACATCTCTGTATTGTGCTTTTCTGTAGGAATCAACATCATCCCTTTATGCGGAAGTCAGTTAGATTTGAATTTTATTAATATTTGTAACACAAGGAATGCAATGTTCTGCATCATGATTCTGCCATGTATATTGCAAACTGAAAGGCAGTGGCATGGTGGTTAGGAATGCAGGTCTGCCTTTGCCAGTTCATTACCAGCTCTGACACTGGGAAAGTTATTTGCATTTTCAGAGGCTCCGTATTTTTCATATGTAGAGTAAGGATAATAGGCTTGTGAGGATTAAATGAGCTAATGCATGTACACTGCTAAGCATATAATGAGAGTTTAAAAGAGAGCAACCCAACAGTGCTGACATAAACCACATCACCTTGAAGGGTCCTTCCTGGGAGAGCAGGTATAAGACAGCATGTTTTGAGTTACAATTGGAATTTTTGGTTACGCTTCTCCTCCATATGCTCACCTACCTTAAGTTCTTTGTGTCTGCTTCTTAGAAGGTCAAGTAAGCTCAAATGACTTACTATTAACAACACTGTCCAATTCACTGTGCTCTAGCTACTTTATTTCAGTTAGGGTTCTCCAAAGAAACAGAACCAGAAGGATATATATTTATATATCAAGGGATTTTTTTCTTAGCAGTTGGCTTATACGTTATGGAGGCTAAGAAGTCCCCAAACCTTCAGTTGACAAGTTAAAGACCCAGAAGAATTGCTGATATAAGTTCCAATCCAAGAACAGGAGAAAACTAATGTCCCGAGTCAAGCCAGCAGGCAGCAGGTGAAGTTCTCTCTTACTGTCTTTTCATCCTATTCAAGTTTTCAACTGATTAAATTAGGTCTGGCCATCTTAGGGAGATTGTTTTACTTAATCTATCATTTCAGATGTTCACCTCATCCAGAAACACCCTCAGAGATATGCCAATAATGTTTGACCAAATATCCAGTTACCCTTTGCTATAGTAAAGTTGACACATGAAATTCACCATCACATTCATTAGTGTGACATTCATTCTAAAAGTATTTGTTGAGCACTCCTTGTGTGCCAGATGTTTTTCTAGGCACTGGGGATATGGTATGGGTATAGAAAAATAAAAAAGGAAAGAAGAAATAAATAAAAGGGAAACAACGGGGTTAAAGAGAGAGAAAGAGAGGAAAATCCCTACTCTCATGAAGGTGTTTTTTTTTTTGTTGTTGTTGTTCAAGTTCCCTCATAGTTTAGCAAGCTCTTTTTATTGTCTCATTTAATCCTCATGATAATCCCGTGAGGTTGTTTTGACAAGTATTATATCTTCACCATACAAAGGAGATGATAGAGACAGAAAGAGATTAGTTTGTTGAGTTGACCAAGGTTATTGAACTCCTGCATTAAAAACACAATGAGAATTGAAATCCCTTGAATCCAATGTAAGGTTATTTTCACTAGACTGGATTTCTATATACCTATTTACCTGCAGAGAGCTGTAAAGTTGAGAAGAGTGCATTTAAAGAATTACCTATCTTCATTCTGCAATGTGTTTAGGGACATACAGTACAATACAACTTGTCAAATCATGTGTAATTGCAATTATTACTCATTCGCCAACACAGCCTAATAGCCTTTCATGTCTTTGTCCAATGAACAACTGTATTTGAGAAACACACTTGGGTTGGCATCAGTTGACCACTTAATTCCCAACTGAAGATGAGCTCTTGATTCATTTAATGGCTCTCAGAACGTTGCCATGCATGGAAGCACAAAACAGCACTTTTTCTTGTGTTTTCCTCCTTCTAAAACCACAAGAAATTATTTAAGGAAGTTTTAATGAAATGCATCTGTCACTTATTAAGATGGATGGCTGGAGTGCAGCTTTCCATTACTGGAAATGGCAGAATCAAATTAGGAAATAACAGTCCTCAGCATCTTCTCCAACTGGCTCTTGCATAATGTGTTGGGAAAAATGCCACCTTGGCAGAAAACTATTATTGTGAGGGCCAAGGTTCTTTCCCCAAAAGGGTTGTGTTTACCAGTGAGTTCTTCTTCCCCTTTGGCAAGTGAAATGACTGAGCTTGAAGGGAACTTTCTTGCTCTGGACACTTTTTGGTGCTTGGTGCTTGGAGGTTCTGACTCAGTCTAAGGGAGTCCAAAAATTTCTTATGCTGTTCTCTTCCCCAAGGCGGTTGCCCTGGATTTTGGTTTGACTTCCTAAACATCAAATTTCTCATTTTTTATTGGGTCAAACAGCATGTATTCAACACTTACTGAATGTCTACTGTGGAGCCAGCTCTCTTCCAACACAGTATTGCCAAGGAGAGCGAATTGACATACCTGCTTCAAGTTGTGCTGGGTGAAGGTAGAGTGAATAATGTTCAGGAGGTGTCCTGTGTGCCAAGGTAGTGAGGTGGAAATGCAAAGTAAAGAACAGGTGAGGTAAGAGGTTATTAGAAGGAAGACACTTTCCTTCACAAGTCAGGAAACCCACACCCTCATTTCGGAATAACTATTGTATTTTTATGTCTCTAGGGGAACACTGCAGTTAGCATTTGTTTATTGTTTTTCAAGAAGATTTTGGAGATCATTGAGTTCATCTTCCATCTAAGCACAGGAATCTATGTTTCAATAATCCAGTAAATGACAATGGAGCTCACTGTCCTAAGTACCTCTAGACTTGACTTTTATTTCCCCAGGAAGAAGTCAAATCAACTAAAAATGTTTGCCAATACAAACCATTTTATAGTAGGATATGAACTGCAAAGTCTTTCAGCAAATGTCTATTGAGCCTCTATTGTGCCAGGCATGAAGTTGAGGGCTGGGAGGAGTGGCACACACAGAGCAGTTACAGACCACTCCCTCTTCTTCCCCAGCACTTGGTGCTAATGCAGAACAACCATTGGGGGGTTCCAACCCCCCTGCCCCTGCCTCCTGCAGCACAGGCAGGAGAAGCTAGAAGTCTAAGGAAGACACTGAAGTTCATGACTATCATTGGTGTTATTTTCTAAATATTTTTGACTTTCTACTTTCTGAGATGGACATTTTTAAGGCTCCTGAAGGGGAGGAATGTCTCCTCCAGGAAAGCCTTTTCTTTCCCACTTTTGTTACCATCACAGTGTTCATCTGCCACTGGTTTGCTGAGGAGCACAGTGAGCAGGGACCCTCCTGCCTTCTTGGATCCCAAACATGAGAAATTGAGCTGCCATCTTAAGCTGCCAAACTTTATGTTGTAATTGTCCTGTGTTCTGGTCTCAGCTAATTAATTCAAGATTCCTTTTCTCACTGGGAGCTTACAATCTTGTGAGGGAATTTCGGATCTCAGAAAGTTCTCACTATTGGGAAATTTATCCTTCAAAATTGAAATAAATTCTGCTTTCCCATCATTTCCTCTCCCTCTTCCCTCTGAAACATCAAAGGTGAAACCATGCTTCCTTCTCCATGACATAAAAGGATAGCTGTCATTTCTTCCCTCAGAGCTTTCTTCTCCAGAGGAAATGTGACTGGCACCTCCAGTCAGTTATTTGATGACAAGGTTCCCAGATACCTTCTTAATTGTGTTTCCAGTTTCTAGATGCACCCAACTTACCAACATAGCTTTTATATAGGGAATCATAATTCCTGATGTTTTATGACAATTATCTACTATAATGAAATTTCTGGTTTTTGTTGTTGCTGTTAATACTCAGGTACTAAAGCAAAACAAAACAAAAAACAGCTTAGAAATCTTTAAAGAAAAATTCAATCATATTTTGTTTGCTTAAAATCCTTCAGTAACTCCCCACTGCGTGTAAGATAAAGCACTCATGGGATGCTGGGTGCGGTGGCAAACACTTGTAATCCCAGCACTTGGAGGCTGAAGCCAGGTATCACTTGAGTCTGCGGGTTCTATACTAACCCAGACAACATAGTCAGACCTAGTCTCTAAAAAATAGCCAGGTATGGTGGCACACTCCTGTAATCCCAGCTACCTGGGAGACTGAGGCTAAGGATCACTGGAGTCCTTGAGTTTGGGGCTACCCCGGTCAACATAGCAAGGCTTTGTCTCAAAAACAAAAAATGAACGCCCCACTCATAGGACACTAGATAATCTGGTTACAGACCACATTTTCAGTTCTATCTTTCCTGGACCTCCCTGTTAGTCACCCTGAGTGTCCTCCAATCTACTCCCCCAACCCTCCTCTGCTCCCATCACACTCAGGCCAGGAGCACATTCCAGGGTTCCCATGTTGGCTGGGTTTGCTGGATTTGGCCCACTGAAGACACTGGTGGACATGACCATAGAGGGGGCTATTTCTGTTCCCTTAGGACTCTTCCTTAGATGGTATCTCCACAAGTAACTGCATTTCATCTGTTTCTCATGGCCCCACATCTACCACATATGTTACTTCTATACAGGGTCCCTGCCAGCTTGCTGAAGTTCTAGACTCTGTAGTCTTTTTTCTCCCTGGGCTTCCTCCTTTTCCTGATGTCTGAGTGAATTCTACATCTTTTGTTTATCTTCTCCACTTTCCTCCTACAGTAGAATTTCCTTTATTTGAAGTACTTAGAATAGTTTCCATTTCCCCAATGTGTCCATCCAGTACTCTGTTCTCAACCACAGTGAACATCTTTCAGTTCTTGGAATAAGCTATGCTCTCTCAGGTGTGTCTGACACAGTTTTCTCTCCTTCCTCCTAAACATGACTAACTTCTATTCATTGTTAGTTCTCAGTGTTGGTATCTCTCTGTGGGTTCCCGTAGCACTACGTGCTCACTTTTATAAGTGTATTCATTTACTATTGACTTGACCATTCCCCCCTGGAATTATGAACTCATGGCAAGCCAAGGCCACATCTGTTTTATTCATTATCACATTCCCAGAAACTACATAGTGTCTGCTTCATAGAAATTGCTTGATGAATAACTGAAGATTAAAGGAATTAGTATTATCTGAAAAACTCATTATGAACCAGGTTTTTTTAGTTGGAAAAGTGAAATGAATGCCTTGGTAGATCTCAATGATAGCTAGAACTCTGACAGTGACGTTTTGGTGAGGACTTATAATGTGATTTTAATGAGTATGGGGATTTTAGATATTTCTAAGGCAAAAAATTCCTGTATTTTTTTTTCTTATTTTTGTTAGTAAGAAGGGATGACTTGGATATGGAACTGTAATTGCTTTCATTAGTTGTACCATATATGGTATGTCAACCATATCCCTGATAACCGTCCAAGATTCTGTGAAAATGAACAGATGGGGACCAACTGTGGGCTAGCACCTCCATAAGGCTAAGATGTCCACTGGGGGCCTGACCAGTTTGTTAACCCAGGGTCCTGCCCTTCATCAGGGAATGGGAAGTGCCCTATCAGATGTGATGTCACCACTATCTCCATGGCAAGCATGGACTCCCTTTTCTGGTCTCTCAGTTGACTGATTCCAAGGGGCTCTTCAGATGACCAAGAAGAGTGACAGCTTTTGACATCACCAATCTAGCAAGGGATTTAGGGGGACAGGGAAATCATTTCCCCTGCAGACAGGATATGCCAGAAGCCTAGGTTTGGCTTTAAATCCTACGTGTGGGTTTTCATTTCAATCAAAAGGCCTCTGTGGCCATGCTGATCTGTGGATGCTGCCTCCATGGCACAAGATATGATGAGCAACTGGGAAAGTCTGGTGTTACAGATCTCGGAGAGCTTCCACACAGCCTCAGAAATGCCCAACAGTGGCCAGTACCCACTGTTCTAATGGTATAGGGTGCAAAGCTGGAGATTTCCTGCACTAGCAGCCCATGAACAACTTGTGGCTTTCATTGTTAGTTCAGAGACTTCAGGAGGACTGAAAGGGGTTATCAAGGCCTTGATGGTGAAGAGGTTCTGGAGGCACTATATAGTGATTATCTGTTGCATTGCAGTTTGGGCAGATTTTTTTTGTGTGTGTAGGAATGATTTGTGAGTAAAGGCATAATGGACTTGGATAAAATTTGCGAGTGAGGAATATGTTACCTCCGTATATAAAAAGACCTGGTAAATGTTGAGTCTGCCTGAAAGCAGTGGGTGTCAGTAAGGTGAGGAATTGATTCCTTGATCAAATAATGGCCAGAGATGTTATTGAAGTGGTGGAGCTACTTAGGGTGGAGTTATTTATTCAATCACATTCCAGTGTTATTGAATATTATGAGGAACAATGAGTCAGTCTTCAATAGAAAAGTTATCTTAATGTATTATATCTTAATGTATTATATGAGTGTGTCCTTTGAATCTTCTCAGAGGAAGATTTCACAAACACTATGCTTTATTTGTTTTCCTGGAGAAAACGGAATGCAATTAAAATCTTTCCTGAAAAGACTGAATGTGATGTCATCTTATTAGTAAGGGCCCCCATCCATTGAAATGTTTAACAAAATAGCAACTTCACTGCACCATGCCAGTTTTTGTAATAGCTATTGTCCTTCCTTCAAGTTTTCCCAAATGTTGAAGGCATTACTCACAGAAGTGGCAGTGGAATGGACTGTTTTCTATGTCATGAACACCCATTAGAGGGGAGGAAAGACAGAGAGACAGGTTCTAGATGGAATGAGTTCCTTGAGAGATTATTAATTTTGAGATCCTGAAATCTGCCTGCCAGTGGGGACATCTCAGTGATGTCATCTAATTCTTGATCACTGTCACAGAACAGGGCAAGTCCTTGGCTACCTTTTCATCTTTTTGGTAGATAATAAATCATTTCAGTCAACTTTGGATTTCCAGTGAAGCCACAGACCTCCATTTCAGTTTCTCTTTCTTCCACCTCAACGAGTTTTTCCAGCAGTTAGAGGGGACAAACGTGCCTGTTCCACTGTACCTGGAGAAGTCCAGTCATTGTCAGTAGGGTCAGGAACTTCACCTCCTTCCATCACCTCAACTCACAACCCCCCTGTTTCATCACCCAAGTGCCTCCCTTCCATAGAGTGGACTTGGTGTGGCTCCTTCGCATGCTGAGAGTTGTAGCTTCTGGAGTCTTCGGCAATCAGTTTTAAAATTCCCAGTAAATATGTATTTTCCTCTGTCTCCTTTAAGGAAACTGGGTGAAACATTTTGGCCCATTTTTCATTAGGGTCTGTGTCTTGGGTCATCAGAGATTTCTTCCTTATAAAGAAGGATGAAGATAATTTTTGTGATACAAGCAAAGCAGTAACAAAAGCTGATACACCTTTCCAGGTGGGCTGAGCAGCCCCTGGGGCTGTCCCTCAGTGCTCCACATTCTGTTGCCCTTCTTCACATGAGTGACCCCACCATGGCGCAGGCCCATCAGTCTGTTCCTGGGTTTTCTGTAGAACTGGAGCCAACGCCTGGATGGAGTCCATGGTAGCCCCAGTGGGGCACCCTCTTCTGAGCCCACAGTTGGCCAGTCTCAGCTGATGGTAAAATGAAGACTCATAAATCAATCTAAGACACACAGACAGATCTGGATCATGACACCCACCTGGAGCAGCTTTAAGGAGGGCACCGATTTCATTTAGGGAATCCTGTTCCTAAATGCCGATTACCAGAGCTTGGGATTTAGGACAGTTACTGCTTCCTCAGTCTCAGGACAATGGGTACACATGGTGCCAGCTGCACCACTCAGGGCACTGGCCCACTTGCAGGTAGCAGCATGGCTTGTAGAGCACCCTGGCTAGTGGGTTTGGCTCCTAGACATGCTTGCCAGAGGCTGCCCAGCCAAGGTGCAAGCTGGAACCAAGGCCCCATGTGGCCGTGGGCCTTTCTGGGACCCCTGCTCATACTGCCTGTCATCTGTGGTTGCCCACAGATGGCAGGGTAGACCCCGCTCCCAAAATTTGCTTGAATGTCATAACTGAGGATGTCACACATACACCAAGAGGATATAAAAAAAAAATCCAATTCTCATGGATTAAGACCATCTGGAAAGAGTGGGGTCTGTAACCAAGCTGGTCCGGAATGACTGGAGCAGAATCAGGTTTACAGCCTTCATCCTCATGCTGGTTAGGGGGCAGGAGCAGCGGGATGTGCTGTGCATTGCAAGGGCAGTGTGATTTGAACTTTTCTGTGTCCCCCAGGGAAGAGCATCCAGGAGTTTTCTCTGTAGCTTGCTCAGATATGGGGTAAAGGGAAGAAAGAGGTAGGGCCTGTCAAATATTTCAGAAATGGAATCAGACTCTACTGTACTGATATAAAATATTTTACAAAATTCTAATTTTGACTTGAAAGCTCAAACTGTGTCATTAGCAGCAATAATGTCTGGTGTTTTCCAAGACGTGACAATCTCTGTTTATTTGAGACAGAGTATCTGCAGTCACACAGGCCACATCACCACAGTTAAATTCCTGCAGATAGAAACGGTGTTCCCTGGACAGAGTAGCACAAGCAGCTGGAGCTCAGCACACCGGATAACCATAGTGTGAGGCTGAGTACAGAGGTGCTTTGTGCTTATTCCCAATTTCCTCACACAGAATATTAAAAGAGGCTTTACTCGGTCATCAAGATTTAATAACATTAACCCTGCTTACTGCTTCATTCAGGAAATTTGTAGAGAAAAAGCATTTTCTTCTGCTGAAAGTGAATGGCTATTTAGGGATGATGGCGACTCCTGGGGGCAGGACCTCGATGCATGCCAGCAGTTCTCCCCAGTGTAGCCACTGCACCACCTGGGCAATATATCAAAAGAACAAGGGACATCTCAGTATTATTGTGAAGGTAGTTTTGATCTCCCCACCTTCCTGAAAGAGTCCTGGGAGCACCCCATCTCTTTTGGGTATGTGCTTTCGATGCTTTGAAAACAGCTGCACAAGACTGAAATCAATTGGTAGGGGAGGTCACCTTCCCTCCCAGAGGCCACTGTGTGCAGGTGCTCCTGCAGGGGTGAATCTTTGCAACAGCGACTGACCTGCCAGAAAGGTTGTCTCAGCTTGTGTTTAGCCAAACTCACTTGCTTAGTTTACATTATGTTCCAGGTTCTGTTTGGGGGAATCAGCCATGAACAGTGAGTAAGGGGTGGCCCCACTATGTCTCCAGATCAATATGAACACACTGTGATAACTGATCATACAATGCTGATCAATAAGTCTTACTTTAGAGAAGTACACACTATGTGCTAAGGGAATGTAGTAGCTAAATCTCCATATTGAGAAAAGACTTAGCTGTGTTGAGGCATCTTGTGGGATAGTGGCAGCCTAGATGGGAAAGAAGGATCGGAACTTTCAGCTGAGGAAATGTGTGAGGACCTGAAGGCCATGGAAAGCAAAATCCGCTGACATTTCTTCAATACCAGCTCCAGCTTCTGTGACAGTCTCTGTAACCCCTGACTACCCCAGATCACAACTTGAGACATACTCTCATCTCTGTATTTCCTCTTTCTTTCAGTCATGCATCAAAATTATGTCAGGCACCTGTTAGACATTTTTAGAGTTGATTTTCTCAGGAGTGGGACTCAAAAGCATGCAGTAGAGAAGGTAACAAATCATCTGCAAAGATTCCTTCGGTCACCCACAAAGTACAACAAATCTGTGACACAGAGATTTGATCTGAGGATCCGTGTTGTCTGTAAAAAGGACTTTTAATCATCAGAATCCTGTAGCTTTACTGTGCAACACCCATAGAGATGGAGACAGACCAGGGAGGAATGAGATCCCAGCTTCAGGTTCATGCTCCCTTTCAGAAACATGGCCACTGAGAGAAAGGAGTACCAGGTGGATGAGCTCACACATTTTATTTTTTCTCAGAAATATATTAAATTTACTTATTTTTTGGCATTGTTCATCTTTTCACAAAGTTTTGTTTCTCCCCTCATGGAGCCCACAGATTTTTAACTGTCCTTCCCTCTCTCTCAGTGCCCACACAGCACTCACATGGTTGAATCTGTGTTGATAAAGCACATCTAGGATGAGATGCTCTTCTATTTCGTCCGCGGTCACGTTGACATTTATCACTTTTTCCCAGTCATTTTTGTCACTGCCTCGCTTGTTCTTTGGGCCTGATCATCTGGCCT
Source organism: Uropsilus gracilis (assembly GCA_004024945.1). Lineage (NCBI taxonomy): Eukaryota > Metazoa > Chordata > Mammalia > Eulipotyphla > Talpidae > Uropsilus > Uropsilus gracilis. Next base: position 192,599 of record PVHY01000646.1, on the reverse strand, counting down.
GTTCAGGCTCTGCTTCTGTCTGTTCTCAGAACTAAGTAGATGATGCTCCTAATACTCCTGATTTAAAGCCCTCTCTGAGATCACCCATGGGCAATCAAATAGACACGAAACTCAGACAACTCAAAACTATGTCATTTTTGAATGGCTTCAACTGCTTTTGCCAACCAGAACGTGAGGTCTCTGAGGGCAGAAGTCACCTCTTCTACCCTCTGCATCCTCAAACTCTCTGGCTGGGGGCCCCATGAACTCTGGTCTTTGATGCTGAAGGAGATGACATGAAGTGCATGTGGTGCCCACTGCACCACATTGGGGGCTCAGTTGTGTTTTTTTCCTTCCCTCCTATGTCTACCCAGCTCCTCCTTCTGCCTTAACACTCATTATCTGACAATGATTACTCACTCTGTGAATGCTGCTTCTGGGGAATGCAGAGTTGTCAATCATTTATCTTTTGCAGATTTGTTTTCAAACCTGATTCTCTTCAAGACCCCAAAGCAAGTACAACCAGTTCATAAGTGTTTACAAGGTTGTTCTCTCTCACGGGAGCAATCTCTGCCTGCTGAGTGAACTTTCCTTTCACCTGAAGGGGACTATGGTTAGATCTGTACACCACAGGTATCGGGGGGTAGTGCCATGTGCCTCCTCCAGGTATGTGAGAGACCAGGGCACCCCCTCTATGCAACACTACATAGAGTGGGAGTTCAATAAATGTTCCTCACTTTATCCCTGCATATTCTTCTTTATAAAATTCAGGGTAGCTTACAAAGAAAAGTGAATTAACCACAAGGAAAAAAAAAAGGCAAATAGGAAAAAAAGTTGAACTTAAAAGATGAAAGCAGTTATGTGCAAAAATGCACACTGTGAAAACCCACACACTTGTAAAGGCAGAGCATTTGTTTGCCTCTTGGCTTTCTTGCAAGAACATAAATGGGGACGACTACAGGGTCATGGTGCCTGAGGTTCAAACAGTCCCTTCAACTGAGAGAAGCACAGTCTTACTATGGAGTCCAGAGAGAACCTTCTCCTGATGACTTCTGTGACGAGAAATCCCTATAGTAAACAATGTCTTCAGCAGCTTTCTTATAATAGATCTAGTTGTGGGTGTCTAGGGGCTTTTCATATAATGTCCCCAAATATAGCCTTAGGAAGTAGGTGGTGTTGGAGAAGAGCCTTCCTTTGAGGCCCAGGCTTGGGCCAAGGTGGGGGTGGGGAGAGGAGTTCTGAACCAGTGGGGTTGGGGAGAGGAGTTCTGAACCAGATCACAGCAGGGCAGGCAGGTCTTAGAGGGTCAGGGAGGGTCTAGGTCAGCTGGGATGAAATGAACAGGGCTTAACTGGACAGGGCAGAGTTGGACAGAATCAGACAGTGCCAGGCAGAGTGAAACATGACTGTGGTGGATGGGTCTGGGCAAAAATACCTGGAGCAGGCAGCAGTCATCACACTAGGCAGGACTGGGCAGCTTTCAGGGGAAAACTTCAGCAGGACAGGGCTGCTGAAGTTGGGGGAGTAGGGCAGAATAAAGCATGGCTGGGCAGAACTGGACAAGACCAGACAGGTCTGGACTTGGGCACAGCATAGCTGAACAAAGCCATGGACTCTGGTAGGAGTTGCTGAATGAAGAGACTATTCCCTGTTACCAGCAGCCCCTAGACAATATAGCCCCAGAGCCCATTGTCCATGGGCATCGGGAGGATGCCTGCCTTGTTTCCAGTGTGGACTCTGAGCTGTGATGAGAGCAGACAACTCAGAGGCCTCCCTGGGCATTCTGGCTCCTCATCATTCTGTGAACAAAATGTTGTCAACACAGTTGGTGAAGGGCTTTGGGACCTAGTGAGTCATTTGCCAAAAGCTCCTTTTCCCTGGAAAACTCCTCCATGGTCTTCAAAAACCAGTGCAAGTGGCACCTTCTCTGTGCCATGTTCATCACTTCCTTGACCCTTCACCTACATCTACCTTGAAGTCACAGTAATTTGTACCAGTGCCATTGCTCCCTTTTGCAGTTCACTGCTTTTTCTCCTGTTCATTTATCACGAGTGAGGATGATGTTATCTAAATGGTCTCTCATTTGGCACACCTAATATTAGCAACTATTTGTAATATGCTTCATAATTAACATATCAGGCTACCTCAACTGGGACTTACTTTCATAGGTTGAGAGAGATTTGACTGCAGGCTCAGAGAACAGAGTTGAAAGGATCATTAACAGGTCTTATTAAGAAACTGAAGCTCAGAGAGGATAATTGACCTATCAGAAATCACCCACAAAATTCTTGGGAGAACCTCAGCAAACTTCTGACTCTCAGTCAGAAGTGCTTTACCCTCTAGGATTTTTCAGAAACAGTCATATCATATGTCTCAGGGCACCCTGGGGTGGTGACTCTGAAGCTAAGATTCTCAAAATGTGCATCAGCAACTCCCATGATTTGGGATTTGTAGAAGCTTCTTTGAGATGTTCCTGCACAACCTGAAAATCAAGATGCCTTTTTCCCTTCATCCGATAGTGTTCCCAAGGCTGCTCCTCCTTTTAAAGGGTTTGCCTGGAGACTTTGGAAGCCCCTGAGGTTAAGTGAGAATCACAAATAAGCATCCAGAGAAGCCTGGTAGAAAGAGGCAGCACATTGGAGACAGGCAGACCTTAGTTTTATAATCTTTAAACTGGACTCAAGACTGTTTACCTCACAGAACTGTCTTAAGGAATTTGAGATAATGCAAGCGCCTAGCTCACCTCGGTACTAAATAGATTTTTGCCTTTCTCCTTCAAAGAGTCATGAGAGGGCAGTTCTGAGAGCCCGTGAATGCTTGGGGGTAGTTTTGGAGAGTGGGCTGCTTAAGAGTACAGGCTCTGATATCAGACCCAGCCCTAGTTCAGAGCTGCCACTTACAAGCTATGTTGGTCAGCAGTGATGAGTCTCAGTCTCCACAGCATCCCCCCTTCATAGGCCTCCGGAAGAGTAAGGGAAATGCTGTGTGAAAATGGGTTAGCAGTGCAGTGCCTACTACCAGCCAGTGCCAGCCGCTACTGGCAGGCTTTTTGCCCCCTTGGAACACTTTATACTGAAGACAGCAAGAATCTTCCAAAGACTGGGCTCCTATGGCTGCCCACCCACTCCCTCCTGCACCCGTCTTCAGCCAGGCTTACTGAGCCTCACAGACACCTCCTGTCTCTGGCCTTGATCCTGTGGCCTCTGGAAAGTTGCAGAGGCTTCTTGGCAGCTGTCTCTCCCCTCCTGGACTCCCACCTGTAGAACACTCAGAAACACATCTGTAAATGTGCATGGGGTAGTAACATGTGGTTGCACCAAGCACAATACCCTTCATCCCCAAATTGCTGCTACTGTTCTGGATCCAGGGCATTTCTTGACTTCCCCACCCCCAACCCCAAGTTTGCTTGTCACTGATTAGTATTGCAGATTTTCCCAGGCAGGGTCACCACATCGTAGAGTTTGAAGCTTTGCTCACATAAATATTTAATGAGCTCAGAGACTTGTAGGGTTTTAGGGTCCTGATAATTTCAGGAGGGAGGGGAGCAGCCCCTCTCCCAAGAGTTGGAGTGGCAGCTGCTGCTTGCATCTGCTTGGTCAGCTCCCCTCCTCAGGCCTGCTGCTGAAGCAGGCTCCATAGGGGTGCTTGCTGGGCTGGCTCCACACCTCAAAGCTACACTGCAGCTCCCATCAAGTAAGAACTCAACTGGCTGAGGCAGGGGTGCAGGGTCTAGTATAATTGGGGAGGCACTGTTAGACCTGGACAAGAGATCAGCCTTGTTGCCCACTCCAAAGGGGTGCTTGGGGCACCAACACCATACCTTTCCTCCCCAGGGCTCCGTGCCTGACTGATTCCCTGGGTGCTTGGGGCGAGGATGACGATCTATGACTCCCAAGACATAGATGTCAGGAGAGGGCATCTCTAGGGACCTGTGGCTCACAGTGGAATGCATCCACCACCGTGTGACCCCAGGGTGTTCTCTGTGCTTACCATTGCGTTGCATGGTCATGTCAATGAAGCAACTGAACAGAGAGACCCGAGGCCTCAGCTAGAGGAGAGAAGTGCCTGAAGCTGCTAAGTGGATCAGGGGCAAGACTGTGACCTCAACTCTGGTCATGGGGCTCAGGCAGGTGCTCTTCCTAAGGAAATCTGTTGCCCTGGGCAGCCCCAGCAGAGCTGTCCTCCTGTTCTGTGGAAGGTCCTCATAAAGTCTCTGGAAGGCAACTGGGTCACATGTCAGCTCCTGTGACATGAGAACCAGGCAGGTTGACAAAGGGAGAGAAAGCACCTCTGGTTCCTACCAGTCTGTGCAATTGGGGGGGGGGGCAGGTCAGTTACTCCCTAGAACCTCTTCATCCTCTGAAAAATGGAAAAAGATATTTCCTAGATACCTGGGAATTAGTGTGAGAATAAAATGAGACGAGATGTGTATGAAGTTGTAAATTGTAGACAATCATGAAAATGAATAGGATAATTAGCAGAGTCAAGAGCCAGGATAGGAAAACTAAACAGAGGAAAACAGTACAGCTAGAACAAAGCAGAATACTAAACTGGGCTCATTTTCTGTCCTAATATCCTCTATCTTTTATCTACAGGTTATCTATTCTTGATGTGTGGAAGGCACTGACACTTTTTATTTGATCCAGAAATCCCAAGACCAACTTTAAGAGGAAAATGATTTTATGAGGCAGAGCCCCAATATAGATTTCTAACTTTCTTTGAACTTCAGATTTAAGCATGCTATTATATTATATTTTGTATTTACTCCCAAGACAAAAATTAGGTATTTATCTATTTGACACTAGGCATTAAAATAAAAACAATTTAATTTTGATGTGCTAATGTAATTTGTACACACATACCACTTGAAAATTATATCCTAAAAAATGTCAAACTTACCTTGAGCAAATTTTAATGGGGATATATTACAAAGCGGAGGGAACAAATGCATCATATAGAAAGTTATAAACTATAGAAAGCATAATCAATTGCAAGTGCAAGTTTAGGTTCCAGTAAAGGAGAATGATTATATATGAATGCTTATTTTAAGTGTAGGTATAATTGTGATTATCCTTGGCTCACATAAAAGATTATAAAACATAGTTTTTATGAAGCAAAGTCATTTTGTCATCAGTTCCCATTCTTTCTCTTGGAATATTATAGGGAGAGAGAGAGAGCTTTGCCAGAGGCTGCTTGGAAAAACATAGGGGGTGGGTCAATGTGATTAACCTGTACCTGGAGGAAGATCTGAAGCCTGGAGGATCTTAGTAACCCACTCAGGATCACTCTGTGACCCAGTAGTACAGGGCATTTTACAGCACAAGGCTCTTGGTTCTTCTGAGCTTGTGCATGAATCTAACATTTAAATGTTGCTTTTTATCACTATATGCTTTTGCTAGGAATGTCATCTGATAACTACAATCTTCTTTTATTTAAACCTCATTTATAGAGTTAAATATGATTCTTCCCCAATTAGGTTCAGATTATATTGAAAGGAGACTCTATCTTCAGGAGGGTTCTGTGAATGTGCCTTCACCCCACAGCGTTAATATTTTATGGTGGGGAGAATGGAGGCGAAGAATGCTGGTGAATTATTAGAGTCCTTCACCTTCAACCTCTCTGTATTCAGAACTGTTCCCCTACTATTTGGCCTGTAGCCTGGGTTTTAGGGAAAAGCATGTATTTGGAAAGAAAATTCCACTGAGAGAGAGAGATAGTGAAAGAGAGAGAGTAGAGAGGAATATAAAAATCACAACTGAGAGGAAACCATTCCCCTTGGAATGTCAAGTCTGGGCTTGTAGGTCAAGGGTGTGGGTGATGGGGAACAGTAGTTGTTTGCAGTTGAGGACAGGGAAGGGAGGCCTGCAAAGAATGGGAGCACCAATGCTTTTGGTCCAGGTGAGAATGTGGAGGAGCCAGGAAGCACCTGCCTTTCCCAGCTGCTCTGGGAGGTTCTGTTTGGCTCAGGGAATCTGGAACAGCAGCCAAGGGCTGCCTCAGAAATGAACAGCCTATTTTCTGAAAACAGGACATTTGGTATCTTTAAAGGAAGCATACCTTCAGCTCCGTATGTGGTGCATTCACTCTGAGAGAGAACAAGATAGCAGAGATGCTGAGAGCTGAATGAAGGATTCAGAGACATATACTATCAAGCAGACCCAAACTTCAAGTTAATGGATCCAAATCCTTTTATTTTAGGATCTCAAAGCACCTTACCTGGCATTAAGGGTGATTACTTTAACTGAACAGAGAGAAAATAGAGTCAGGAGAGAGAACAGAGCCTGTGGGGTGAGATAGCGAGGGATGGTGAGTTGTGAGTAAATCCCAGTCTGGAGGAGACCTTGAAACGCTGTTGGAAATTTGATGGGATTTTTTTCTTTTTGTTTTTCCCTTTTGGAACTTGAAACTTAAGAGAGGGGAGATTATGTACTTTTGGATCTGAATTTCATTTCTTATTTCACAAAATATTGCCAATAAAATAATCCTAAAGTGGGGATTAGATGATTATTAAGAAACCTGAAAAACAAGCACATTCCACGCTATGAATAATTCTGGACATAAAAGAATTAAAAAATAAATTGTGTTTCATTGTTTACCCACCAAATCTTCCCCTACCAACTTATTGACAAAGTGTCAGCAAGAGATGTAGAAGATCTCTTTTGAGGTTAAGTAACAGATCTGAACTACATAGAAATGAAAGCTCAGAGCCCAAGAATCAATGATTATTATGTGTGCATTTTATATATGCTGTCTCGTTTTACCTTCATATATTCTCTAGAGATGAGTTCATCATCTCCATTTTACACATCAAGAAACTGAGATTCAGAGAAGTTATAACTTGTTCAGGATCACATGATTTAGCTGACTCTTATGACCATGTTTGTTTCACTATGTCATAGCTGAGTTCTGATTTGAGGCCAACATCAGTGCTATTAAACTATTAGACTTTTAGAAATGGTTGGGGACAGCAGAAAAGATAAACTTTTTTGAAATAAGCAGGAAGAAATGTGTAAATCCTATATAAAAATCATAAAAATTACGAAAGACACAAAAGTAGATGGAGAAGTGGAAACATATTCCTTGATCTTGCTGAGAATATCTCAAAATCATAAATATGTTGGTTTTCTCTAAATAAATCTATAAATGTAATGACAATAGATACTCTGGCATTTACCCCCCTGTAACAGAACAAGAGGATACTAAAAGTTCATGTGAAAAATGAACATGAAAAAAGAACTATGTGTATGTGTATGTGTGTGTGGGGGGAGGTGTGGCAAGAAAGAACTAGGTATTAAAATATACAATGAAATGTTTATAATTAAAATAGCCGAGTACTAGAACATAACTACACTAATGGAATAAAATAGAAAATTAGACCAAATACATATAGAGATTTGTTATATATGATGAAGGTGGCATCTGAAAACATTGGGAAAAGATTGATGTTTAAATAATAAAATGAGATGATTGGAAAACCATATTGTAAAACATAAAATTATGGAATGGGATATTCAGGAATAAAGTTCAAATGGATGAGAGGGAGAGTAGATTTCTGGCTAGGATGGCAAGAAATTGGCATATTTTTCCCATCTAAATAAACATAAACTGGAAAAATTGTAAAAAATATCATTTTAGAGATGGAGAGATCGACCGAAGAAAGACAAAATATTGAGACACATGTATTTATGAAAACTGGTTCTTTAGATGAAAACATCAGACTCTATATCCTCCTTGCTGGGGCTGCTGTCATCTTCTCACCCTCATCCCCATATCAACACACAAATTTGTTGGCAAAAATTAAAGTTATGCCATTGCAGAATTGACCAGGAAAAGCAGAAACTTGCCATCAAGGAACTTGGAATCTATAAGGATTAGAGGGAAAACTCAGATGTTGTTATTACAGGTACAAGATTCAGTATAAAATTAACAGGGAAAACAACTCTGCCTATCCAAGGTATAATTCTAGGTCAAATCAGAGTAAGTGTGGCTCAGTAAGATATTTAAGAATAAGGCCCTGGAAATGGGAGTCATAGCAGGATTAAAAAAGCTTTCCATCTACCTTTGACTTACCATGAAACTAGATACATGCTCAAGAGAGATTCAAGAGTCCTTTGGAAAGTCAAAGTCAAGACTGACTTTGAGGACAGGCTGAACTTTGATCTTTTTAAAATCCAAATATGGATATATCAGCAGAGGATGGGTGAAAGCCTAAGGATAGCAAGGCATTTGAGAGCAGCTTCTACTCAAATCATTGGTTGTCTGCTAAGCTGTATAATCTCTTAAGTTTGATATAGAAAGCTACGCCAAAAAAGTGAATGTAGGAATAATAATAATAATAATAAAATAATGAGAGACATTAGTGTTAACTTACCATTATTTTAAATGTTATTTTACCTGAACTTATAAGACTTGTAGAGACATAGAAAAGCTTGATCCATACCCAAGGGGAAAAAGACAATAGAAATGGATTCATAGTGGACTCAAAATGTAAGATTTAGCAAAGAAAACATTAAAGAGCTACCATAAGTATATTCAAAGAACTAATATTCTTAGTTCTTTGTATGTTATAATGGAAACTGTTTCCAAAGAATTAAAAGACAATATGGTGATAATTACTTAATAGAAAATTTTAAGAGAAGATAAAATATAAAAAGAATCAAGTGAAATTTTCAGAATTGAAAAGTATGATCATTTGAAAAAGATCATTAGATTTACTCAACACAAGATTTAAAATAGTAAATGTAATTAAAGAAGAATCAGTTCAGTGAAATTTACTAAACTGATGAGCTAAACTGATAAAGACAAATTAACAGAATCACAGCGATCTCTGCGAAATATCAAACATATCAATGTATCTGTAAAGACAGTTCTAAAATGACAAAAGAGGAAAGAGAAGAACAACCTTTAAAAAAAAGACTAAAACCTTCCAAATTAGATGAATATACAGGTTCAAAAGGATCAACTCACCCCAAATAGAATAAACACACTGAACCGTACCTACACACTTTATAGTTTGATTTTTCTTTTTTGAGACTAGGTCTTGCTATGTTGCCTGGGGTAGTCCCAACCCCATGGACTCAAATGATCCCAAGCATCAGCTTCCCAGGTAGCTGGGATTACAGGTGCCTGCCACCTTACCTGGCTGCTTTTTTGAGAACCAGGTCTCGCTGTATTGTCCGGGGTAGTCTTGAATCCATGAACTCAAATGATCCCTGTCCTCTCGCCTCCCAGTGCTTGGATTATAGGCATGTGCCACCATTCCTGGCTCATAGTTTGACTTTTCATCAGAAGAAAATGAAGGTTGCAAAGTAGTATTATATTAAACAGATCAGAAAAAATAAACAAATATCAAGCAAGAATTCTATATACAACAATGCTGTATTTAAGCATAAAAATAAATATTTTTCCTAGATAAGCAAAAATTGAGAATTCATTGCCAGCAGACCTATCATACACGAAATTCTTACAAATTTCCTTCAGACTGAGAGAAAATGATACCAGTTGTTGATTGATTGTATAGGAATAAATGGAGTGCCAGAAATGATTAATGTGTGGGTAAAGATATAACAGAGAATGGAGGAAATTGAGCTATATTGGAACAAACTTACTGTATTGTACTGAAATTAAGATACTAATTTCAACAGGATGGTGCTAAATTAAAGAAATATAAAGTAATCCTTAAAGTAGCCACTAAGTAACTCAAAAATTAGTTGAAAAATTAATCTAGCAATTAAATGGTACACTAAATATTGTTTAATATAAAGTTACCAAAGGTGCAACAGAGAAGCAAAGGAAGAATAGGAGACCTATGGAAAAGAAATAGCAAATGGTAAACATTACTCATATCAATAACTACTTTAAATATAAATGGAAAAAAATGCACCACTTAAAAGGTAGAGATTGTTAAACTACATATAAAAAGCAAGATCTGATTTTATGCTATCCATGAGAGTCACCTTCGATTCAAAGAGAAAAATATGATAGAAAAATGTATGTTATAAACAATAATTATAAGAGAGCTAGGATGGCTACAAATAATCAAACAAAGTCGGGAAGACAAGAATTATAACTAGAGACAGTGAAGGAAATTTGGTAACAACATAAGGATGAAGACATGAAAATAAAACAGTTATAAACAACAGACTCTCAACATATATAAAGCAAAGCAGTGATAGAATCAACTGGAGAGCTAGACAATTTAATAATAGTAGTTGTAAATTTCATTAAACCTCCATGAAATATTACATAAAACTATACAGAGAATTACTACAATTAATAGGTTTAACCATATGTTTATAGAATATATCTCCCACCAGTAGCAGAATATACATTACTTTCAAGTGCACATAGACTATTCTGTAACATAGAACTTATGATAGGGCATAAAACAAGTCGATACAATTACAACAATCAAAATCAAACAATGTATTCTCCAATCACAATAAAAACAAATCAGAAATCTATAGCAGAAGGGAAAATTTAAAACTCCCGAATTTAAAATTAAACAGTTGTAAATAACTGATGGGTCAAAGCAGAAATCACAGGAGAAATGAGAACATAATCATGAAGAGAATGAAAATAAAAACACAACATTTCAAAAGTTTTATGTTGCATTTTAGGCAATGCTTGGAAGAAAACACACTTTTAAACACTTATAATAGAAAGGAAGAAATAAAACTTTTCAGCAATCTGAATTTCACTCTCAGAAGATAGATACAGAGGAATAAATCAAACACAAATGAAGTGAATATTTTTCAATGAAATACAAAACAGAAGAATGCAGAAAATTGATGAAATCAAAAGTTGGTTTCTTGAAATTTTTCTTTTTTAAAAAAATAGATAAATCATCAGATATACTGACAAGAAAGAAAGGCTGGGAATGAGGTTGGGGTAGGGGGCGTAAGGAAACACATTGCCATAAATCAGAAATAAAAATTGTACATTGTTTGAAATTAAAGGAATTAAAGAATATACTATAAAACACTTCATGTTAATGAATCTTACAATTTAGATGAAATGAGCAAATTCCTGGAGATACAAATTAGCAAAATTGACTGACTAATAAATAGAACATTTGAATTAGCACACAGAAGGTAAAAAAAATTGAATTGATAATTAAAAAAATCATCTACAAAGAAAAGCCCAGGTCTAGATGAGTTGAATTCAGTCTACTGAATTCTATCGAAATATGCTAATCTTATACAAACTCTATCAGTAAACAGAAGAAAAAGGAACACTTCTCAACTAATTTTTTTGAGACCAGAATTACAAAAAGCAGACAATGACATCACAAGGAAAGAAGGCTACCAGACATTATTCCTTACAAAAATATATGCAAAATTCCTTAGTAAACTGAATCCAGAATCATGTAAAAGGGATTATGCACTTGAAATTTATTTCAGGAATCCAAATGGATCAGACTTAAATATGAAAACCAAAACAAGTGCTAGAATAAAACATGAATGAATTAGTTTCTAACCTGAGTATATCCTTATTAAATTCTACATTGAAGTTTGATTATAAAATGCAGATGAATAAAAGGTTGATAAATTTGAATACTTCCAAATAAAAAGAAGCCATTTAATGATAAAAAAGGAAACTTTACTCATAATAAGAGAAATTAAAGTTCTGCTGAGATCATTTCTCACCTTTCAGAAATAAGATTGGGAAACAGAAACTATCATTCATTGGTAACAGGAAAGTGAAACAGTACAACTCCTATAGAGAAAATTTAGTAATATGTAACAAAAATACATACTTATGTACCTTTGATCTATATATCCCTCCATGTACAACTTTTAATAGTTAAGAGCACATATGTCCTAGGTTTTGTGACAGCATTTCTGTAATTACAAGATATTTGGAAAAGAGAGTGGTTGAAGAACTATGTAGTTATGAAAAAGAATGAGGAAGACCCCTATTAACTACATGGAATGATTTTAAGGCTGTATTGATGGAATCAGAGAGCAGTCTGTAAAGATACATTAATGTTTATGTTCTTAAATTTGATAAACATGCTGTGATTTTATGAGAATTTAACTTATTCTTGGAATATTAAGGCTAAAGGGACTTGAGCTATATAACTTACTCTCAAAAGTACAAAAATAATATAAATAATTTATTCTCAGATGGTTCAGAAAAATCAACTTATCTTTGCCTTGCCGAATCTTTATCTATGTGTACAATTAATTATAATTACAAAATATGACATAGACTCTCAATGATAGCAATGTGAAAACAAACATGGCACAATATTAAAACTATGAGTAAATGTGATGTGGAAGCTTTTGCACTGTTTTTGCAAAATTTTTTTAAGCTTGCAGGTAACAATGTTAACATGGCTAAAGATCACCCAAAGCTCTATGAAAGACATGCACTGTTATTTGTGAATTATGCAAATATTGTCCTTTAGTAATATAGCAGGAATACACCACATTTTTCATGGACTCTAGAATTTAAAATTTAAATAACCCCTTTGGAAATAATCATTTTAAATAAAAAGGCAAAACTAATATACACACATGTATTTTTGTAAAATCACTCCCCTGACCCATTCTAGACCTACCCATCCTAAACTTCAGCAACTTCAGCTCTGCTCCTCAGAAGCAGTCCCTACATTTTATTTGTTTTGAATTGTATTATTACTTTTTTTAAACTGGGGCAATGTGTTTACAGCACTATATATGTTTAGGGGTATAGGTCCACACCTCTTTGAATGTCACACCAAGCCTACCATCAAAGCACCAATAATCCTTACCACAGTCCTCTGGGCCCCTCCACCTTTTGATCCATATTCCTGTCCTCTCCCTCTCCCTAAAGTTGATTTTTAGGGTTTGTTTTCATTTAGTTTTATCTGTTCATTAGCTTTGTTTCTCTGGAGTCCACAAATGAGTGAGCTCATGTGGTATCTGTCTTTCTCCTTCTGACTTATTTCCCTTAATATAATCTCCTCCACTTTCATCCATGATGTTCCAAAAGGCAAGATTTCATTTTTTTTTTAATAGTTGAGTAGCATTGCATCATGTGTGTATACCACATCTCCATCCACTCATCTGTGTTTGGGCACTTAGCTTGTTTCCTTAAGTTGGCTTTTGTAAAGAGTGTTGCAGTGAACATAGGAGTGCGTATTTCCCTTCCAGTTAGTATTCTACCCTGAAGAATGTAGAAGTAATAATTCAAAGAGATAGAAGGAATCTCTCTGAACACTTTATGAATTTAAGATCTAGGCTCTCACTTAGGATATCTGCCATTTGATACCATACCCAATTTGAGAGTACCATTTGGCTTCCTTCTGTGGTGAAGGAGGATTTAGCTTATTTACACTCTCCTTTGCTTCCATACTTCTTGAAAAATAATACTATTATATTCAATCCCTTCAGCTCACACTGCCTTGGAGCAGTTTTATTGAGATATGACTGACACATAATATTGTATAAGTTTAAGGTGTACACCACAATGAGTTGATGCGTATGTGAAATGATTACCACAATAAGGTCAGTTAGAACTTGTGTCAGTTATAAGGTTAGTTAGAACATCCATTGGCTCTCATAATCACCAGTGCATGAATGTGTGTGTGTGTGTGTGTGTGTGTGTGGTGAGGATACTGCTCAAGTGTAATCAGGACTTTGACTGTCATGTCATCACTAGACTGGGCATGGGATCCCCAGACATTACCCATTACACAACTGGAAGTTTGTATCCTTCAATCAGTATCTTCCCACTACCCCCCACACCTCACCCCTGACAACCAAAATATTTTCAACTCTGAAACTTTAAATATGTTCCCAAAACTTTTCTAAACCATGATAGCAAGTAAAGACCAGACCTCTTGGCTTATGTTTTGTAAAATGAGAACATTTAGACCCTACCCCACCCTTTATTTCTTTCTTCCTTCACGCTAAAGGTTGTGAACTGAAATTTTATGTTGCTACAGGTAAGAGTGTATATTTTATTTTAGAGTTATATGTGTTTAAGTCCTCTTGACCTTAACTCTAAGTTGATGCCATGAAACTTTGGGATGGTTATGAGAAGGAACTGACTGTTTATGGCAGAATCGAGTACTGTGTTCTGATTGTGTTGTTTTCTGTCTAATGTGGTGTGGACACTTGTCTACTCAAAGGAAAATTCCCAAATGGATTCTTCTTTCTTGCATTATCCTGATTGCTTAAAATCATGCCATTTGGCAGTTGACCTTCCATTTGGACTTTGTCTTTCCTCAACCCCCATTCCGAAATTACTGATTACAATTTTTACTCTATTCCTTTGACCACTCAATCTCTCTATTGTGCAGAATCCATTTCTTTTCTTTCTTTAAAGACAGTGATCTCCTGCTCAACGTTGACCCAGCGGATTCATATTTGTACCATAACTTTCTTGAGTGTTTTTCATTTTTCTTTAAGTATCTGAGTGCCTTCTTTTATTTACTCCCACCAATTCTGTGCTTTTCCCATTCCTAATGGAACCTCTTGTTCTGTTTATTGAGTTCCCTCTCTCACCCCTCCTCCCACTCCTGGTTATTTTTACTCAGAACCTTTCCTTTCCCAGGTCTCTGTCTCTCTGGCCCAATCTTCACTGGCCAAGAGGCCTGTGCTAAGAGGGTTTTTTTTTTTTTAATTGCTAGGTAGCTGTAGTTGTAACCATTGTTTTCTAGATCCGATAACTTCCTCTTTTTCTGTTCCATCCCTATTTTGTTGAAAAGTGCCTTAAAGTAATTTTAAAAAGACAATATATATAATACAACCTTCCTGAGATTTTGTGTCAAAATGCTTCTGTTTTTTTTTTTCATAATTGATTAGTTGACTTACTAATTATGGAAGTCTAGATTTAAAGTAATTTTTCATCAGCCTTAAAGATAGTCTTCCATTAATGATAGCATTCATTGAGAAATATGGTGTCCTGTTGAGAAACATGATGTCAACCTGAAATATTTTTCTTTTTTTTCTTTGTGGTTAATAACTTTATTTAGTTTAACATCAATACTTTAAATGCATTTGGTGTACAATAATGATTTTTTATTTAGAATATGTGCCATATCGCTATTTTCTCACATAGTCTTCCTCCATTACATAATTAACATTTTTCCACTGACAGGTGGAAGAGGTTTCTTGCCTTTTATTTTTATATTAGAGTTAATTGATTTATTTTTAATTGAGATCATATACTGGTGTGCCCCATTAGGCACTACCACCATAGTACATCCACCAACTCATCCGTATTCCATTACCATAGACTACTGTGCTTCCTTCCTTCTTTGTTCTATCCCCCACCTCCCCCACCCTTGGCACTTGGTGTCTCTGTTCTGGAGTCAGCTAACAAGGATTGATTTTGCAGCTGGTCTTTAACCTCACAATTAACTTAGTTACTTTATATTCCACCAACCTATAACTTTTGGATGGTGAAATGACTTCTATTTTGGGGGTTTTGTGGAGGGGGGGTTTGGGGAAGTGGTCATGTGTTCTCAAGGTGGGCCCATTTCTTTCATCCTCCAAGAATTTTTCACATTTGGAATCCTCTCGGCTGAGTCTAGACTTTCTGAACTCACCACCTGTCTCTGTTCTTTCCTATGTTGTGTCTTTGGATTTTGTTGTCTTTGTTTTTCATTCTGAAAGTATTCCTTGAGTTTAACTTCTAATGATTCTATTTATTTATTTTTACACTGGGGAAATTATATATGATTTCTAAGAGATCTTTATTGTTCTCTGACATTAAAAAAATCACTCTTTGATCTTGTTTTATTAGTGCAGTATTTTCATGAAGTACACTGGGACATTTTTTTAATCTTGAGGTTTCTTCATTATGCTGCTGGCTCTACTTGTCCTGTCATTGTTTGATTGAGCCTGGGGAAAGGCTAACTCAGAACACTGACTTGTCTGCTTTCCTTGGGATACAAAGTCTTGGGAGTCAATATCCCAGGGGTTCCCTAGATGCCCAAATGAAGAGGACTTTACTTGGAGACAGAATTCCTCAAAAGAAAGGTTATAGTTAGAACAGTTTGTTTTAGCTCATGGAAATAGGAGACTTTCTTCTTTATATGGGTGCCCAGCACCCAGCAGTCTGCATTTGAGAGTAGTGATGACTTGCTCCATTAATATACCCATTGCTGCTTTCTGACTCCAGGTTCCGCTGTGCTTGCCTCTCTGGAGTTTTGCCTGGAAATTTCACTCTGTTCTTAACTGTAGCTAACTCTTAGTGTGTTCTAGGCTGTAGTTTCACCGGTAATCAGTGACTGCTAGTCTGCTGATGACTGCCTCCTGTTCTGTTTGATCATTAATGAGGTCTTGGGAGGAATAAGACATGTGTCCTGTCCACTGTCATTGAGAGTAAGTTTTAATTACCAGCAGTTTGTTCACAGTTTTGCCAAGCTCTTTGCCTCCAGGCTATGCTACCATCATGCTATCCTTGGCAGACTGGATTCATCTTTATTTCAAATTTGGACATGGCAGTTCCACAAACTTTTTTTTTTCAATTTTTTCCTATTTTGTAACTTCCCTAGGTATAAATCTACTTATTCCTGAATTAGTGATTCTTCTGAGATCAATATTTACCATCCAATAAACTCTCTTGGTTTTCTGGGACTTTCCCAAATCCCTGACTTTGCAGAGCCCAAGCCATGATCATATAAGCCAAAATACCAGCTTTTTCTGAGCATTGCTGTCTCCAAGACTTTGCCTGTTCTCCCCCTAACCCCCATCCCACTGGAATGTTGTCTTCGTTCTCCTGCAACCCAACTGTTGTTGTCCACAGAAGTTCAGCCCAGCTTCATGGCTAGTCCAGGCAGGTTAGAGGTTAAAGGTTGCCCTCTCAGTGTCCTCTAAGCAGGTCCTCTGCCCAGAGCCTGGCAGAGGGAATGGTGGCCAGGGACCTTTAACAACTTGTACAACATTGTGCCCTGTGATGTCCCCCTCCCCCACCACACCTGATTGCAAGAGGCTTGCGCTTGACCCAGGAAAGTCAATCTCTGTATGTGACAGCAGTGTCCAAGCTGACTTTGGCCTGTTTCACCTGCTCAGACTGAAGGCTACTACTGGATCCATTAATCTCTGTTGCTGAGAGGGTGAGCAGGGTGAGAAACACACAGAGAGAGGCAAACACAGCCCCAAGCTGAGCCACATTAGCAGCGTGCCATTGATGAGCGACACAGCAAGACAAGGCAGCGGTAGCGCCTTGGACCCCAGTGACTGCTGCCCTGCACCAGACTCTATGAGGAGAGCTTGTGTCCTGGGACTTGACCCATGAGGGCTGGCTGCAAAGCTTGTTCTGATCACAGGAAGGCCTGGCTGATGACTAGAAGCCCTTGTGTTTTTCAAGTTGCCTGTGTGCTAATCATTAACCTCCAGTTGCTTGAGAGAAACACAGGCAAGCTTTAGAGCATAAGGGAGAAGGAGATAAGCCCAAAGTCTCCAGGGCCTAATGCCCCAGGGGTCTTCCTTCCTTGGACTCACAAAGCCCTTCAGACCCTATAGACACTCTTTCCAATGGCCATCTTCCACTGTGCTGTTGTTCCTGTTATCGAATGCCAGTTTCAATTTCCCTTAACCAATAAAAGGAAACAAAGTTTGAAGAAAAGGAAAGATTGGTATAATTTATCCACAAGCGAGGAGAGCAGAAGGCTCCTATTTGAAAGACCCCTATCTTGCTCTTTGGCAGAGAGCAGGGGTATTTATCCAGAGTATGGGGGCAAAAAATTGGAACTGGGTGAGAGTCAGCACTTCCTTTTGATAGCATCTGGAGATTTCAGGCTGGTGCCAGTTTGCTTTGTTAACCTCTGTTGTTTGTCCATTTCCACCATTCCTTCCTTTACCAGAGTGTGATAAGACAGGCTGTTAAGGCTATTAACACAGACAAAGTTGTTAAGTCTAGAATGTAGGGGTGCTTATTTGATGGGACAGAACATGATTATAAGATAAATGACTTATCAGAGTTTTTGACCTTCTGCCATTAACTTCTATGACCAGCACCTGTAGTTTGTGCCATCTCCATGATTGTACATACCTGGCCCAGTGGGTGTGTGCATGTTTAGGTGTGCACACCTGAGCCTGGGAGACAGGGCTAAAGGACAGCATCATCCTAGGAAGTCAAAGCATGGATATGAGAAAGGCAAGAGAATGTGATAGAACATGGGAGAACACAAGAGAGAGTGCTCAGAGGAAGAATGTGAACGTTCTTGGGGGTCTGTGGGGCTTGCCTGCCTCTCATCCCCCCTGACCCTACCTTATCTTGCCTGCTTGTTTGCCATACAAGGAACACACACAACTAAACAAAAACAAAACAAGAAGTCCAATAAAAAAATGGGGAGAAGAACTAAAAAAACACTTCTCCAAAGAGGAAATACAAATGGCCAACAGGCACATGAAAAATTGCTCAACATCACTAGCAATAAGGGAAAGGCAAATCAAAACCACAATGAGATATCACCTTATACCAGTAAGAATGGGCACCAAAGATCGGACAACAACAAGTGCTGGCAAGGATGTGGAGAGAAAGGAACAGTCTTACACTGCTGGTTGGAATGTAAACTGGTCCAACCACTATGGAAAGCAGTGTGAAGGACCCTCAAATTAATGAAAATGGAATTACCACATGACCCAGCAATTGCTCTTCTGGGAATTTATCCAAATAAGGCCTCAATACTTAAACAAAGGGACACCTGTGCTCGGATGTTTATTGCAGCACTATTCAGAATTGCAAGGGCATGAAAGCAACCCAAATGTCCCAAAATAGATGAATGATGAAGAAGATGTGGTATATATACACAAGGGAATTTACTCATCAATTAAAAATGACAAATTTGATGAATTTATAACATGGATGTACCTAGAAGAAATCATATTAGCAGAAGCAAGTCAGAAAGAAAAAAGATAGAATCCAAATGATATATGGGACATAGGAATGTTTATTGCAACACTTTTATAATTGCAAAAACATGGAAGCAACTGAAATGTCCCAAAGCAGATGACTGGATGAAAAAGTTATGGTATATATATATATACACAATGGAATATTACTCATTAATTAAAAAAGACAAATTGGATAATTTTATGATAGCATGGATGGACTTAGAAGAAATCATATTAGGAGAAACAAATCAAAAAGAAAAAGACAGAAACCAAATGATTTCATTACATGGGACATGGGAAAGATAAACAAAAAACCATTAAGAAAAGTCAAAACAAGCTAGCAACCAAAGTAAAGTATACAACTGGGGGGAGGAGGGGTGAGACAGGGTGGGAATAGTCAGGGAAAGGGGTGTGAACCCCAGAGATCACAAAGATGTGAAATTTATATATAAATAAATTATTTAATGTTAAAAAAGAAATAAAAAGAATGTATAAAACATTAAAAATAAAATAAAATGTGAAAAAATCAAGCAGGATCATCATCATCATGAGGAGGAAGAGGTGGATAAACAGTGTAGCAGACAAACTCTAGGGTGTCCCCACTTCAAGGTATCAGTCCTTTTGCAGCCCCTTATTTTTGAACAGAGGTGGGAATAGTAGCTTGCTTCTAATCAACAGAATAAAGCAAAGGTAAGTGAATCAGATGAATATGCTATAAATATAGTTTTGCCTTATTAAAAGAGTCTCTTTACATTTCTGGCTTTGAAGAGATAAACCACCATTTTGGGAAGTGCCTGTGGAAAGTATCATGCAAGCCAGCAAGGAACTGAACCAACCAGTACACCAGAATAAAAGCGCCTGAATTCTATCTACAACAATATGTGCAAGGAAGTGGGTCCTTTCCAACTTGAGTCACAGATGAGACCACAGCTCAGTTAACACTTTGTTTCTTTGCAGATGATACAACTAAATCATGTCTTGACTCCTGTTTTGTTAAAAAAAACAATATGTTTTTGTTAAAAATATGTTTTGTTAAAAAAAAAAAAGAAGAGTATGAGGATGACAACTTTTGCATATATGTCCTTCATATGCTGGGTAGGGAGTACAAACAAGAACTACTCATCGAGTGCTGACTGAATCAATGAATGAGGAGATGGAAGGGCAAGAAAAGGAAAGAGTAGTGGAGGAAATGATTTTAAAGAAATACATGTGGGATTTTTTTCCATAGCTATTATTTATTCCACTTAACACATAGATTCATTTAGCAAACTTTTCTTTTTTCTTTTTTTGGTATGTTTGTTGTCTAGGGAGTTTTATATACAAAGAAAGATCCAAATTTTCTTTTTAAGGAGATCAAAATAAAAATTAAAAGCGGGAGTTATAAAGTAATACTTGAAATACAATAAATGCTGTATTCTGATAGCTTTCTGAAAGTAAATGAGAATGAGACATATAAACAAGACAGTCTTCTCTAAAGAGGGATTAAGCTTCTATCTGTGAGTGCCTGCTGCTTTTACTATCTCTACTGACTCTCAGCAGAAGGTTTTTTGATCTACATAATACAGCCTTTGTTCATCTTATAGATGAAGGATCAAGGTCAAGGAGTTTGTTCTAGCAACTGTGTTCTAGGTCCCACAGTCAGCAAGTGACTGGGACATCACTTCTTCCAGCTCTTTCAAGTATTGGGTACCTGCCACAGGTAACTGTCTCCCAGAACTTTTTCCTGCATGGACATAAGAAAGAGGACAGAAAACATAGGGTTTCATTTACGAAAACTACCTTGACTGCACTAACACTCTGGAGCCTTCAAGGGAAAAATCAACCCAATGTTTATTGTTTTCCCAAGACTCTTTAAGCCTCTGCAGCTGACTTATTTTCTAAGGTGACCTGCTTCCCCCATCCTGCACCTGTAACCAGGCCCCAGCTGCAGGTCCCAAAGAGAGGTGTACACATAGGCTCCAACTTACAGCTCATTCAGTGTTGCCCTGGACCTGGGCTTTGCATCGGTTCTGTCTGCAGAGCTTTAATTATTGCAAACCTGCTGAACTCCTCTCAACCACTTTTTTTAAAAGCATTGAATGGTTAAGTTCAGCAAGGGGCCTGGAAGTAGTAAAACATTTCTTTACCCTGGCAATGTCATCACCAAAAGCTGCTAGTAGTTTTCAGGCCAAGGTCATGTGAGAGCCAATCTGATGCTCACTCTGGCTCCAGGCTAGAGGAAAATGGGGACAGAGATTGGAGGAAGGGCATGCTGAGACTACAAAACCACCTGTTGCCACTGGTCATCGGGTATCCAAACACCCAGATATAAGACAGCATCCCCATAGTAATGGGGAGGAAGACACATTTCCTAAATGCCAGTCAAGCATCCCTGCAAAGGTGCCAGCCTTTGCAAATGGGTGGCAGAGAGAGAGAAAAGGGACCGATGCATTACTTCATACCCATGTTTCTTGCTGTGCCATAGGCAGAGGGAGCACCTGGGCAGACCCTGCTGCTCATGCCTTTCCTGACACTGTGCCCTCAGTGTTCCTGGAATCCTCTTGAACACATCACATGTGGCCCCCAGGCTCACCTCTGTGGAGCCTCTGAGTGAACGACGGAGGAGTGTGTCCTTAGTTGGAGGAGCGATGCTCACACTGCACAGGGTGGAAGTGTAGGTCACAGTTAGGAGCACAGGTGTGCAAATCACAGCCATCACTTCTTCAACTCCTCCTCTGTCATTTATCTTCTGCAAGGAGCTTGACAAGGAGCTACACAAGGAGGCTAATGTGACTGCCCTGGTAGTTAGTTGTGAAGATTAAGTGAGAAGTCATTTGCAAGGTTCTAGGCAGGCCAGGCACTCACCGAAGGGTGGCTCTTCCATGAGGCAGGGTGCTTAGTTTCACCTAGTGCATAGCTCAGGGCTCATTTCCATCCTCAGATGCCTCAAACTGAGGGTCCATGTCTAATAGACCCTTTGCATAAATCCACACTGTCTTTGTTTTCTGGGTTTAGATGGGACTTACAGATCCTAAGACACTCAGATTAAGTGTTTCTCTGGAACTTTCCCTGGCCCATACCAAGCTGAGCCAAATGCTCCTCCTCTAGGCTTCAGTTTGCCTCATGTACGTATGGTTTTCAAAGGATTTGTAGGTGTGATCTCCTGCCCCACGAGGTGGTAAGGCCCAGGAGGCAGAAATTGCATGTTTGTCTTTATATCTTAGCATCACACATAGTGTGTGTCATGAGAAGGTCTAGTAAGAATAGAACTGAATTCAAGGCCCACATCTGTCCCTCTTTACAGGTGGATCTCTAGCACTAACTGAACCTTTAACAGGGGAGAAAGCTCGTCTCTGCTGTCTGAGCTGGGAATACCTCTGGGGTCTTTGGCAGAAAAAATCATAAAAGGGACAGAAAAAATAAGAGAAAAGAAAGAGAGGAAACAGGAAGAGGAAAAGCATATTTGGGTCTGCAAAAAATCCCAAATCTTGTTGTTGGAACAAATTTGAAATGGGAGAAGGGAAAGAAAATCAAGTCAGCAGGGAGTGGACAACCCAGGAAGATCTTGCAGGCTCCTGTCAGCCTCTGGGACAGACTTGACTCTGTGCCATGTGGTAGATGAGTTCTGGTGAAGTTTCACCTGCAGGGAGGAGAGTGTGAGGGTCTTGTACTCCAGCTCTGGAGTCTGATTGTTGGGTCAGTTCCCATCTCCTTCAAAAAACTACTCAGCTGGCTCTTTAAAACCCCATTTATAGTCACACAATGTGGAAATAACAACATCTGTCTCATTGTAAGGATTAAATGGTATGATTCATCCATGTAGAAGCAGTTGTCAGAGTGCTTGGTACATAGTAGGTACTTAGGAAATTACTTCAACTGTACTAATGTTGATAATTTTGTTGACACAGCATGGGACTGACTCCAATGCCCAATGGACCTGGGACGACAAGGGAGGAAGGGAAATTCTTAGCTATTGGATGAGATGATCTAAAAGGATCTCCTCTCCCACTTTATGTTCACTAAGATGCTCAAAACATTTTCACTTTGTGTCTCAGGGTATTAGCCTTCTGGGGAGAGTGAAATAAAACACACTGGAAAGAATGATTCTGGAGGCAGGACACCTGAGTTCTGTTCTAAATCCCCCCCGCTGCTCAGTTTGTGACCTCAGGCAAGTTCTATAAGCTCCTTGGGTCTCTGCTTACTTGGGTGTCAAGTTTAGACTTGGTATGTAAGCTTTTTTTTTGGCTGCAACAATCAGTGATGCTAATATCTAGTCAAACTGTGTAGAGATAATTTTTCTCCGTCTATATTTTCTTGCTGCCGTGCTCAGTTGGCTGGGACCTATGCACTGATTGGTACATGAAATGAGCCTCATCAGAAAGACTCCTTGTGAAGAAAATGGGTAGATTAGTGAATGGATGCTATACTAGCACAATATGCTTAAATAATTTAGCTTAAGAACCCAACGATTTCTGGTTTGGAAGTAGGGGAGAGCTGAGACGGGTCATGGGACATACAGAGTCCCTCAGATTGCAAAGCCTGGTCAGGCCTGCATGCCGCTGGGTCTCTCTCTGAGGTAAATGAGTGACCGAGTAAGGCAGGGCCTGAAGCTTGTGTGATGGAGGCCTGTGAAGAGCTCCAATGGAAGAGGGCAGAGCCTCCCAGTGGCGCTCCAGGGGAGAGCAGTGGCTATCTGGTCAGATTTCAGATTTCAGTGAGTGCAAATGTAAGAAAGCTCACCCCTCCCACTAAAAGCAGGAACTGGAATTCTCCCCTATAAAGGCATGGACAGTAGATATTTTTGACTTTATGGCCACACAGTCTTTGTCACAATTACTCAGTTCTGCCATTGTAGAGGGAAAGCAGCCACAGGCAATTCACTGTGAACAGGACTGTGCCCTGGTGAGCAATGCCTACAAATGCAGGTGGGAGTCCAGAGCTTTCAGACTCTGGGGGTGAAGTGCACAGGTGGGATTGCGTGGCTCTTGGAAGTAAGTGGTAAAGCCCTCTCCTACCTCATTCTACACCACAGGTGTGCTGCTCCGATGCAGGCTTAAAGAGCTGCTAGTGCCAGGGTACAACTCTGTCTTGGGTGGGGTTTCCCATTAGCTGACTTGTGGGTCCTATTTAACTCTAAATCCCACAGTTCTCAGAAGGTAGGTGTAGGGGTCCCTAAGTGTGTGTGAAAGGTGAGAAGATCTCAAGAGGAGAAGCTGGGGCTCATAACCCAGTTAACCTGTGACTGTTGCAGATTTGTTTAATCCTCTTTCACTTGATTCATCTCTTTGGAAGAACATTATCTGGGAGGGAGTTTCTTATAATTCCAGCAGATTGAAGGGGACCTTATGAGGGTGATAAATTACTAATTTATCACATGGGAAAAATTCCTTTCTTCTGTAGACACACACAACACTACTCACCATACAACTCACTGTTTGTATTTACACTTCCAGGCACACCCGCTGAATACAGAACAGGCAATCAAAAATCCAAAGGCAGCACAGCCTGAGTAGAGGGCTGCAGTGCTGTCTCACCCCCAGGACCTTCATGGTCTGTCCCGTAAAACACAAGGCCCCTTTTGGGTTTCCTCTGGAACCTGTTCAGTATTCTTAAAAGTACAGCAGGGCTCAGAAACAGAAGGAGGACTGTGAGGTTGCTGGAGGGGATGTTAAGCATACATTCCAGGTTGCTGTTACCTCACTTCAGGTTGCCTGGAGCCGCTGCATGGGGAAGGTCAAGATCCTGGGCTCTGCCAGGCCTGCCGCAACTCATTGTGGACCTGGTGCCAGGCCACTGGGGAGCTCATGTGGCTCCCCAGTATCTAGGTCTTTCCCTAGCCCTTCCCTCCACTCAGGAGCCATTGAGGCACCCTTGCAGACTTGTGCCAAGTGCCCTTTCAGCTTTGGGGCATGGCTGACGACACACTCTGAGACCTGGCCTATGGTTCCGCTTTCAGTATCTGCAGAATTTCAGCAATAGGATGGAAGTGGGAGGCAGGCCATTTATGGTTAAGTCCTAGATCTGTCATTTGGTAGAAATGGGACTGTGGGCAAATCTCCATCTTGGGGGATGGGTTCCCTAGGTGTGAAATGGAAGTTTAACAGTGGCCCAGAATTGAGTCATTCCCAGTACAGGGAATTCCCAGTACAGGGGACTCTTTTTAATTCACAGAAGCTATGTTCTGTAAAGCTCCCACTAACCCTGAATGAGTGAGTACTGAACCAACGCTCCTAGGGGAAATGCAGTTAGTTCCTACGAGCCTCTGATCACAGAAATTTAATTAATCTGTCAATCCATATCCTGTTTTATATATGTTTCTGTTCAAAGACATCTTATTTTATATATAGTTCATTCATTAACATCTGTTGAGAGCTGAACGCAGGGTACAAGAGAGGATAGACGAGAAAGATGGACACAACCATAGAGGCTGGGGCTGAATGAAAGTATGTGTCATTCAGCAAATTTTAATGACTCTACAGTTTTTGTAAAGGTTTTTGACAAAGGGAAAATGTGACTCAGGCAGGTATAATTTAGGATGCATTTTAAAGGAAGGCAAATGTTGAGGGGGTAATAAAATTGGTTAACACATTAATTGGGGGTAGGGAGATAGCTTACAGGTTGTTACTATTTTTGTTAAGAGGGATTCATTAACATCAAACTCATGGCCAAAAACTCTGTAACCCAAATAGGGATGAAGGCTATGGAACATGTTTCTTCCCTTTGGGCACGCCATAGCTATCTTGCTGCATGGTGTCCCAGCACCACGCTGGGGAGCTATTTTGAAGAGATAAATCACCAACAAAAAAGGACAAAAATATGAAAAAAACATGTCATGAAATAGGAGGGAGAAGGGCACTGGTGTAAGGGTGGGGACAAAAGGCCGGTCATAGCCTGGTTTGACCTCTTCCAGGAGTGTGAGCAGACATCTTTGGTGCTCTGCACATGTCTGACTGGTCAGCGCGCACCACAAAATGGACTCTGAGGTCACAAATAAACTTCAGGGCATAGGAGGATTTGCAAGTTAACAAATCGGTGACTAATGAGAACCGTTTGTACTTCAGAGAGTCATGGAATGGGATGCTTTATTGTCATAAGGCCAAAGGATCTATGCAGTGTGCAGAGCCCTCTGGATCAGCTTCCAGTCCGCGGAGCCTAGGAAGCCAGAGAGTCAGCCTTCCCTCCCATCATCCCTTGCCACTGCTGCCCCCCCCCTCCCACCCACACCCATTGCTCTCCAGTCTCCCATGCTATTCTCCACTCAAGGCATGCTATTTCTTGCCCTGGGCCATTGCACACACTGTGATTGCTGCCGACAGTGGCCTTTTTATCTCTACAACTAGAGTTTTACTCAAGGGACATCAGGAGGTAAAGCCTACTCTTCCACACAATCTGTGCATTAGGCTAAGAAGAAAAGGGTTTGATTGTTAAGAAAAAAATTTTCAGGCATGCTTTTGGGACAAGTGTATGAAAATGTCTTTTTTTTTTTTTAAACCAAGGATCTATTTTTTCTGTTTCTTCTAATTGTCAGTTCTTGTGGAAAATCAGTCAATCTCTGATGAATACTCTTAATATCAGGGTTTGGAGAGAAATTCCTGCACTACTTCCCCTGGCTTTAATATTCAAGATATGGATTACCCTTATTTCAGTTTCTAACCTAAACTGTCATCACACAACAATTCTTCATAATCATGAAGTTGGAACAACCACCCGCAAAATAACATCAGAAATCAAAGCTAATTGCCTATGTCTCAGAACGATAGTCAGCCCTCAGCCCTGGCCATTCTAGGTTAGAGCTACACTTGCTGGGAATGCAGAATGTCAGCACTGCTAGCCTCGTGTGTCCAAGTAATCGCCTCTGAGCAGCTGGCCTGGATGTCACCATCAGCTGGTTTGGACTCCATCTGTTCTGCTTCCCTGGACACTGGGCTCCATTCCTGCCTCTGTGTAGTCCTGAGTGTTTGTTTCATCTTCACTTGTGCCAACTAAATTCCAGCTCTTCCTGGCTTCTCTCACCTGCATAGAGTGCCTTTCCACCACTTCTCCCACCAAGCCTCTGACTCCAAGTAGTTGTGGTCCTGGGAATTGAAAGAACACTGTGTTGAGACTCAAGTAGACGTGGATGCTGGCTCTGCTCCCTCCTCTCATTATCTGAGTAATCTTGTGAAAGTCTTTGTTTTTCTGTGCTCTAGTTTTCCTTGTCTGTAACAGAAAAGCTTTGACAAGATGGCAGAGGGCTCTTTCAATATTCACATTCTGTGATATGGAGTCCCTGGAAGGGAGATGGGTGGGATGCATCTGATTTGTCCACAGGTGGATGAGGCTACCTTTGACTAGCTCTGTTGCTAACTCCATGACCGTTAGATCCATAAGGTCCCAGTGGAATGGCTTTCCACGTCATAGTCTTGGTAGTAAAAACACTCAGGTCAATGCTCTCTCTCAAAAAAAAGAAAAGAAAAGAAAATTAGGTGAAAGCAGTTACAGTATGGGTGGATGTACTTTATACTTTATTTGGTTTTCAAAATAATCTCCTATGGATTTATTACTCATATTTTGGAAGAGAAAAACCCCTCAGGGTATCAGAGAAGACTTTACTACTCATTTCCCTAGTGCCATTTTGTTGTTTAGACATTGGCTCAGAAAGGAAACATAAGCAGACAGATGCTCTAAAATGTCTACTAATTGGGGACAGTTATAATATGCAATGAATGATACATGTTGATAATAATGAGGATGGTGGTTGTGGCACTAATGGCAGCAGTGATGATGATAATGATGATAACAATAGCCAGTGTGTCCACACAGATACACATGACCTGCTAGGTGCTAAATCTATAGACTTAACTATTTTCTTTCATCCTCAGAGTTTCACTGTTTATCCATCACACGTGTGCATGTTATGCATCATAGCAGTGCATAAACAATGGTACTACATGAAACAACAAATCCAAATTTGCTTAGAAGACAATAGTAATATTAGTAATAATAATATTTTACACATATTTCCAATTTATAAGTTATTGCCCATTTGTGATACCTTTTCTGTTTTGACTTTGGTAGGAAATTGAGACTCACAAAGGTAATGCAATAGAATAAGAGATACCCAAGAAAGAAGTGATTATAACTGGAACCCTGTGGCACCTAGAGCCCGCGGGGCAAGTGGCTCTGTTTGGGCTCACGCATGTCAACCTCACCCCCCCCTACCACCTGTGGATGTCCCTCCTCCTCCCCCAGTAAGGACAGCTCCCACCAGACCTGAAGGCAGGCTGGGCTAGGCCTTTTCTGCTTTTTATATCTGGCTTTAGTGTTCTAAAATGAACCAACCAGGTGCAAACTAAAGGTATCAATCAGGTTCTAGGTCACTTCATTAAGTAATTATTCATATTAAAAAATGGAAAGTGAGCTTATTGGTGCTAACCAGGCCAGTCAGATGCTTCAGATTGAAAATGGTTCAAGCAGGCCTGTAGAGAATATAGAGAAGCATCAGCCAGCTTGAATCATTGTTTCTTGCATCCAAAGAGAAACGAAGGATTTATAGGGACACATTTGAAGAAGTATTCATTCTTCTCCTGGCCTCTAAAGAAAGGAGGATTCATTGGACCACCTTTGAGGGAAAAGTCAATCAGCAGTTGGATTTTGAAGGAAGGGGAAGCCAGCAGCGAGCCTTCAAAGAGGAAGCTTTCCTGGGACTAGTTTTGAAGGATTCAGCACACGGCCTCTCGAGAGAGAAGCTTCGAGGCTCTCCATGAGATTCAAGGGCCTTGGTGGGCTTCCAGACTTTCAGATCTTTAAATCTCAGTGCAACAGACCTGAATGGAGACTCCACTCCACACCTACCTCCAGCCTTGCTGCTGACATCACTGTATGCAACACTGTCTGGCTCGGCCAGCACCTCGAAGAGTTGCACCCTGGTGCAGTCTGGTATTCTCTGCCACCTCCTGGTGCAGTACCTGACCCACCTGCAGACTGCTGCAGTATCGCCTTGTCTTCCACAAGTGGCCATGGCTTGGGACTTCTGGATACTGTGAGCACAATCTGGGGTGGGGCAGCCTTTAGCCAATCTCCTGTTTGTTAAATAAACTTTGTTGTTGTTGGGCCTTGGACCTGAGTGGTCTTACAGTTGTGCTCGAGGTGGTAACCTGCTGGCAGTGACCTGTCCTTTGCCTTGGCACTGCCCCAAAGCATTGTTAGAGCTCAATTTGAGCATTTTTAAAGGGTCCTTTTGAAAGGGTCACCGTTTCATGGTGAACACCACTTTGAGATGGTTTGAGGATTGGACAGGGATAACTCCATCATAGCTGCTTGTGCAACATAAGGGAAACAGCGTTGACTCTTGTGTCAGAGAAGCTCTTGTTTCATTGCATGCCCATTTGTTATGTTGAAACTTGATTTGGAAATAATCGAGATGGAAAAATTTCCAAAATTCTTTAAAAAGAAAGTGACTTCCTTTTCTTTCCTGCCTGCATAAAAGTTATTTCCTGGGGCTGGGACTGGGGGTGGTTCTGCTGTTGTGGCCATCGCTGCTCTACCATGATGCTTTTCCTGCTGAGTTTTCCTTGAAATCACTGACCTTTGAAATTCTAGGCCCACTTCATTTCCAGCCTGAATTGCCATGACAGCAGTCAGCCCTTAAAGCACCAGGGGCTTTGTGGATCAGGTGGCCAGTGTGAGTGGAGTGCAAGACCAGGGCCCTTCCCACTCCATGGTTTTCTCATTCCCCCAAGGTCAGACAGGAGTAAATAACCTTGCATCTAATTTATACATTCAAGAACTTTATGAACTCATTCTTTGAATCTTTCTTCCCAGTTCTGCCTTGTCTCAGCTTGGTACCATGTTCCCTTCTGAGTAACTTGCTTCTTATCTCATCTTCTAGGTCATTCATGAGGATGTTAATCATTTAGAAGGATGGGAGTCTTCCTACCTGGAGAATGCTTTTTCTTGAACTCATTGAAAGTCTCTTTGATTTGCCCAAGAACTAAGAAAATAAAATCTAGACTAAGTGGGAAAATATTCCATGTGAATAACATATTTATAAGCTCTGGGTATTATCTTAAAATCCCCGCATTGTAGAGAGGCCTGCTGGCTGCTCTCTCTGGCAGAGTAGGTGGTTGTCTTGAGAGTGTTTTAAAGTTTGCTAGAAAAAGCTTCCTGCCTCTAAACATGTGGCCTTGGATTCTTTCCTTAGGGATATAGGTATTGGCTTGTCTCTTGTCCTCTGTGTTTATGGGATGGGGTAGGTCCCCTTTCACACTGGAATTCTCCTGAAGTGGTTTTCACCTGAGTTGTATTTGACTTGACTGAATGTTACCAGTTTTGACAGATGCTATTAGTACCCCTACCCAAGCCTGTCCAAAAGATTTTTAATGCTGCTGTAAATACTCCCTATCTGTATCCTAGGGGTTTTTCAGTCTGGGATGGGGGAAAGATTAGCTGAACAGGGCAAATCAGTATGTGTGTTTGGGGGGTGGGGTAAGAATAATGTCCTACAGAAGTAACCCTCTCCCTGAGAGTGGATGTGATTTCGTGAACACTTACCCCAGCTTCTTGCCTCATGGGTACAGTTCTAGTATGTTTCTACACCATTTGTCAGAATTTTTTTGGGGGGGGGACTAGACTTTCCCATTGGGATCAAGCTTTAGTTTCCCACTGTGGTAATTGTCTTGATGATGCACTAGACCTTGATTCTTCCCTTCCTGGGTAATTTCGCATTCTCCCCACTACTTTACTGAGGTTATTTCTCAAGTAAATCAACACCCCTTTTTGTCTCAGAGCTGCTTCAGGGAAACCCACATGAAGATTCCAGGAAAAGCAGGTGGGCATGGCCCATGAGGCATGAAGGGCAAAGTTGCTGCCTCCAACTCCACCCATTTGGGTCTGTCATTTTCAGTGCCATGGTAGCAAGAAAACAACTATCTTTCCAGGTGCTATGTGCACATTTTAGATAAAAATGGAGAAAATATCAAGGCCCAGTCATACAGATTTTCTCCATGAGAAGCATTGTTATTTTAACCAGGAAGTGGTGCTTTCTCCAGAAAGTTCTACTTATACCTCTTTTGTCAGAATTCTGTCACCCAATCCCCACCCCAACTACAGTGCACAAAGGGTGACACAAGAGTTTTAACTCACCATTTTTCCCCTGCCAAGCATAACTGGGCCTCTTATGTGAAATGAAAGGAGGATGGATATTGAATAGGCAGATACGAGTTTTTCTCATAGAAGTTGATGTTTTATAATGTTTTGCTAACACCTGAGTGGGACATGGGTTTATAAGATTCATGATACTCAAATACCTGATTAGTAGCATGGGCATCAGCTGGGTATTTGTTAGAAATGTAGGATCTGTTGGTCTACTGGACTCAAATCTTTGTGACAAGCTATCTCCATCCCATGCTCTCTATGTGTATCCAGTTTGAGAAGTCTTGTCGCCTGTCACTTTTCTTGGTGTCAAAATGAATAAAGATCCTTAGCTCTTGGCAACCTTTCTTGGTCATGCCTTGTTAGAACTGACTTTCTAATGAGTGAGTCAGGCCAATCGAGAGTTGGGGACAATGTTTTCCCCCTAGAACCTCCTAATCAGTCATCCCCTCTCCTCTAGGCACCCTTCATCTCATTGTTTTGTATCCCTTCTCTGGATCACCACCACTTTTGAACTTCTTTCATTGTTCTCATGAACTAAAAAGTCTAAGATCTTATCTCATTCATCTCATCATCATTCTTACTTCATCACTCCCCTAACCCCCACCTTATGCTTTGCTAGGTTAAATTGAACTGAATTAAATCTTACTGTTCCTCTGTACCTAATTCTACCTTTGTGGTTTTTTCATTGCTTTGACTATTCATTTTCTTGTTCCTTAAAGTAAATCAAGTCTTACCACTAACAAGATAATGTGTTCTTTCCTGATTTTACTACCACTGTTTTCCAGGGCTATGGTACTTGAATAAATAGAAAAGTGCATTGCAGAGATTTCAAACATGTTTTTGGCAGCTGGATTCTTTCTGAAAACATAGAAACTCAGTGTGCAATCAATGCCTAAGCAAGCTGCTGAGCTACTTAATGAAGTGGTGCAGGGCGTGGACCCCCAGTCATAACCTCCTCATCAGTATCCCTCCCTGCCTCCATCAGCCTTGCATGTTTCTGTCCACAGTCCACTTGTGTAGGCAAAGACCCCACAACCCACCCCACCCCTCTGTCTTGATGGGTAAGACTTAATGAGATTAAACATTTAGAGAAAACCAAAATAAAAAAAATTAATAAACTGTGACTAACAAGAATGATGTATTTCATCATATTGTAAAAGAAAAAAAGGAACCTATACAAGTCTATATATGAAAAAGAAATGGCCTGTGATCTTAAAACAACCCAGTGATTTTATTATACTCTCTTTGATAGAAGTCTCAAGTTATTCAAATGGCACAAATGCATAGGCAGCCCATTTCAAATTAAATGTCCCTTTAAAATCAAATTAGCACAGAGACATAGATGATTAATATTAAACTTTAATAATTGGGAAAATTACAGGCCTGAAACCTGGGAGTGCAGCTGTGTATCACTACCCACTGTAGGGTTAATCAAATACTTGATAATACTCCAAATCTGTAATAATGAAGCTAAGTAAAGAGCAATTTATATTGAAAAACAAAACAAAAGTAGCAGCTCCTAAAAACCTCACCACCTCACAAAGTTTGCTAGTAAAAGACAATCTGGGTGATCTATCTATCTGGTGAGCCCCACTCATAGTATTCCTGGGGACCGGGCGTAAGAAAGCCGGCTGCCTCCAAGTTGGTGGAGCCTGGCACCTATGAAGTGTTGCATGGAGTTTTGGGTGGATCCTGAAGTGAAATCCTTTGCAGACTCTAATGATGAGCTGGTTTTAGTGTACGAATGCCACATACTCACTAACCTGGGTTACTCAATTTAAATCATTGCTAAGTAGCTCTCAGTCGCATGTCAAGATGAAAGTCTACAGAGCAGCTCATCATTGCCTGGAAGAAAGGGAAGCCTCTTGCATTCCCAGGCTTTGAAAATCACTCTTATAACTAAGGCAGAGAGACAGGCTGCAAAATCGTTTTTGCTTCCCTCAAAGGAGTCTCCTTCATTATGTCGTGCTGCTGGGGAGAGACGCTGGGCTCACCAGATGGGCTCCCTCGACGGAGCAGACATGCACTCGTGTTCCTGTAAATTTTCCTTGATGTGGTGCTACGTGCCCGGAAGTGACTGGCAGGCGGTGCTAGGGGTTCGTTAGCGGTGTCCCCAAAGAGCCTGGGAGGCAGGTCGGTGGGACAACTTCGGAGTGAGGGCTTCTTAATGGGCAGAGCTGCTTTACTCTTTTGCTTAAAGACCAATTTAGAAGCAGTTCAGTGATTCTGACACTTCTCTCCACCCTTGACTCTAACTGCAGGAGCTGCCTGCGGCTCTCACATTCATAAGCTATTTTCCAAAGCGCCCGACTCTGCACCTGAGCAGCAGACCGTAAATATGGCTGTTATCTCCAGGGCTGCTTGTCCTCGGTGGTAGCCGTGACTAGGGTCCACGCAGGTGAACATTCTCAGCATCATTAGGGTGTGGGGCAAAGGATGACTCAGGAAAAGGGCAGCCTTCTCCCACAAAAACGGGAGCCAGTAGGTCAGTGAAGAGGGCAACCTGGGGTGCAGCCTGGTACCCTTTAGCCTTACCATCTGTGTTCAGGGAGCAGACTGGATTCCTGGATAACTGGAATTAGGGACAGGCTTACTCCACAGATATAGGGGTACAGAGCCAGTCTCAGGCACAGGCCCTAATGAGATCCTTTCCACTATTGGCTGATTTTTTTAAAGAAGATTCTTGAGTTACTCCATGTAGTTCTGGATTTCATGGGCATGTGTTTTGTTTTGTTGTCCTTCCACTCCCTTTAAAATATCCAATGGAATATGCTCAGGGCTGATTGTAGTGTGTCTCTGTCCTGCCATAAAAGCTATGGAATCCATTGAGACTCTGGGTCAAAGTGGTTTACAAACAGCGCTTGTTCCCTTGAGGGTGGGCAGAACATACTCACCTAGATCTGGTAACACCAGATGATTGAATGTGGACATGGAAGAGCTGAGGGAGTAGGGTGGGACCCCCTGGACCCTTAGGAGAATCTTGTTAGCTCTTGTAACACTAGCGGAACAATTGGTGGTGCTGCTCCCAGACATTGGCCACACAGGAGTCAGCAGGCTTTGCGTGGAGCAAGGGTGCTCATGTGTTAAGCGAGGAGTGGAAGCTGTTATGCCTGCTGGGAAACACTGGTATGAAGTGTATTTTCATACCTGCACAGGGACGGCATCCTCTGGCTTGGAATCATGTTGGAGGGTGTGTCTGAAAAGCCTCTGGGGCCAGAGCTCACCTGTGCTTTGTGAGTCACAGAGAGACAGGGAGATGGGGAAGAGAGCTCAGGCAGATCAGTGGTGTGTGCATAGGTTTGGGTTTGAAGAGCTTGCAGGCACAGTCTTCATTTCTTTAAATACTACTTGAAAACTAGTCAGACCTCCTAATAGTAACAGCTCACTCAACAATCCTAAACTGAAATTGTGCAGTGCATCTTTTTTGGTAATTCCCTTTACAGGAAAATGTTTAAAAATACCTCTGGGTCAGGGTTTACCACCTCACCCTAGATAGCAAGTTTATTTCCCCAGCTTAAATTGTGCACATTCATTGTCTGGCAGATGCAGGATGGGAGGCACTGTGGCTGATTGGGGGAATCTGAAATTCTGACGGGAGCTTGGAGTTTGGAAATGTAAGAGCTGTAATTCAATAATAAGGATATATTTCTCAAGGCAGATTCCAGCTTAATGGTGAGATATTTGCATCATTTCCATAAAGCCAGAAACAACACAAAGCTCTACATTACCCTCACCATGATTTAATTTTGTTTTGGAGGAACTAGCCAATAAAATTTGATAAGACAAGGCAAGGTGGTATAAAAATTGGAGAGAAAGAAACAAAATTTTATTGTTTGCAGGTGATAGTTTATACTTGGAAAATCCAAAAGGATTAGCTGAAAAAGTGTTAGAAGCAGTAAGTGTATCTGGTAAGAAGGTTGAACAAAAAGTGAAGGTAGGAAAAATTAATAGTATCCTAAAATATAATGCCAATTATCAGTTAGGAACTGTATATAAAGGGAAAAGATCCCATTTACAATAGTCAAAGAAAGAATAGGAATGAACATTTTAAGGGGTATGGAGAAACTGTTAAATAGTAGTAGTATAATAGAGTAGTATTCCATGAGCATATACCACATCTTCTTGATCAATTCACCCCTTTAGGGGCATTTAGATTGTCTCCATAGCTTGGCTATTGTAAATAGTGCTGTGAACATAGCAGTGCAATTTCCTTTGGAATAATGTTTTTGTGTCCTTTGGGAAGATTCCCAGGAGTGGGTTGCTGGGACATATGGTAGGATATGGTAGGTTCATTAGGACTTTTTTTTTTTTTTTTTTTAAGGAACCTGCACATAATTCTCCATAGTGGCTGGAACAGTTCACATTCCCACCAGCAGTGTAAAAGGGTTACTTTTCCCTGCATCTTTTTTTCTTTTCTTTTTTTTTTAAAGATTGACCATTCTCACATTGAATAGTAACAACATGATAGTGAAGTGGTATCGCATTTAAGATAAAATTTAAAGTGTCCTGTGTGGGGTGAGGAGCATATAACCCAGAAGTCATAAAAAGAATCATTAATTTGATAGTTGCAAATTTATTTTACATGGTAAGATAAAATAATCAAAAGAGAAAAGACAGAAATATGCTCAGTTCCTTAATAAAGAAAGCCAACTAGTCAATAGGAAAGAAGTAAAGTACATATGCAGGAACTTTTTAGAGAAGAACATACAAAGATTTTTCTGAATAGGAAAGTATACTTGATATACTTATAATGAGACAAATGGAATTTAAAAATGTCATGGGATACCATATTAACCATAAGATTTGAATGATAAGCTTGATAATGCACTGTGTTTGTGAAGCTGTGAGGAAATAATCACTAAATTATTTTGCGTATAAAAATTAATATAGTTTACATTTACATTTATGCAAAATTAGGAGCAGATAAGATTACACTATGCAGCATTTATTATTATATCCTAGTGAAAGCAAATATGTGGGGAAAAAATTCTAAATTCCATCAATAGGAGGTAGCTGTATACATCTGGAATAACCAAAAATGGGAATGATATACAATCACTTAAAAACATCAAGGTTGTTTTACAGATGCTGATGAAATAATATCAAAAATATATTTCACCTAGAAAAATAGAAATTTCTATAAAACCAAAGAATTCCCACTAACACATTCCATTAGTCATTAAAGTGATGATGTCATTATGTGTCATGCAGTTTCTGGAAAGTCCCACTATACACTTGTGAGTATATAAAATGAAGCAGATGAATAATGCCTTGTCATTATTATGAAAATAGCTTGGACTCTAAAAGGGCCTGGGGACCCCTGGGGCCCTTGGGTCATTTTGAGAACCACTGACCTACATATATTTGACTGTGTATATGCAGAAGACTTCCGCCAAAATACCTCAAAAGGGGTACACTTGTTGCCTTTGGAGGAGAAAGTGGGAGCACAAGGGAGACTTGGTAGGAGAAAGCTGTATGTTTACTGCATAACCTTTTGTGACTTTTCAATTCTATGCCTGAGTTGGTGGTTACATTTTTTTGGAAAAGAATCTAAAGAATTGGATTAAAATGCAAACAGAGATTTATGAACTATAGAATTAATCAGCGTTGTGGGCTAAGATTGATGTACATGCACATTCTTCACAGCATTATTTATAACAGCAGAGGCTTGGAAACAGCCCACATGTCCAGAAATAGAGTTTGGTTAAACAAATTATGGTACATCTATACATTGTAATTCTATGCGGTCATTAAAAATCATAAATCCCTAGAATGTTCTGTGATATGGGAAAATGCTCACAATATACTGTTAAGTTTTAAAAAAATAGCACAAGCTATAACTTTGAATAAGCCAAATTGTACTAATTTAAAACAATACTGGAAAGAAATATACCAGAACTTTGAGTCATTTATTTTCGGGTGGTGATACTATGGTTATTTAAGCTTCCTTTTTAATACATTTTTGAATTTTCTAAATTTCCTACAGTTAAAATGTATCATTTTTATAATAAGAAAGAAAATGCTATAAAAAGAAAAAAAAAAACAAATGGAAAGGATGAATTGCCAGGACTGTGAGGGAATGTGTAGCTTCTGCTGTGGGTACTAATGGAACAGTGATGCGGTTTTTAAGGGGTACCTGTCTCTGTCTGCTGAGGCTGAGGGTATCCATATAATGCAGCAGCCGTCTTCCCCCAGATCTAGTGATCCAAGAAAGCCACATGTCTTTATGACCAAGCTGAGCTGTTACACATGACACTTTCATATACCCTATTGGTGACTCTTATTAGCCCTCTTCAGTGTGGGAGGGCACATGGCCATCTTTGAGGTAGTCTACCACTGATTTTTCAGAGTGATGGGCAAGGTGTGGCTTGTATCCCAGCATGGCTAGTATCCCGTGGCCAGGATTCCTGGACTCAGTTTTGCAGATTGAGGATTGGCTGAGCCATGCTGGGGCTGCTAAGCCACCAACAACCACCTGCAATGGTTTAAGACTTAGAAAGGAGATGACTTATAAAGAGGAAGCTCTTCCCTCCTGAAAATAGGTGGTTCCCTGGTGCAGCATTGCTCATATGCTGGGCACCTAAGTGTTGGTTACTGTATTATAACTTTGCATCAATAACTTTTTTTCCCCTGTTAAGACTTTGTATCTTGATATCTGCAAAATACCAAGAGTACCACATCCAGCTGCCTCTTACGTGGAAAATAGCTATGCACAGAAACCATATCAGACCAAGATCTTTGAGAATATGGTTCTTGTGGACCTAGTGGCTGAATCCACTTAGCACTCAGCTCACATCTTCACAAAGGTGGAAGAAGACTCTGGACTTGGTCTTACTGAAATAAGTCAAATCATTCCTAGACAGTAGGGTAGCCAGTGCCTTAATCTTAGAGAATAGTGTCTTGGTAGGACTTCGGCAAGAAGTCAGTGCCAGGGAGGTCCAGGAAGAGTGAAAGGACCAGTATCCCAGTTTGTTTTCACTTGATTTTCCAGAAGTAAAGTTCATCCTAGATGCACTGAGAAGGTGAAGCATCCATTATGAGCCCCTGGGTTTGCTGCAAACCATTGGTTTTTGAGAACGGGAACACTATTATGACTTGGGAGTGTCAGTACCATGCAGTCTGTGCTTCCCAGTTGAAATTTTGGGAGAAAGAAGCTGGTGGACTCGGCCTGGAGATTGGTTTCTCTAAAGCCAGATTTTGCCTTTGGTCTATTCAGTCCTGGGTTCCATGATAATTAGTGGCATTCCCTCTTGACTCTGGGACCCAACCAGAAGAAGGAGGAAGGGAGGAGAGGAGGTAGGAAGTCTTGGCTCTGCTGGCTGGGAAGACAGCCAGCAGAGTAAAGACTTCAGAGGGAGAGCTCCACCTGGAGAGATGGTCCTATAAGAATGAGAAGTTCAGTCCTTTAGGGAATTAGACATAATGTATGACTCTGTCGCAGGGGCACGATATAGCTAGCAGTTATTAGAAACAAGATTCAGAGTGAGAGGGAAATTAGCATGTAAATCAATTGGTCTTGAGTCTTCTGATCTTAATTCCTCCTGAGTAGAACCAAGATTGGTCCCTGAACTGGCTCAGTCTGAGGGGCTCAGTCAGCCCTAAGTCTGGATAAGGAAGGAAGGCAGTGACAGAGGACAGGGCAGGACTGTGAACAGTGAAGTGATGAATCAGATAGGGCTGTCAGTGGCAACAGTCTATTATTTTGGTTATTAAGACAACGGGACCAGGTCAGTTGGATAGAATCCATTGCTCAGAGATTGACTTGCCTAATGGTGATCTGCTCCATCCCATAGACTCGGCTAGGTTTTAAGACACCAAAGGCTTTTCCTTTTTTCTTTTTGAGACTAGGTCTTGCTATGTTGTCCAGGATAGTCCTCATCCTGCGAACTCAAGTGATCCCCAGCCTCAGTCTCCCAGGTAGCTGGGATTACAGGTGCCCACCACCGTGCCTGGTTGCTTTTTTGAGGCCAGGTCTCACTATGTTGCTTGGGGTAGTCTCGAACCTGAAAACTCAAGCAATCCCAGACCTCTTGCCTCCCAGCACTAGGATGGACAGGTGTGCCACCATGCCAGACCTAAGCCTTTTTCTTGATGCCTCTGGAAGTCACAGGCCAGGACACTGTGTTGGCTGCAAGTCAGAAAAAACTAAATGGCATGGATACTGTGTGTTAGTTTGGAACCCTTTAAAAGGCTTTTCAGGAAGACTATATTGACAACCAAATTACCCACAAAGTTTTACTTTCATCTTCTTTAGCCAAAGAGGATATTTAAAAGGATAAAAAAAAAATTAGGATACTAGCAGGTGATAAGAGTAATGGTTCATGCCCTTCTTCCCTAATGTACTGGGTTTCAGCACACACTCGGATGGCTGTGAGACAGAGTGGCGAACTGTTTGCTTTGATCTCCCATGTTTCTCTTCTCTCCAACAGCTGTGAGATTGTTTATAGTTCCCCCAGGGAGGGAGAGCTGGCCCTCATGTTGGCGAAGGGCTTTTTTTTTGGCTCTTTGGCATCTTTTCTCATACCTGGAGATCAGTGGGAGCAGGCAAGTGCCTGTGATTACAGGATAAAGAAGGCATGAGCGGAGAAACTATGCTCTCAGATGGTGTTGGGGTTTCCCAGTTGACTATGGGCCCCAGTAGAACTAAGGTCACTTTTCCTCTGGGTAACCCTAGTCTTCCCGATGCTTCTTGGATTAAGTCCTCTAATGCAACACCTGCGGATTTTCACTTCTTTGGAAGCCTGTTTGCTAGATATTTCCAACTCTTCATTTTGTGGACCCCCCCCCCCCCCCGTGACTTAATGGGAACTTGTGGCTATTTCCAGGCAGAGTTGTGAATGGAAATGACACATGCTGATTCCAGGCTGGAGTGTTTAGTTGATGTGAGACCTTCTGTATTCACAATAGTGGCTGTTCCATCAGCTGAAATCCCTAACTGACTATGGTTTTCAGAACTCTGTTCATCTGTAGTAGACATGAATGAGAAGAATCAGTTAAGTGTAAGTGACTGAGATGGACTTTCACCATATAACCCAGTTATTCTGACTGATGTTCTTTCATGGAGTCCATCTTATCATATGAGTCCATTCAAAACCATTTATAAAAAGAAAAGGAAATGATAAAAATCATCCACAATTGTAGCACCCCTGTAAGTCTACTTTTAAAATGCTTTCCTCTTTTTAAATGTATTTACACTTTTTGTTAGTTGTAGCATAGGCATGGATCCAGTTTTATATTCTGAGTTTTTGTGCTTAATTTTATCAAAGGTTTATGCTGCTTTATTCAGCACAGTGTCTTTCTTCAGCAACCCAGGGAAAGCCAAACACAGAGTAGGACCTGCAAATAGTGGTTGAATGAATAATTTTAATTCTTCCCTCTGAGCCTGACTGTTGTTTGAGACAGCTTTTGTATAGCTGGCCAGCACAGCAGGTAAGGTACAGAGCTGTAGTTTTGTCTACTGCCAGAGACCTATTCTTTTTTTTTTTTTTAAAGAAATCTTTATTTTGTTTTATTTTTCCTCAGTTCCCTCTGTCTGCTTCCCCACTCACTCTCTTCTCTGAGTTAACAGTATCTCCTGTGTCTGGTCTCCCTGTCACTTCTACCTTCTCTTTCTGAGTTGGACTTCTAGTTTTTCTCTCTGTTGTCCTCTGCTCATTTCAGGCTGCTTCATCCTTCTTCATGTTCTCTCTTGTGAGCTCCTCTAAGATTTGAGGGCATGAACTTTTTAGGTAGATATTCAGTTTCAAATCATAGAGCTAACCTTGTTACCTGTGGAGTTTATCATTGGGATTCATCTATTTGTCCTTATTTTTGGGAAGTATATTCTCTGGGATTCCATTTATGATCTATAATAGAGATACTTTTGTTTTCCCTCACAGTATTACTGTGCATATTAAGTGAGGTGGTGCCTAGTAATTGATTTTTATAATATGATATACATTTCAGGCTTATAGCTTTATATTTTAACTATGTACTACATACTACATTATGACCACCAAAAGCCCAGTTTCCATCCACCACCATACAATTGCGCAAGAATTATCTTGAATTCCATTGGCCTATAGTGAGAGCACAAGCTATCCTTTGTGCTCATACTTTTTATCTTTCTGTCTTTATTTTCCCCATTACTCCTAAGTGTGCATTCCACCTCCTACCCTTTAGATGTCAATAATGAAAAAAAGTGTTGAAATTATAGCTGTAGGCATGAAAAAAGGCCTAATTTGTCTCAGTGGGATGTGTAAGTTGTGGATGAAAAAATTGATTTGGTTTGAGTTCCAATTCTATTATTGGAATTGGAATTGCTGATTGACTTTTGGGTGAATTTTTTTGCCTCTCTGGAATCTAGCTGTTTTGTTTCTGTGGTGGAAGTGATACATACTTTTCCAAAAAGATTGCAGGTGATATGACATACACACATTTTTATAGATGCATTATGTGTGTTGACTCTTAAAAATATTCATTCCAACCTTTTATAATTTATCTAGCAAAAGGGGAACATTTTTGAGATTAGGTGTTAATTTGACATATAGGGAAATCCATTTTTATTCCTTGGGGAAGATTTGAGAAGATTTGTAAAAACGTGAGAACTAATTGAAACCCCATGTCTGCAAGGTGCAAAGGTGATGGTCAGAGACATCTCTGAAGTTAGAGCCTGGTGGCTCCTTTGAAGTTCCAAGTCTCTGTAGCCCCCTGGTGGCCATTCGTTGTAGCAGACGATTTATAGTCTCACAAATTCCTGTGTTAACTTGCCTTTGGACAAGATTTGTTTGGAGAAATAAGTGATGAATTGGGAAGTAAAGGGACCTGAATTTTAGTCTTTTTAGCAATGTAAATAGAAAATTGTTCTTCCACCAGTGTTCATACCAATGAAATATGATGAAAGCCCAAACATATGCTTACTCCTTAGGAAAGTATTACCCTCCACACCCTTTGCTTTCCTTTCATGTCTCTTTCTCCCTCCCATCCTTCTCCAAGGTAGGAGAAGCATCTTCTTTGGGAGAAGATCATTCTTTGTCCTTAAACTTATAAGTCAGTGGAGTTCCAGGAGTTCCTGAAAAGGTAAAGTGAGTTTAGTAAAGTGAGTTGTCAAACGTCAAGCCAGAAGCAAGGGTAGATATTCTCTTACTGGGTCTTTCAGTTGTTGAGGAAAGTGCCCTGATACTTGAAGCAGCACCATCTGGAAGAGTAGAAATCCTGTTTGGCCACCACCTCCAGGAGGGTGATGAACAGGTCACTGCAGCCTGCCGTGGCTCCAAGAGGGAGAGTTGTCTGTACTCTGTGCTCTGACTCCTCAAGGAAGCGACTCAGCCACCTGCCAGCTTGTGAGCTCCTCAAGGGAGGTTCTTGCTTTATTTTTAGCTCTGACTGTTAGCACAAAGCCTGACTGTCAACCTTTATGAAGAAGAAAGGGAGGGAGTTGTGTGAACCAGTGATCCTAGTTTTGTCTGTGGTTTTGGTGAACCACTTGTTATAAACACTGCCATTATCTGAGTGCTGTGTTGGCAGCTTGGCAGAGATGAAGGGAAAGAGAGACTGGGCATATAGCCCCTGCTTCACAGGTGAGAAAAGAAAAGCCTTCAGTCTTGAATTTTCACTCCCAGACTATGAACAAAACCGTCTCATCCCATTCCATCATTATTCCTTTCAACCAAGTCATTCTAAAGTCTTCTTGGCCTATCACTAATG
Source organism: Uropsilus gracilis (assembly GCA_004024945.1). NCBI lineage: Eukaryota > Metazoa > Chordata > Mammalia > Eulipotyphla > Talpidae > Uropsilus > Uropsilus gracilis. The sequence continues at coordinate 149,985 of PVHY01000646.1, read as the reverse complement.
GAGGAGGGGTGGGTGGGTGGCAGAGCAGTGGTTAAGAGCACATGAGCAAGAGCTTGGTAGGCACAGACGATTATGCGAACTCAAGGAAAATCAATTAAGATCTCTGTGACAGCTTTCCTCATCTCTAAAACTGAAATCCAAAATATTTACCTTGCACAGTCTAAAGTAGGTGACACATGCTTCTCTCTGAGAAAACGTGGGATGCTTTGACGGGTCTGATATGTCTGTGTTGAGGCTGAAGAACGACTTTGTGAGTTCGCCACCACTCCCCACCCCTGCCTTGACAACTTTTCCTTGTGTGGATGGCAAGACCGCCAGTTCCCCAGTACTGCGTTTAAATAATGAAAGGGTCAAAGAAGATTCTGTCTCAGGGCCCTCTTCCAAGCTGTTCTCGGATTTGGCAATGTCGCACTGCCCCCTCTCTCCTCCCTCCCTCCCTTCGCCTCCGGTTTTATTCCAGAACCTGCTTTTCCGAGTCGGACCCGTCTAATTTCTTAAATGCATAATTAGGGAGAGTGCTTGATTGCAAGGACCTTTTCCAGACCTCCCATTTATCCCAAACACGCCCCTGTTCACACAGTAGAGAAATAGGGCAGGGAATCTGGAGGAAGGAAGGAAGAAGAGAAGGGTGAGGGAAGGAGGGAGGGCGGGGCGGGCCCTGTGCGGGGCGGGCCCTGTGCTTTTCTCAATGAAAGCCAAGGCCTCTGAAGATTTGCATAGGAGCCGACTACCGCGCGCCATTGGCTGCTGGGTGCGAGCTGGGCGGGGCAATTCTGCGTGGACCCGGCCGCAGCGCCGAGTAGGCGTTCGAACCACGCCCCCGCCCGGCGCCGCCCCCTTCCCGCGCGCGCTCGCGGCTCAGCCAGCTGCAAGTGGCGGGCACCCCGGCAGATGCGATCGAGCTGCTCCCGGGGCGGCAGCGGCGGTAGCAGCTGACACCTCCCCTTGCGGCTGTCCTGAGGGTCGCGGGGCACCGAGACGCCTTCAAGCACCCTTTGACCAATCACCCGAAGCCGCGGGTGTTGCTATCCGAAGCCGCGGGGCTGCAGAGGAGGGGGCAGCAAGATTTCGGGCTCTGCTGTCTTGAATGCTTTCACTGCTCCGCTGCCGCCGGGGCGCTTGGGTGCCTGCGAACTCCGACAAGATGAGACGCGGACGCAGAGCAAGGACGTTGCAAACTTGCGCGGCAGCGGCCTAAGCCGTAACTGAGCAGTGTGGGGTTTGATTCATGCCGGTAAGTTTAGCGAGCACTGGAGTGCAAAGACTTAACCGCTGCGCCGGACCGCCCTGAGGGTGCGGGAGGAAGCAGCCCCCGACCTCAGTTCCCTCTGAGACTGGAGGAGAGGAGCTCAGAGGAGAGGCGCTGAGGGAAGCCAGGAGGGCGGGCGGCAGCTCCGAGCCTCCGTTCCCACCTGGAAAGTTGCGGAGGATTGGAGGCGAGAGCGGACAGACCCCAGCTCTGGCCGCAGGCGGCATAAGAGGACGGTGTTCAGTTGCCACCTCCGTTTAACCACAGGAGTTTCTCTGGTTTCCGAGCACTGCGAGCTACAGACAGGGGCGCGGCGCTCGGCGCAGAGCGCGGGAGGCGCAGGGTCCCGGCGCGCTTCAGGGTCTTTTGATTCGCGCCGGAGCTTCCAGCCCGGCTTTATCGAGACTCCTGCTCGCTTCCTTGCATTTGTGGAAGAGCGAGTCGAGGGCCCGCGCAACCCTTCAGGAATCAGGAGGAAGGAGCCATTCAAGACCACGGACCTTTCGGAGTCCCGTCACATTTGGAGGGAAGAGAACGAACGCACAGGAGGCTCGGGGTGCTGGCATTCACCGCTCTCTGGCGGGATGGAAGCCATCGGGCGCCTTTGGCGGCTGCTGGCTCTGCTTTCAGCCTTAGCCTCGGGCTCCGGGATCGCAACCAGCCAGCGCGTGGGGTCATCTGCCATGGGGCCGGCGCTGCAGCCCCGGGAGCCGCTCAGCTACTCACGCCTGCAGAGGAAGAGCCTGGCGGTGGACTTCGTGATGCCCTCCCTCTTCCGCGTCTATGCCCGGGACCTGCTGCTGCCAACGGCGCCGCCGTCGTCCCTCTCGGAGCTGAGGGCTGGGCGGCCAGAGGCGCGCGGCTCGCTGGCTCTGGACTGCGCCCCGTTGCTTAAGCTGGTGGGGCCACCGCCAGTGGTGTCTGAAGGCGCTAGCTCGCCCGCCCCGGCGCCCGCTCGGACGCTGTCCAGGGTGCTGAAGGGCGGTTCGGTTCGCAAGCTCCGGCGCGCTAAGCAGCTGGTGCTGGAGTTGGGAGAGGAGGCGATCCTGGAGGGCTGCGTTGGGCCGCCAGAGGAGGCGGCTGCGGGGCTGCTCCAGTTCAACCTCAGCGAGCTGTTCAGCTGGTGGATTCACCACGGCGAAGGGCGGCTGAGGATCCGCCTCATGCCGGAGAAGAAGGCGTCGGAAGTGGGCAGAGAGGGAAGGCTGTCCGCGGCAATCCGCGCCTCCCAGCCCCGCCTTCTCTTCCAGATCTTCGGGACCGGTGAGCAGCTCCCGCCTGGCCGTGTGGGGATTTGATTTTTAGTCACATCAGTTGGCAGCCACTATCAGCTAGCCCCTATTTACAAAGCCTTAGCGCTTTTTCCTCCTTGCACAAATCTCCACGGAGACCATATTTTCTCCCTGAAAGAAGTCACAACACCCCATGGGCCTTATCCAACAACCAAGTTGCGAGAAAAGTTTCCTGCTGTTGGAAGGATGCTCCCTAGCAACTTACACACAATGCCAATCAAAATTCTCTTTGGGTCCCCTTTCTGGGATAGTTGAAATGCCCCTATAACCTCTGTGTTCCAAGCTGACTTCTAAATCTTAAAACTGTTCCCTCCCCTTAGTCCTCTTCTCAGCTATCACAATTTGGGGGAATTTGCAGTTTCAGGAAATATGCAATTTCTGCTCATATTGCTGAATCTTACCCAGCTAGTCTTTCCAGATGTTGACTTATCCAGGAATTGCCTCTTCTTTATTAATATATTCCGCTACCCCACCCCTAGTCTGTTCTTCACAATGAATGAGACTTTTTTCCTTTCTCTCAAATGTCTTTGGGAGGACCCCTGGGGAGTCAAAGGAAAGGGCACAGGAAAGAGATGTGGAGAGAAGGAGCAAAGTTGTCAAGATTTTCTTGCTTTGGGGGAGTCACTGTGAAGCCAGGGAAAGAGAACAGTTAATTTCCCTGCCTTTCTTCCCGTTCTCCCCTCCCTCCCCTTCAGCTCTTAGCTTTAAGGTCTGTAGCAGCAGCTCTAGATGATGGTCTCCAGCAGGCCTGTTTTGCTGCAGATCTCCCTGCTGGAGACTCTAGAAATGAGGTTTCTGTTTCATTTACTCCCTCATTTTCTTCCCATATTCGCTGAGTTGTGGGTGTGTGTGCAGCACTTACTTCTAACTCTTCCCAGAGTATCCTTTGGCTGGAAAACCAGGTGGTTTTGAATGGATGTTTCTCTTTTAAGGAGACCCACAGGGGAAAGATTTGTGAATAAAATATACAATGTAAATGAATGAGAAAGCACAGAAAAGAAATCATGCCTTTTAAAAGCTTACACTAATTTCATTGAGCCAATCCAGCTTCTTTTTTATCATTCTCATCATCAGAAATAAATGAAATTCATACGCTCCAGTGGTTACTAATGTCTTGTATTAATTGGATGAAAAACATTGAAAAAGACTCATTGTAGAACTACAAGTATCTTTCATGCTTTGTCCCAACACATGTGCATGTGTATGACACACACACACACACACACACACACACTATACCCTCTTGCAGCAGGGATATTCTGAAGCTGAGGCTCCCCACTCATCACACATAATGCTTGCTGTATGTGGTCCTCAAGAACAAGAGCCTGGTTACATATTCAGTAATAACATTGCATTGGCACCTAAATGAATAGCATTGGCACCTAAAATGACTCCTTTGTGTTCAGTGCTGGAATTTATATAGTCCATAGTGGGAGGCAGGATCTGATGAGTTTGAATAATGCCTTCTGTGAACCCAGATAGACCAATACTGTTGTGTCTCCACAGATACTTTTGTAAGGAACAGCTGTGCTTTAATGTCATCATGGCTTCTGTGGTTTAGATATGCAACATTCTCTTTTAGTGCTAATGTTTTTGTAATGGATATAAAAATGACTTCTCTGGAATTGAGATTTTCTTCCACTTTCATGTCTGTGAGCTTCTCTGGAGCTTTCCCATCATGACTCTTGTTAAATGACCACAGGCCCCAGCAGTCTATATTAGCTATTATCAGATGTTGATGACAGGCAAAAGGACTCTAGTCCTGAACTTGCCTACTACAAACAGGTAGATTGCATGAAGATCTCAGTGGGTGTCTCTGAAATGCTTATTGCATTTGGAAATATACCCCAGTCAAAGCCTCAGAAAAGGAGTTGAAGCTGCTAAGTGGGGGAGTCTCATGTAGAAAGGAATATATTCCAAGATCTGTTCAGCTACTGGCAGTAGAGAAGTACTGTGAGCATCCCAAGCCCTCCCTCAACGGCACAGTCCATTTGGCAACTGGACCAAACCCTTATGCATCATTTGACACATCTAGCAATGCTGGTTTCAGAAGGAGCCAGGATTCTGCCATTAAAAGGCTAGAATTTTTGGCCAAGTGTTTTTCAGCAGGATTGGGATCAAATGGTTATTGATGGGATCAAATAAGACACTAAGTGTAACTGGATGAGCTCCCCATGACCTCTAGAGAGACAGACAGCTTATTGAAAAGCACTTTGGGCCTTGTGGTGATCACACTTGGAACAGGCTGGACTCTCCTCCTCTGAGACATATGCTTGTCTGCAGTTAGGCAGTCGGCCATGCAGGACTAGCTTGGTCTCTTACCACTTCCCCAGCTTCATTCAAATACAGTATTTCTTGCAGACCTCCCATGATGGAATGGGACATGAACATACCCATCCTATACCATGTTACATGCTTGGTGCAACATACATCATTGTGATTTAATTCATTATCTTGTATGAACATTCAAGCTTAGATTCTCATACTTGGATTGATTTTTCTAGGCAGCATCGTCGAGGAAATGGGCTTATTGTTTCTATATAGAATTTGATTTATAGAAAAGGTATTTAACTTCTGTGATATAGGCTCTGTTGTAATTATATAAGGGAAACATAGGCAAAGTTCATCTTATTTCTTCCTGCTTCTCCTCAAGTGACTGGTGGTCTGGTCCACTGGTGCATAGCTATGCAGGTGGGGCTGGGAGAGGAGAGGGCAGGCATTCTGCTTTCCATTGAGGTGAGGGGTCTGGACTAATTCATTTGTCTCAGACTGATGATAACTCCCATATCTAAGCAGGATTAGTACTAGGGCGGGGGTAAAGATGGAAAAGAATCCAGTCAGACAAAGCTATACTGTCTTATTGGTTGTGGTTTGGTCCAGTCAAGAAGACAAAAAGATGTCTGACAGGCCATCTATATCATATGACACACTTTTCTTTTCTTTGTGGGTTGCTTTAATGCATAAATGGGGCCAGCATTTCCAAGTGTGAGATATTTCCTCAGGACACTGGAGAAGAGGTGCTGTACTATCCTGGGACAGCCCCAAATTTGGGAAACATGTCTGCCTGAAGACCATCATTGCTCACTGTAGTTTGGAACCTGTTTTGTAGGTTTTTCAACATCATACTTCTGTGTTTCCCCAAGCAGGGGTTTAGAGTATGGTGGATTATGGAATAATATGACTTGTCTTTCACTAAGCACCTATTCCTGCCCCAGTAAAGGAGCTTTATGGCTCAAGACTTTACATGTACTATGGAGAGACCCAAGCAATGTAAAGTAGATGTGTGCAGTGGGTTATATCTGATCTTTGACCTCAAATATCTGTCAGTTCCTTCCCTTTTCATTTTTGGAGAGAGCAAAGAGAGCGAAGGAAGATAGAAAGGAAATTGGAGCTCCCAGAAGGGATATCAGTTATTGCAGGTGAATTGGAAGAGCTGGAACTAGTCCAGAGAAGAGCAGAGAGCTGATTTAAGAGTTGAAGGGACTGATTTATGATGAAAGATGAAAAGAATTAAATATATATGGCTGAGCTAAGTGGTGATGAAGGGAAAGACAAGGTAACAATCCACAAATCTCTGAAGAAGGAGAGTAGCAGTGAAAGAAAGGAGTTATTTGGTGTGATCCATAGAAGTAACAAGATGAGACTTGCAGAAGGAAACTTTAGGTTGGATATCAGGGAAATCTCATTTTCTGAAACTGATATTCCTCTTACTATGGAATGGAATTCCAAGGGAACAGCAAACCAGGTGAGATGTAGGTCAGACAAGCCACTGCATTGGTAATTCATCAGTCTTATATTTTCAAATGTTGAGAAGCATGATAGGCTGGAGACCTATGTGGACCAGTTTCAGGAATCAGGGGACCTTGGTTTACAGTTGCAAGCAGCCTTTGGATCTTGGCATTTTCAAAAAGGGAAAAGAAATAATTGCATGAATATATTGGAAGTTGGTTGAAAGTGTTTTTAGAAAGATTGTTAATGAGACTTTCTTTTAAAATTACTGGGTTGACTCTTCCGTACCCCAGATGAATCAGGATGGCCAGTGGTGGGGGGTACATGTGAGAATGTTATTCCTCTAAATGTGTCCACAGATATATGTGTGCCATCAAGTTATCAGACAGCACAGAAGGTTCCTGGGTCTTGAGAAGATGATAACAATTCAAATATGCTGAACTTTTTCCTATTTCCTGAAAACCCTTCAAAATGCTAAGAATATTTACTGCTATTTGAAAGATGAAGTTCATCTAAAGCCGTTGAGCCTTTCACAAATTTACAAATGAGAAAGTCAAGAAGTCTGGAGTTTGTGTGTAGGGTGTGGGATTAGAGTGTTCTCTTTAATAAAAATGGAGGACTTTATCAAGAAGTTTAGCTGCCAAAGGGCAGGCTAGATGACCTCTGAGAGAGGAGGAGAAGGAGAGTTGAGTCAGTAGGAGTGGTGCCACCTGACATCCTTAGGATTTCTGCCTAGTGGCCTGACTACATTTGAATATGCCCAGCCTGACTCACAAAGGACATTTTATCTTTCTTTATAACCATTATTAATGTCCCGTTACAGTTGTATGGGACTTAGAATTTATAAAGCACGTTCACATTTATTATTTTTATCTACCCTACAGTAGGCAGGGCAGGTATTCGCTTTATTTTACAAATGGAATGACTGCAATGCAGATATTTGATGACACTTTTTCAAGGTTATGCAGGTAGACCCAAGAACTTAAATCCTGTGTTGAGAGGCTACAAGATGTGAGGTGCTATGTTAGGGTCTCAACAGGACCAAATGTGTACTTGCCTTCAAATCAGGATTTTTTCCACCAAGGGAATCACCTCAAGGCGCAGCTTACAAATAATCGAAGCATGTAAATATATGGAAAACATATCCTTGGTGGAAGGCCATGCAATATTTCATGGACAATAGCCTTGACATGGAAACATTGATTAAAATCCGTGAAGCTCAGTCTCATCATTATAAAAATGGTGATAATAATCGTTCCCATCTCAAAGACTTGTCATGGAGATTAAATTAAATCATATATGTAAATTCTTACCTCAATGCCCAATACATAATAAATGCTGAAATAATTTTCTGACCGCAGCAACATTCCAGCATCTGATTATGCAGATTGTAGGCCGGGCACAGTGGCTCGTGCCTGTAAGCTTCAACCTATGAAGCGGCCGGGGCCAGGGATCGTGGTTCGAGTCCCACCTGGGGCCCGTAGTGAGACCTAGTTCCAAAAAAATAGCTGGGCGTGGTGGTGCACGCCTGTAATCCTAGCTACCTGGGAAGCTGAGGCTGGGGATTGCTTGAGTCCGTGGTACCCTGGGCAATGAGAGCCTGCGGTTCCATGTGCAAAAATAATGAGACCTAGTCTCAAAAAAATTAAATTAAATTAAATTAAATTAAATTAAATTAAATTAAAAAATAAAATAAAATGATTATGCAGATTGTACATATAGATCTATTTGAATGGAGCCAGCTGGAATGGGGCAGTACCTGTGTGACCCTGGGCAGCAGAAGTTGTCATGCTGTGTGTTTCCTATGCAACTAACTTCATCTCCCAAGAGATGAGTGATGGGACCTAATGGAAATGGGGAGTGACCAGAATGGTAGTTTCTATTGTTTCATCATAAGGCTCATCTTTTCCTGAAATGCGAGTGAGCAGGAGGATTGAAGTGTGACATTTACTTTATTTCTGTGAACTAGTATCTGCTTGTAGACTTTTTGACTTTGGATTCCATCCAAAGACTCAAGCAACATATACACAATCCAGTTCTTTTTTTCTTATACAGAAAGGAATCAAATCTCAACTTTAAGAAAATCTGATACTGAGGAAGAACAAGATACATTATAGAAGAATAGTTTTCACATGGTGCATCTTCCTTGACTGGAGACCTGTCCAGTCCAAATCTCTCCCTTCCCAAAGAGGTGCTGGACTACTGCTAAATCCTTCATTGTGATTAACTGGAACTATGTGCTAGCCTTTTATTTCTAGCCTCACCATTCATTTTCAAAAGGAGGACAGGAAATAGGGACAGAATATCAACTGGTTAATGAGCTTGAGGCCATTAAGAGTAGTTAAATCTTTGAAAACCCATGAACTCATATAGTCCAGGATGTGAGTAGGAGGTTGTCTCAGGAAAAGTGCTTCAACCTAAAAGAGACTGACAAGCATTTATACAACACATTATGGGTAGTGTTGTTTTCATGAACCATTGCCTCCAAAAGATGCACATAGATACTGGTTTTGCTTGGGAGTAATTGAAGAATAGATATGTTGGTAAAGATGGTGATAGGTCCAGTGGTCACTTGGAGAGACCTATAAATGAAATGGTCAGGGATTCTCATGGATACCTTCTCCCTAAGAGTCATTGTATTGTCCTCTGGTCTAGGGTATGGCTTGTGTTTTTTAACCTAGTGATGACCTGACCTCTCTCAGAGTAATCAAGGTATGAGGAAGGAGCAGGTAAAAGAGAGTATTAGAATGACAGCAAGGGGATGACAAGTACCCTGTATCTCTTTAGGTGAAGCAGATTTTTATTTTTTTCATTTTATTGAGCAAACATTAACTTATGACTGTGTAGTTTTCAGGTGTACAGTTTCTAACCCATGCAACTGTGCATGTCATGTTCCACCCTACAAAATGTCTGGTCACATCCACCACCAGTCAGTCAGCCCTACACCCTCTACTTCCCCTTTTCCTTTCCCTTTTGTCACCACAATTCTGTTGTCAGTCTACGAGTTTGCTCTCGTTTTGTTTGTTAAATTGGCTTTTCCCCCTTTATATTCCACAAACGAATGAAATCATATGGTAATTGTTTTTCTCTAGTCTTATTTCACTTAGCAAATTCCCCTCAAGGTCCATCCTTGATGTTACAAATGAGCCAGATTTCTTAAAAACAATGTTTTGTTTTGTTTTTTTTTTTTTTTAGTAAATCTTCTGATGAATTTTCCAGCTGGATTGTTCTGAGCTTGGGTCCTTTTCCAGGGCCATTTTATCAGATTCACTTGGTGATATCACATAGGTATTCCAGAAAGCAGGGGGGCCCAAATCAGGGCCAGAGAAGTGCTCCTGTGGGGCAGACACAACCACCACTTGTTTAATTAACTCTTTGTTTCTTTAATCTTACCTTTCTGGCTCAGAAACAACAGATACATAGAGAGGGAGACAGAATTCTTTGGAGAAAGGAAATGACTAAAAGAAAAACACAAAAAAAGATGAAAGGAAAAGGAAATTTAATCTGGTTTAAAGGGCACCAGGTAACAAGTCATAGGAAATAAGACAGAAAACCCAAATGTTGACTATTTTTCTTTCTCTTTTACTCACACATAATGCTGTTTTTACTGGAATATTGGTTCATGAGGGGTGTCTTGGTAGAACTCTTTCAGAGACCCTTTTCATGTTCTCAGTCCAGATAATTTAAATAAGAGTCCTGTGCTAAAGAGAATACTAAATTAGGAACTAGAAGACTTAAATACTATTAACACATTTGCTTTTTATTAACTTTGAAATCTTGTGTAACTCCCTTAAACTCCTTGAGCCTCTGGGTCTTTTTTCCTAAGGGAGATAGCATAGAGTTTTGTCTTGACTACCTCATGGAGTCATTTTGAGCACACGTGAGATAACCTATACGGAAGATCCTGGAATATCCAGGACTACATTTGTAAGGCAGTTTAAAAATTAAAGAGTGAGATAATAAACAGTGCTCAGAATGTCCTCATCTCATGGTGATTCCAGCCAGCCTCTGTCATTGTAGCAGCAGTACAAGCCCCCAGATTTTGAGGGACAGCTTGGAGTTCAGCTAACAGTCCAACAGTTCTGAAAATAGCTCTGTGGCCCCTCCTTCAGGTTTCTCAAAATGAGGCCCTTTCATGGAAATAATTTTGCTAAATTCCAGACTTTTTGGGAAGTGATTTTCAGGTAGTGAGATACTGGAACCTGCTTTTTAACAATAGAAAATGATGTTAGATTGAGGAATGACAGAATGTGTTGCGTGCATTAGACTTCTATACAGCTTGTTGATAATTCACGTATGCAGGTAGAAGATACAGGGATTTTTTTTAGAACCCTTGAATATTCCTGCTGTCTTTTCCTAGTCCATATCTACCCTCCACATAAGGTAAGCATCCTTCTGATTTCCATGCCATCAATTAGCTTTGTCAATTTTTGAACTTCATGTGAATGGAATCATGCCACACTTTCTTGTGTGTGGCTTCATTTCCTCAACTTAATTTCTGTGAAATTCATTAATGAAACTGTATGTAACTTGTTTTCTCTTCTTCTATTACTGTGTTGTATTCCTCTACATCAATACACTTACATTTATTTATCTATTTTGCTCTTTGTTTTTCCTACCAAGGAATTGTATATGTGGGAAATCAAAGTAAAAGGGTTTATTTCAAAAGTGGGTTAAGTCACAGGTCCTGGGTTGAAGCTTTGCTATACCATTTGCTGGCCCAAGGCTATTTATTTTATTTCATTTAAGTTCAGGTTTTGTGATTTGTAAAGTGAGAAAAAACAATATATCTCCCCCAGGGTTAGTGTGAGAATTAAATGGGATAAAGTATGTGGTAGACTTTGGCACACAGTTGATATTCAGCAAGTGCTAGTCCCCCCCTGCCCCAGTTCTTGATTATATTTTTCCCCTTGGTGGCCAGAATAAATCCTCCATGAGTCCCCTAAAGCAGAGAAGGGGGGTTTTCTTACAAGTGAGGTCATTAACTCAGCAAGGGAAAGGTTAACAGTCATAGACCATGCAGTTTACATGCATAATTTTTAATAGATTGTTTTATTTGCACATATAATAATATTAATGAAGCACAAGTGCTATTTTCCTCCAATTATGTTTATTGAGGTAAATTTGCATTATATCATTGTATTTATTTTCAGGGATTATAGGTTCAAACCTCTAAAAATGAATGTCTTCACACCATGCCCACCACAGAAGCCCCTATAATCCTTCACCACCTTCCACTGGGTCCCCTCACGCCCCTGCTTCATCCCACCATTTTCCCTTCTGATTACCTCAGTTTTACCATTAGATCTCACTAGATCTGGTTTTCTCATTTCCTCTGTTTTGTTCCTCTGTATTCCACATATTACTGTCATCATTTGGTATGTGTTTTTCTGTTTCTGACCTATTTTGCTTATCATTATCCTCTCCACTTAAATCCATGTTGTCACAAATGACAATAGTTCACCTTTTTTAAAAATCACTGAGTATATTCTTTTATATTCTGATCTCCTCTCTGTCCTTGGGTACTTAGGTTGTTTCTATAAATGGGCTATTGTAAATAGTGCTGCAGTGAATGTAGGATTGCACGTATCCCTTCAACTTATTGTTTATGTGTTCCTTGGCTATATACTTAGGAGTGGAATTGCTGGGTCACATGGAAGCTGAATATTTTAATATTTTGATAAACTTCCATACTTTTATATAGGGGTTTGACCATTCTACATTCCCAAGAGTGTATAAGGTCTTCTTCGCCTCCCATACCTCACCAACCCTTGTCATTTCTAGTCTTTTTGATATAGGTCATTATTGTGGGTATGAAATGATATTTCATTCTAATTTTCACTTATATTTCCCTCATAACAAATGGTGATGAGCAACTTTTCTTGTATTTATTGGCCACCTGTATTTCTTCTTGGATGCCACGTGGAGAATGTCTATTAGCTCTTCTGAGCATTTTTTGATTGTGTTGTTTTTTGAGTTGCATGAGTTCTTTATATATTTTGGGTACCAGCCATTTGTCAGAAGCATGATGTGCAAACATTTTCTCCCATTTAATAGGGTATCCTTTTGTTTTAATGATAGTTTCCTTTGCTGTGAAGATGCTTTTTAGTTTGCTTTAATCCCATTTGCTTATTGTTGCATTTGCTACTCTTACTTGGAGATGAATCCCCAAAGATATCTCTGAAGCCAAGATTGTGGAATGTTTTACCTGTTTTTTCTCATTTATTTTATAATTTCAAATCTTACATCCATATCCTTAATACATTTTGAATGTAAAATAAGAAGTGGTCATCTAGTTTCATTATTTTGCATGTGATTATTTAGTTTTCTTAACATTGTTCATTGAAAGGATTCTCCTTTCTCCATTGTATACTCTTGATTCCTTTGTCATAGATTAACTGTTCATGGGTGTCAGGATTTATTTTTGGACTCTCAATCTTTTTCCTTTGGTTTGTGTATCTGGTTTTGTTCCAGTGCCACTCTGTTTTGATTACTGTATCTTTTTATTATACTCGGATGTGTGAGAGAAAATACAGACATTTTTTGTGTTGTTTTTAAAATTAATAAAGAAAATAAACCATTTAATAAATAAGTAATTAAAAGTGTTGTGATCTTATATTCAAGTTAATTAAAGAAGAGAGAAAAAAGCATATTGGGAACAGAAAAAAATATGCAGCCATATTTACATAAAGAGAGAGAGAAGAGTGACATAAATATAAATGTAGAAAAGATGAATATGTAAAATAAAGCAATTCTGGAAAATAGAAAGCAGGGAATATCTCCTGGACACTGAGAGATATAGAAAAAGAGACCAGAAGAGTGACAGAAAGAAAACCATGGACTAGGAGTGCAGGGGTGGAGTTGGAATAGATAGGGAAGGAAGAAAATGGTAACATCTGATTACTTTTGACTTGGGAGAATTCTGACTATCTATTAAAATCTGTACTCTGAATCTGTGACTAACAGTATACAATGGCTATTTTCAATTCCAATTTTTTGAAGTATAATTCACATACAGTAAAACTGTAAGTGTACAATTGCCTATACCTACTTTAAGTGTAGTTTGCTTGATAAATATATACATCCTTGTAAACAACATCCTAGATATAGCTCATTTCTGTTAGTCTCCAAAGGCCCACTTGACCTTTTGCAATGAATCTCCACATTTCTGCTGTAGGAAACATCTGCTTTGGTTTTTATCCCAACACATTGTTTTTGACTATTCTGGAAGTTCATAAAAATGGAACCATAAGGTATAGTCTCTTTGTGCCCGTGGCTTCTTTCATATATAAAAACAGATTAAAGATTCATTTCTGTTGTGTGTATTAGTAGTTTGTTACCTTTTATTGCCAAGTAGTATTTCATCCTATGCATATACCATTTGCTTATCCATTTATCTGCTGATGGATATTTAGCTTTTTTGAAGTTTGGGGCTCTTGTGAATAAAAGTGTTAGGAATTTTTGTATATAAATAATCTGTGGACTTACGCTATGAATTCTCTTGAACCCATTATGAAAATGTTGGATTTATGGTAAATGTATGTCTGACTTTCTAAGAAATTGGCAAAAGTACTTCCAAGTACTTGGGTCACTTTAAACTCCCAGCAACAAAGTATGGAAGTTATACTTGTTCCACATTCTTGAGAATATTTGGTGTGGGCAAAGTGTGGTGGTGTGTCATTGTGATTTTAATTTATATCACTTTGGATTGGTGTCTCATATGACGTAGAAAATTAACCCACAATTCAGTGACTCAAAATAATTCTAATTATTCTTATATTTTTACAGTTCTTGTGAATTAGGAATTTGGAATAGCTTGATAGGTTTTTATTTCAATATCTCATGGGATTACAGTCAGATATTAGCCATCATCATCTTTTTTTTTAAATTGACCTACCACTGGTTATAACATTATATAAATGCTATTATAATGTCAATTTGCATATATAATATAATAATGTTTCAGGTTTAAACATAAAGTTCTACTACAGGTCTGATTTCCATAAATTACTATGTAGTTGATACCCTTTTTTAAAATTACTTTTTAATTAATGTTTTATTGATTGCACATATGTACACACATATACATGTATAATGCATCATTGTTTACCCTGAGGCTCTGCCATCACCCCATCATGCACTCATGCACTTTATCTCCTGTGTACTCTCCCTCCCCTGATCCTACCCTCCTCCCTCTCTCTTGTTCTATGCTTCAGTTTTGTTGGCAGTTTAAAATTTTTGTTTTTATTTGTTTATTTTCCCTATATCCCTCATATAAATGAGACTATCCTATATTTCTCTTTTACTTTCTGACTTATTTCTGCTAAATGATTCCCTCTAGGTCCATCCATGCTATCACGAATGTGTCATATTGGTCGGTTTTGATTGCAGAATAATATTTCATTGTGTAAATATACCACATCAGTTTTGGTTCATTTGCTTTCTTTTTGCTAAGATATGTGTGTTCTTTGTATGTGTTTATCACGTGTATGGAGGCCAAAATTTTTTCCCCCTGAATGCTATGGATCTAGTCTGATCTTGGAAGCTAAGCAGGGGTGGGCCTGGTTAGTACTTGGATAAGAGACCATTCATAGACAACCCAATTTATCCATTCTACCCCCATCCCACATCCTCTCTGGTAACCAGTGATTTTTTTCCTCATAATATAAGAGGAAACCAGTAACCAGTGATTTTTTCTGGTAACCAGTGATTTTTTTCCTCATAATATATCTTATTTTAAAAAATATTTGTCCCTTTGTTTTGTTTCTTCATTTTTCACCTATGAGTGAACTAGTACAGTACTTGCCTCTCTCCATCTGATATAATTCACATAGCATAATATCCTCTATGTCTGCCCACATTGTCACAGAATGCTGTGGTCATCGTCTGGCTTCATTGGGGCTGCAGGGATAACTTCCAAGGTATCTGCTTACGTAACTGATAAGCTGATTCTGTTTGTTATTGGGAAGGTCTCAGTGGTTCTCGAGAAGGTCTTCTCTACAAAGCTGCTAGCAAATTCTTGTGACATAGTGTCAGACATCTAATGAGATATTCATGTGACTTTTTTCCTGTTTCCTTTTTTTTATAAATATGATGGATTACATTGTTTGAAATTTCAAATGTTAAGTAATTTTACAGACCTTGTATAAATTCTGTGTGGTCATGGTGTATTATTCATATTGTTGGATTGACTTACTAATACCTTGTTGAGTACTTTTGCATTTGTATTCATGATTATTGGCCTGTAGTTGTTTTTTTATCTTATGTGGGTTTTAGGGTCTGGGTTTATTAAATGAGTTGGAAATTGCTCCCTCTTAGTTAGAAGAGAATTGTAACTTTTCTTTCTTGAATTTTTGTTTAATAGAGTTTTTGCCATCTATTTGTCCATCTTAGCCCTATCTAATATTTATTAGAAAGTTTAAAATTGTTGATTATATTTATTTAATAATTATAGGATTTTTGAAATTATCTATTTCTTTTTAAATGAACTTCAGCAGTTTGTTTTCAGAAATTGCTCTATTTCATCTAAGTTGTTAAATTAAAGGAAATTAATTTGTTCATGATATTCCCTTTATTCCTTTATTGTTTTGTGTCTATAAGGTAAGTTGTGATGTCTCTTCTTTCTCACCTACTATTGGTAGTTTGCATAATTTCTCTCGCTTTTTTTAATCATTATGACCACAAATTTACTAGTTTTGTGAAAACGCTTAACATTTTTATGTGATACTGATTTCTTCTTTTATTTTTCTCATTTCAACTTCATTGATTATTACTCTATTTTTATTATCTTTTCTTCATTTTATTTGCCTTTGGTTTAATTTGCCTTTTTGTTTTTAGTTTCTTAGGGTAGAAGAATCACTGGAATCAATTCTTATTTTTCTAATACAAACAAGTGATGCTTACATTTTCCTTTAACAAATTAGTTAAATCTTACTTTTTACTGCTATAATGAACTTTCCTTTAATCAAATTTTCTAATTTTTCCATTTGACTTTCTCTTTGACACAGGATTATTTATAAGTGTGTTTTACTTCTATTAGGGGATTTCCCAAATATCTTTATATTGATTTCTAGTTTAATTCTGATATGAACTGAGAGCACATTTGATTTTATTGACTTTAGTTCAGCTACTCAAAATTTGTTAAAGTTTATTTTGTGACCTAGAATATAGTTTATCTTGCTAAATGTTCCATGTACATTTGAAAAGAACATCTTTTCTGCTATTCTTGGGTGAAGTATTGAATGTCAATTTAGTCCAGTTGGTTAAAAACAGCTATTCAGGTTTTTTTTTGTATCTTTACTGATTTTCTGTCTGCTTATTATATGTTTCACCTCTAGAGGACTGCTACAGTTTTCCAAGTTTTGTTTTACTTGTACTTCTTTTCAAGTATATCTTTTTTATACTTCAGATATTTTGAAATTCTATTAAATTATTATCTCCAGATTTAAAATTGTATGTCTTCTTGATTATTTGACTCTTTTATTATTAAGTAATATCTTTCTTATCCCTTGTGATATTCATATTTTGAAGTTCATTTTGATTGATATTGCCACTTGAGGTTTTTGTCTAGTGCTTGCATGATTTAGCTGTTCTATCCTTTTTATACATTCTGTCCTTTTAATTTAGGGCCTTATATCTAAGGTTATATATAGGAAACAAGTAGTAGGCTCTTGTCTGCCTTTTAAAACTCAACCTAATAATCTCTGTTTTTTATTTGGCCTGTTAATTTACTTGCCCATCATTTTGATACTTTCAAGGACATTGTCAAGCTTTGTTTCAGGGACTTTAGAGGAACCTTTATTTTATGACTAGTATGGTCCTATTTCTAAGGTTTGGCCTTTCTGGAGTCTTCACTATATACTTCAGTTGTTCAGTGAGGGTCTTCATTCTGGCAAAACATGCAGACATTTCCCAACTCTGGGTAAACTTCAGAAGTTGTTCAGGTTTGAAGGTTCTTCCCTTGGTCATTGTTTTTTTCCTGACCTTGTAGAATCTCATCCTATAGGTTAGTATTCAGAGATTCAAAGAGACTTATGTACAGTTTTACAGAGTCTTCTCACTCTTCTCTTTCTTTGTGTAACTCCTTTGTGTGTCATATATGATAAATTCTTCCAGGCAGCAAATCTGGGCATAGCTTGGGCCTACCTTATTTATTTTTCCTTGCTCAAGGATTATAGTCTTGGGTTACTGATTATTCAATAAAAACAGTTGTTTTTTTCATGCATTACAGCTTCTTTGATGAGTGCTTTGTACTTGTCACTCCATCATGGCTGGGAGTCTGTATGGTGAACTTCAGGTTCACAAACATTTTGGTCTGTCTCCAGAGATACCATATAGAACTGACTGAGATCTATTCAAACAGAAATTAGGTAACTAAATCCTTATTAATATTTATAAACTTGTCTTTTGCCTGAGGAAATATTTATTGGTTCAGTATACTTTACTAAACATTTACCAAGTTGACTGAAGTACAATCTCTTTTTCTCAGGAGAACCCCCAAACTGGTTGGGGAGAAAAGGCAGACAAGCTTTGTTAATAATAACTTTGCTGAGAATAGCTGAATGCTGATGGAGTGGTGCAAGTGGTTATAACAGTTCAATGGAGGCTCAGAGAGGTCAGTTCTTGCTAAGGGGATTAGGAACCATTTTATGCTATACCTTCAAATCTGAAAACCATTCCCTTAAATACTGATGAGTTCCACTTGTTCAGTTTTTGATGGGAGGGATGAAATTTCCTTGATATAGGAAATTATAGCGCTGGAATTTTGGAAGGAATAAGCTTATTGTCTTTTGGTGGAGAAGCATGTCAAAGACTGTCTATTGAGGTTGATGAAATATGATTAAGATTGTGATAGACTGCATCAGAAAAAACTAAAAACTAATGTCCAGAGTAAAAGTAGCTGTGTGTGTTTATGTGTATGTGTGAGGGGTTGGGGCAAGACTGACTGGTTGACTGTGTGTCTAATAAAGTAGGACTAGCCAAAGCAGAAAGATCTAAGGAGATTTGCGACTGAGGAGATGAATGCTGAGCCAGATATTCTTAGAAGTGGAACTGGTTTAATGACACAGTAATTTACATTTGATGCTAAAGAAATCAGAAATTAATTGTAGAGTGGAGGATAACTCTGTTGTTTACATGTTAACTATAAGTCCTCTGGGAACTGTAGTTTGGTGTGGGTTTCAGACCAAGGCTGCAGAGTGTTAGAGCTTGAGCTGGAGTCCCAAGAAGCTATAACACTGGCTCAGGAGTGAAAGACTCAGAGCTGGGCCAAGAGGCTCCTAAGTACAAGGAAAACAAAAGGAAAGTCAAAAGTCTAAGGTTTTGACCCGGGGACCTTGTAGACTCATGGTGTTGCTGATGAAGAAGGTAGCTGGAAAGACAATTCTGACTTTGGGGAGAGTAGTATCTGGCATGATAATAGTTGCAGTGGGAATCCTTCCAAAGATCACCTTATCTGGCATGCCTATGAAGACCATGAGCCAAAGTTGGAAGAGGTGAGAGATCCAGAAGGAAGATATGGGTGTGAACAATATTTATCTGCACATAGTGGCTTAAATCCTGAGGATGGGAGAGTTTTCCTGAGGGTGATAAAAAAGGGAAGGGTATATTTTGGATTTAGGAAAGATTGAACTTAGACAGTGGATTGGATTCAGTGGTGACACCAGAAAGCTCTTTCAGGAGAAAAAGAGGCTGCTAGATTGAAAGGTGTCATGGAAGCAGATATTCTAAAGGCAGAGTGCAAAGGCCATTGTGTTTGGCCTAGAACCTTCTGGAGAGCAGTCATAGGCAGAGGGAAGTGTAGTGGGAATCCTGAAGACTTCAGAGTAAGGTTTGATTGTTTAAGAGAGTACATGTGAAGGGAAGAAGAGGAGAGAAAGAAGATGAATGTCAGCAATGTTAGAGAGTTCAAAAATATGAAGGAAAAGTATATTGAAGATGTGTGGTGCTTCATGCTGAAAATCAGAAGGGGGAGAAGCTAAAGAGAAAGCAGTTTCAGGTGTCAGAAAAGGAGGAGATGATTCTGTAACAAAATCACTCAATCCAACGATTGTGGAATGGCCTTACATGCCATTCCATCTAGGCCCCATCTCCTTCAGCAGTGTCTTCTTGAAATAGACTCTGTGTCATCTCATCTCTTTAAATATTACCTATACATGGGCATCACTGTATTATGAGACTGCTCTGTGCTTGTTGGAATGGTCTGTTGGGAAAATACTTAATGCTGGCTGAACTCTGTTCCTCTGTAATATAATACTAATGATAAGAACTACCCTTGAACAGTTTTTACACAGATTATTTAATACTCTCTATAACATGGCATGGTTGACTTTTTTATTAACCCATTTTCCAGATTAAAAAAATGGAAGCTCAGTTGGTCACGGTCACTTAACTAGAAGTGAAGTCTCTGAAGTTTGAATCTTGGTCTATGCCCATAAGCTCTATGCCCATAAGCTCTATCTTCTAGCTCCTACCTGGGTTCTCACTCTACCATCATGTATGATTCTCTTCTGACATTGAGGCTCTTGAAATCAGTTATTACACATGCCTTGGATAATTTTTTGTCGCCTCCTTGTCTCCCTTCTCATTCTAGTCTTCTTTCTCTTTTCTTTTGCATTTGAAGTCTTAATTCAACCAATACTTACTGAGCAGTTCAGTAGATCAGATAATGTACTAGGTGTTGCACAGACAACAATGAACAAAACAGACCAGGCTTTGCCCTCATGGGGTTTACAGACTTGTGAGGGAAGCATATTAAATGTGCAAATTAGCAAATTAATATACACAAAGCAATGATGATGACTGCTGTGAAGGAAATGAATGTTTTTAAGTCCCCCTTGTTATTCTTCCTCATAAATTCTGGGTTCCAGAGTACCTATTATGCTTGCTTCTTTCCCTTCATACCCTCTTTTCTTAAGGGTTGGCCTTCTAATGAGGATAAGTTTCTACCAATGGTCTGAGGACCCCAGAGGACAGTGAGACTTCCAGATTTTCACTGCAAGCCTGAAAGTGGGACTGGGCAGAACCACAGTTAGGGGAGCCTGAGAGAGAGAAAACAACTTTTTTCTCTGAGACAAGAAAAATGTACAGAGGGCCATGCAGGGATAAAAAACTTGGGGGCCCAGATGAGGGGCCAGGTGGTCTACATCTGTTCCATGAAATGTGACCAAAGATCATGCTAAATAGATCATGGAACCATGCGTCCCCCTCCATTCCCTACCTTTTCCTTCATGTTCCAGTTCCACAGTGCCCACACATCTGCTTGATGAATGCAACTGAGAGGGAAAGCCAAGGGTTTACTAAATATACATCTGCCACTGTGGGCAATGAGGCAGGGAATGTGTTAAATTGAGGCTTTCTTCCCTTTCTACCTCCCTCTGGCTCTCTTCCCCTTCCTCTGCTCCCCCCTTCTTTCTTCCCTTCTTTACTTTCTTTCATAGTATTGGTCTCAATACTACAACTTGAGAGAATCTGGTTGGAGAAAAATGTCAAGAAGTTTAAATGCAGATTTGATACCTCTGACCTTTCTTCTCTTCAGAACAATAAATGTCAAATAGCTTAAAATGACAGCCAAGATGGCTAGAAATTATTTATGTGCTTAAATATTTAGGGACGAAAACATAGTTTAGACTTAAGTCTAATTTACATGAGTCTTCTGATCCATGAGATCATAAGCACTTTTAAAGAATTGGCCTAAGCAGTGATGTTTGCATTTCAGAAAACACAGTGTGAAAAATCAAAATAGAACGAAGTGGTAAATAACCCCTGATAGTAATGAGAATGTCTGATAACATCAAGAAAGTATTTTTGCAGCACAGTGTTGTGTCAGAGTTTTCATATCCATGTGATAAGGTAAGGCACAACATTCTAGAGAAAGAACTACAATCCACTTGTCTTCCTGTGATTAAATACAGAATATTTTATAAGCACTTTTACCTGTCTCCTTACCCCCATTTTACTAGAGACGCTTATTGTTAAAAAGGAAAGAGTCAGAATTATCTTTCTTCAGCTTTGTAAATCCACATAGAAGTATGTGTTTTTAAGACTGGAGTGTAATTCTCTGCTCAACCTCATACTCAATTATCATCAGAAGCAATGGCATCCCTTTCAGAGTAGAGACTTTGAAAGGTGGTGTTTTTGTCTTTAAAGAACTGTGAACATTAGTTAACCCATTTATTTCAGGAAGGAGACAATGTTGCATTGTCTTAAGAAAATAGTGTCTGAGTTAGTTCTAGATCTGGTACCCAGTTCTAGAACTTAACTGCTTAAAAGTTCTTAAGGTAGCAAGATAATAACTTAATTTTTCTGCTCTTTACCTCTTCATCTACAAAATAAAGGTTATTATAGCATCTGTTTATAAGGTTCTTATAAGAGATATGAGATAAATTTTTAAAAATTGAGGATAACACACAAAACACGCTTACGGCACTGAAAATATTCATTATCTTTTGTTATTATTGTCATTGTTTTTATTAATAAAATGATTTTCTCTAATGAGTTTCATAACTGTCTTTTCAAATCATCTTTGCTGAAATCATACCCATATAATAATTGGAGTTGTAGCAAAGGCAGGACCCCCCAAAATATCTACCTATTGTGGCCCAAAGCAACCTGTTTGCTCAAAATACTTGTTCTCAGAAAACCAGTGTCACTCATTGTGACAGCTGAAGGGTCACATAGGAATCGAGCAGTCTTTTAGTGAGTTAGTTCTGAATGTCAAAGGATTTTAAGTCATAAAAGATTATTTCTAAATTCTTAAGATTTGAATTATAAGATCTTTTACTTCCATAGCAGAAAGTCCTTATTTTATTGACTGTGACACTTGAAGAACTGTGTGAGTTGAAGATGCATAAGGAACAAAGAGAGTTCTGTACCAGAAGTCATTGACTTAAGGTTTTGTTTTGGTATATTTGGAGTTGAGTCTGAGCCTGGATAAGACACTTTCTGCATCTTGGCTTCTATTTTACCAAATCATGAGTTCTATTCACCTTTCATATTGAAATTGTGAGGGTCTATTTCCTGAGCTAGCATAGCAGGGAAGATGGTATTTCTGTAACAGTGATAGGGTCACTTAGAATTTCATAGAGCAGTGATCAGAAATGATAACCTGCTATGATTCATTTATATATTGGTAACTAGCAGATGATAAGAACTGTTTACTTCTGACTAATATGCCTCTAGAATATCATAAGATCAAAGAAATTTATTTTCATTTCCAACCTAAGGGAAAACCCATTATAAAGGTGCTCTTCTTATATAAACAGATGATGTTTTGGTTTTGTATTCTCATCATACAGCCAGGTATGAACCAGTTATGTGGACTGGAGGGAGGAAGAGAGGAAGGGAGAGAAAGATTGAGACACCTAACTGCTTAAAAACTATACTTCTTTCTTGGGTAAGGTTTTATGTTAAGTTGTGATTGAGAAATATAGAAGTATTTAATTCATTTCTTTTAGTATGAGGGGAACAGTAGGTACTCAGTAGATACTTACTGAATCAGTGAAGGTGGGGACAGACAAAGAATGAGGAATGAAAATGTGGCATATGAATTGGGTCACAGAATAAGTCCTTTCCACCTCTAATAACTCATGTTTCAGTGAACACAGTATGCTTGCAAGTTCACTCCTGATTTCTTCGTGGCTCACTGAATCACTCTTTAACTCTAAATGTCTGTTCAGTCAATAACCGGAGACTTACTGTGTGTTCCGAACTTTATCAAGTTCCAGGAGTAAAGACACTACAAGGACACTCACAGCATTGCAGATGAGGTTCCAGACCACTGCCATCAAAAGATTACTATGGTAAAATAAGTCATATGAATGTTTTTTCAGTGCATATAAAAATCATGTTTACAATAAACAGTGAACTATGAAGTGTGTGCCAGCATTATGTATAAAATGCTCTAGTATGTACCTTCATTTAAAGAAATACTTTGTTGATAAAGAACATGTTAACCATCATCTTACTCTACAGTGGTCATAATCTTTTTGCTGGTGGAAGGTCTTGCTTTTTGGTGTTGATGGTTGCTAAAGATTGGTGTAGCTGTGGCAATTTTTTGCAATTAGATGACAATGAAGTTTGTTGCATCAACTGACTCTTTGACAAAAGATTTCTCTGTACCATGTGATGTTTGTTTGATAGCATTTTACCCACAATAGAACTTTCTAAATTGAAGTCAATCCCCTCAAACCCTGCAGCTGCTTTCACAAATAAATTTATATAATATTCAAAACCCTTTGCTTGCTACAATTTCAACAATGTTCACAGCCTCTTCACCAGGAGTAGATTCCATTTCAAGAAATCACTTTCTTTGCTCATTCATAAGTAGCAACTCCTCATTCATTAAATTTTATCATGAGATTGCAGCAATTCAGTCCCATTTTTAGGCTTTACTTCTAATTCTAGTTCTCTTGCTGTTTCCACCACATCTGCAGTTACTTCCTCTACTGAAGTCTACTGAAGTCAAAGTCATCCATGAGAGTTAGAATCAACTTCTTTCAAATTCCTGTTGAGATTTCAACCTCCTCCCATGAATCATGAATGTTCTTTATGGCATATAGAATGGCAAACCCTTCCCAGAAGACTTTAATTTGGTGTTGTCCAGATCCATCATAGGAATAACTATGGCAGCAATATATTTTAAATGTATTTTTAAACTAAGATTTGAGAGCCAAAATGATTCATTAATGCAGGTGTGAAGGTGACATTCATTTCCAGTGCAACTCCATCAGAGCTCTTGGTGACCAGGCCCTTCTGTCAATGGGCACTAATGTTTTGGAAAGGAATTTTCTTATTCCAAACAGTAGGTCTCAATAGCAAATTTAAAATATTTGGTTGACTGTGTTGTAAAGAGGTGTGCTGTCATCCGGGCTTTGTTGTTGCATTAAGAGAGCACAAGCAGAGTAGATTTAGCATAATTCTTAAGAACTTTATGGTTCTTTTAGTGATCAATGCGCCTTGACCTCAATTTGAAGTCACCAACCACATTAGCCTCTAACTAGAGAATCAGCCTGTCCTATGAAACTTTAAGGCAGGATTGTCTTCTCTCTAGTTTTGAAAGTCCTAGATGGCATCTTCGGACATAAACCTGTTTTGTTTACTCTGGAAATCTGTTGTTTAGTGTGGCCACCCTCATTGGTTATCTTTTTTTCTTTGTTCTGAAGCAGTTTTTTTAATCAACCATTTTGCTGTTTACATATTTATGTATATATATATATATCTGTATATATGTAAATATATTACAGCATTGCATTCTTCAGGGTTCTCCCTCCACCTTATCACCCATGAACCTTCATCTTTATCTTCTTGTGCTCTTTCCTTCCCTAATTTCTCCCTTCCCCTGCCTCCTCCTTATCTGCTTGCCCCAGTTCTTATTTTGACTTTTTCTTGGTCTTTGGTTTGTTATTCCTGTATTCCATCTATAGGCGAGACCATATGGTTTCTGTCTTTTTCTATCTTATTTCCACTAATATGATTCCCTCTAGGTCCATCCATTTTATCACAAATGTGTCATATTTATCAGTTTTGATTGCAGAATAATATTAATATTCCATTGTGTAAATATATGACATATTTTTCAACCATTTATCAGATTTGGGGCTTTTGGGTTGTTTTTTTGAATTAGGGTGTTTTTTTTTAAAACTAGTGCTTTGGTGTTATTTGGGTAGATTCCCAGTAGTGGGATTACTGGATCAAATGTTAGTTACATTTTGAGTAGTTTGAGTATCCTCCACACAACTTTCCATAGTGGCTGAGCCAGTTTGCATTCTCACCAGCAGTGTAAAAGTGTTTTCTCTCTACATCATGCCAGCATTTATTGTTACCCATTTTTTTTGATATGGGCCATTCTTTCTGGTGTAAAGTAGTATCTTGTGGTTTTGATTTGCATTTCCCTAACCTCATTGATTGTCTTAACTAATCTTCTGGATGACTTATTGCTGCTTCACCTAGCACTTTGATGTTATGTAGATGGCTTTTAGACAGCATGAACCAACATTTACTAGTAAAGATTATTTACTTTTCTTCTGCAACTTTACTGTAAAGATTATTTACTTTTCTTCTGCAACTTTTTCATTTCTTTCAGGTGAATTGAAGAGAGCTAGTACCTAGCTCTAAACTAGATTTTGACCTAAAGAAATGTTGTGGCTTCTGGTTTTATATTTTATCCAAACCATCTAACCATCTGCGCATCAGCAACAAGGCTCTCTCACTCATATCATACATATGTTTGTTGGAGTGACCCTTTTAATTTCCTTCAGAAAACTTCCCTTTGTGTTCATAATATTCCTAGCCAGAGTCTTACCTTTTAGCCTCTCAGTTTTGGGTGTCTCTAACTCACTAAACTGAATCTTTTTAACTTTGGATTTCAAGTGACAGATGTGTGGGGACCCTTTCATCTGAGCACTTAGAGATATGGCAGGCTTATTACTTGGCTTAATTTCATATTGTATCTCAGGGAACAAGGCGACCTGAGGAGGAGAGAAATCAGAAAATGTCTGGTGGGTGGTGCTGCCAGAACATGCATATTTATGGGTTAAGTTTGCTTACATGTGGTATCCTAAGACAATTTTAATGGTAATCTCAAAGATCACTGACCATGATCACTATAACAGATATAATAATAATGAAAGATTTTGAAACATTGTGGGAATTACCAAAGTGTTACACAGAGACATTAAGTGGGCACATGGTGTTAGAAAAATAGTGCCAGAGCCTTGCTCCAGGCAGAGTTGCCACCAATCTTCCACTTACTAAAAGAGCACAATTATCTGCAAAGCACAACAAAGCACAGCACAACACAGTGAGTCTACCTGTCATTACATACCACAGTCTCTGACTTTAAAGAAATTGCTGTCTAATGAAGAAGACTGAGAATGTAGAATTTGTGGCAAAAGTTAGGGATTCAGAAACTGATGCTGGTGTCAGTTAATTTCATGATCATCATTTAAACTCTTCTAAGTTCTAGGAACATGCAGGGATTATTTAAGTCTCACAGGGTTGTTGAAAGGATCAAATAAGATCCTATATGTAGAGTAAGTGCTTGGTGAGATTAAAAGCACTAGAAGTATCACATCAGTTATTTAATTGGAAATATTATGGAAGGGTCAAAGAACAGTAAGTAGGGGTGATGAGTAGAGACTACCTGATGGAGCTCAGTCCAGGGGGTCCTGGAGGACTGCTAGGTTTGGATAGTAAGGACCAAGGAAGGGGAAAATTCCAGATAGAGAGCATGATGCGTGGAGGAATGCTCAGCTCAGTTCAGCTCAACTAAGTCAACCAGTTTTCATGGAGCTCCTAAGAATCTTAAAATACTGATTTCCAGCAGGAACCAAGTCACTTGGCAGATGATATAATGTGATGAAGTAGGACTTGCAAACCTGGTGCATGGGCTTGAAGGTGGGACTTTGCTGGGATCTTTATTTTTGGGGAAGAGGTTGCATGTTCTACAGAGGAGTTAAATGGGCAAGACAGGGCCTGGATATGGCAGGAGAGCCCCGTAAAAGTGTTTAACCTTCTCACGTAAGTAGCAGTAATCAGACTTCAATGAGCAGCATTTTCAAGGAAGATGACACTGGTAATGGTATGCAGTCAGAAATGGGATATTAATACTGGAGTCATTAATCTGGGGTGGAAGAAGGCAGATGACTTAGAAGGGGTGGCAGTGGTAGGGGAAAAAAGGGAAGGCTAGAAAAATTTAATAGGCCTTGGTGTCAGAGGTAGAGGGGAGAGTAATCCAAGTTTTTCTAGAATCTCTGCCAGCAAGATTAGAATAGTAGTGGTTCATCTGACAGGGAAAAGAACTGGACAGGAGTTGAGTTCTACTTGTACCTGGGGAGCGGAGATGATGGCTAACCCTGGGCAGCATCCTGTAGGCAAGTGGACATTTGGGACTAGAACTCATACAAGAAGTCAGGGTAAGTCATGAGGATTTGCGAATCTTTGGCACAGAGACTTCTTATAAATTATGCACTTTGCTTTGAACTTAATTTCATGATTTTTAGAAGATAAGAGAATTGCAAAGCTTGCTGAATTATGGATTATGCAACTGTATTGAAAGGAATTCTCCCTCCCATCCCTCCTCGGCATCCCTGGTGATTTTTGTCTTCTGTTCTTCACTCTTATCCACTCCCCCTTCCTCTAATACTTTGTAAACCAAGGGGCACAATAACCTCTATTTCTGTCAGATCAGAAGCTTGTCAGTGAAGAGATGAAGGTGATCAGGAATATTCACCAGAAGATAGGATGATCCTCATGGTACTCTCTCTCTCTCTGGAACTTCAGAGATCAGAGTGATAGATGCTTTCTCTGGAGGGAAACATTTATATTTATAGGAGAAAATGTTTAAAGAGCTAAGTTCCCAGTTCCCTGGACAGCCCCATTGTTTGATTTGCAGCTTTTCTTGAGTAAAACACTAATTTCCAGCAGGAGACAAGTCACTTGGCAGATAATGTAATGTGATGAAGTAGGACTTTTAGACCTGATGTGTGGACTTGAAGTTGGGGCTCCTCTCCTGGACCAAGCTTTCATTTCATTTAGTTTAAACTAAATTGGGCAAACAACAGATGCATCACTGAGAATTGAAATTTTCCTTAATTCCAGCCTCTTCCTTCTCCCCTTCAAAGACAAAATTTCCCCCGCAATTTACTTAGACATTCTCAAGCATTACCTGCCACAGATGGTACCAGATTTGACTTTAGATAAGGTAATGATGAGGAGGGGAATTAGAAATGAATAATACAAGGTGTTAACATTTCTTGAATATCTATTAACATGACACTCAGTTTGCAGACATTTGCACATTTAATCTTTACAACTAAAAAAAATTTTAGTATATTAATCTGTCACACGAATGAGGCTTGCTCGGTGGTTTATAGAAATGGAATTTCATTCTCTTACTAGGGATGAAGTTTCTAAGCTTGAAGATCTTGTTTCAAGCCTACGGTTTCATCCCTTCTTGATTATAAGGGAAGATTATCTTTTTTAAAGATACATGCTTGTATCAAATATGGAGGATGAGCACCAAAAGTGCTTTCATCCTGTTCCTCTTCAGCCAGGCCATTCATTTCCCGTGTTCCTCTCTCCTTCCTGCATTTTCTTGTTGCCCCTTCTTTGATCCTCATGGGATGCCTTCTTCTATTCTGGCCTTTCTTCTCAAGCTGTGAGTTCCAGGCTGAGGCAGAGTGATGAAGCCTAAGTACGGCATCAAGTCCTTCATTTTCAGGGCATCTCACTGGAGCCTGGTCAAGGGCATGTGTCTATCATCATTTTGCAACATTACAGCTTCTGGTTTTCATTTTGACCTTGGATAGACATTGGGAAAATTACCTACTGTGTACAGAACGCTGAAGTGGATGCTAGAAAAAATTACTTTGAAATGACTAAATTGAAATTTCTTGAGATAGGAAAGTATGCTTAAGTTTTGCATACTAAAGAAAGAGAAAGGAGGGGGAGGGAGAGAGAAGCCGGCTGGAACCTGGGCTGAAGGCTAACAAGTTTCCGGGGATTAAAGGCAAGGCAACACGATAAGTGGCTCTGGGCATAGGGTCCACCACACAGATTCTGCCTCGTGTGTCCGGGGTGCACTATCAGGCAGCCATGTCCACTGACACCCCTAAGGTGGCACTCATGCAGATTCTGTACTCCCTTTATCATGTCCTCATTCTTTGAAAGCCCATATATATATAGTCAGCTTACCTCAGGGTAGACCTTTCTCTACTTTCCAGAGATGGAAAAATTGGAGGGGGCCCAAGCCCCCAGAGCACTCTTAGATTGGTCAGTACATGAGAACTGTAGCTTTTCAGGAAAGTGTTGCTAATGATGAGGATTTTAGGTTAATGAAGAAGTGTGATCAACTCTGGATATGAATGGAGACGATGTCTTTGAGGGTGATAATGAGGGAGATAAGGTTCATGGGGGTGAAGATGAGGGAGATGAGCTTTGGAGGTGAAGATAAATGGAGATGATGCATCCAAGGGTGACACTGGGGGAGCTGAGGCACATGGAGTGAAGATGATGGAGGCATGGTCACCACAGCACTGAATCAATGTAAGTAAATTATATTTGTTAGTTGTACCATGATCATACATACTCTCATTGAGATCCATTAAAATGCTTTTGGCTTCAAGTACCAAAGACCCAAATAAACTGTCTAGACAACAAGGAACTTGTTTCTTATATAAAAAGAGAGGTTGGGCTTGGTATGGCACCAAGATTGGTTAATTCAGCCTGAGAACGCATGTTCTGTCTTTCCATTCTGCCTTCCTCAGGGTTGGTGATAACCCCAGAGATACACGTGGTAGCAGGAGCTCCCTGTACCCTCACAGACAGCTGCAAAGGGACATTTGTTTGTCCTTCATTCCTTCATAAATAAAAGAAAATATTTCCAAAGGCCTCAGCTGATTTCCTTTCTTTAGTGTGGCTTCATATGACTATGCCTAAATCAGAAACATCGAGAGGAGATAACAAATACCACATACTTAGTCTCAAACTTGAATGTCATCAGCACCACTAGGAGAGGTTGTTAAAACAGATGCTGCTGAGCCTCATCCCCATAGTTTCTGATTCTGTGGGTGTAAGGTGGAGTTTAGAACGTGCAGTGCTAACCTGTGCTCCATTGGTCTGGAAGCCACCTTGAGAACCACCGGCTGAAACGATTCAGCGGTGATCTCTTGGGTCTCAGACAGTGTCCTTGAAGGTATAGATGTCCCAAACCTGAATACAGTGGAGGTTCTGTTAACAGCAAGGAGTGAGGAGATACTTGCTAGGATGTGCAACTGGTTTCAGCTTTTGGATTTATGGAAAGGGCAGGAGACTCCATTTTCTCTGGATCACATCTGATAGAGGGCTTTCCCTTTACTTAGGAAAATCCCAGCAAGTGTCTGGAATGCAAATCAAACTCAGCTGAAAAGAACAGAGATTTCACTGCCATTCTGGTGTGAAGGCTTGTGGATGTCCAGTGCCAAGACCCCTGAGGCGGTAGTGGTGGCTTGTCTTCTCGCTACCCTCTCCCCTTTGCCCCTTTTCCTCATCCTCTTCTTTTTCCTTTTCCCCTGCTACAGTGTCATTGAAACTTCTGCTTTCAGAAGACCAGGTTCTTCCTTGCCATGCAATGGGTGCATTCAAATCTTCCTGCGTTGGGGACCAGCAGTTCCTGGGCAGCAGGGACTCCCTGCCGGCCCCAGCAGCACAGACTCAGTCAGCCTGGAGCTTTGGAGCTTGATGCTGCGCTTACTTCTTAATGGATGCTCATTATTGATGCTAATTGAACTTGAAGTTAATGAAAAAGGATTATTTTACAGGGCTTAAGTCGAGGCCAAAATTGTTATTACAGGTTAATTATTCTCCTTAAAAGGCACCATTACAGCCATGATTGTTTTTTATCAGCTTTTCCTCTGATGCTGAAAGAGATTCCTTCAAAGGCCGATTCCTGATATAATTAGTCACCTCATCTAATTCTTAATCACCAATCATTTCTCTCCAGATAAAGGTTAATCAAAGGTATATGAGTTGGATATTCTACCTTAATTGCATTTGATCAGTTTCAAAGAAATCCTTTTCTCTTCCATTTTGGGTCAGGAATGTGGTATTTTCCTGTGCTTTTAAACCTGAAATCTGGAGGAATAAACTCAAGATAAGCTCACTGGCAAAATGAGCCTGTACTCCTGCTCGCAATAGGCATCCCTAGATGTGCCAGGAATGGGGTAAGGGAGTGGGAGAGAAACTCTCCAGACTCTTGTTAGGAACCACGAAGAGTCTTCTACTGTCCTTTGCCCTAGCTTTCCTGCTTTTTCTTTCAGATTTTCATTTGGTGGGCGGGGAAGTTAAGGCCTCAGCCTATAAGTTTGGGGGCAGTGCAGTTCAGTCCATAATGATACTCCATTTGCCCTGACCACCCTGTGTTTTGAGGGCAATGCTCTTCATAGTCATGTCTTTGTGCAAATGTCCCCTCCTCCAAGACACACAGCCTTCGTAGCCTTCTCCCTTCCTCCACAAGGGAGGTCCACATCCCTTCATGCTTCCCAAGAGCATGTGTCTGTATGCTTGGGTGGCCACTTCTATGCCATTTCTGTGTCTTCTTGAACCCACATGACCATTCTCACCCATCCACCGCAGGGACCAGTTTACAGGCCCCATGGAGACATCAGTAAGGGTGTCTCACTTCAGAATGGAGACACCTGTAGTAGGCAATGAGTTAAGTGCCTGGGGTATGCATAGAAGACCCAGAAGAGAGGTTGACCCCTAACTAGGAGGCAGGTCACCCTGAGCCCCAGGTTCACTCCTATCGCTTCCCTTTCCAATGCCGATTGACCAAAAAGTGTCCTAAGCCATCTGATAATCTGACTGATAAACTAGTAATTGACTGCACTAAGATTCACAATTAACTGCTGAATTAAGATGATGAGGGGACTCTTGAAGTTAGCCACAGGAAGGACTATTAAAATGCAAATATTACCAAGAAACAGTAAAATTAGGAACTAGGACCAGTTGTGCAGCCTCATTTATGAAGACTACAAATTCTTTCCACCTGGCAGAGCCAGTCCTGGTAGGTGAGGGGAGTGCTCAGGAGCTGGGTTGGCCAGTCCGGCCACAGTGCTGGTTTCTAGTCTCTGGCTTCCTGCGCCCACTCAGTTTTTGTCTTTCTGCCAAGTCATTCAGTTCTCCAACTCACAGCCACACTCCCTGTTGAAGAAAAGCTTTGTCTTTTAACCCTTGCTCACATTTAGTGTCTCAGAAAGAAAAAAATGGTTTCCTAATGGAATCTCATTTCCCTTCAGGGTGGCCCACCACTCCAGGCTGTCACCCCTTCACAGTGCTAGATGGTAAAGAGGAGGCCATCCCAAGTAATAACTTGTAGGACTAATTAGGTTTTCAGATCATCCCAGAGCATAAAGATCCACCCATGACTCTTCTGTGTGCCTCTGTAACTTGCCAACCCCAAATCCTGCATTATCTCCAGGTATAAAATCCACATTAAGTTTTAAGACCTGATTCAAAACCACATTATGGGTAATGCTGACACCTCGATACTAAGTCTTCAGATAGCAGACTGGGCATGGGATTTGACATATTGAGGTTTTACCACTGATAGAAATGTTAGGGTTTTTTATGGTTCTCCTTGATTGTTAAGCAGATACTGCATCTTTCTGTAGCAAAGATGTATCCAAATGGTGCATTTTAAGAGGAGGAAGTGCAAGAAGAATGTGTGTGTGTGTGTGTGTGTGTGTGTGCATGCATATGAGAGAGAGAAAGAGAGAGAGAAAGAGAGGTATTGCCATTCTCAGATATTGGCATTTTCCCTTGCCTTTCTTCTAATGGAAAAGAATTTAAAGGGAGCCCAGAGTCAAAAATACACTACATAAAAAAATCCTTAAAAGTAAGAATGAAACATTAAGCATTATAGCACTCCGCTGTTTTACAATTTCATTTTCCTGCAGCAGAAGAAAACAGCCTGGATGACAAATTTCCTTGCTTGACCTCTTGGTCTCCCCGCTAACCCTGCACTGCCCCTCTCCCCCTGGTCCTCTCTCCAGTGAACTGGGGGGCCTCTAGAACTGATCCCTCATTGGGGGAGTGTTTTGTTTTGAAGGAGAAATCCTTCTTTGAGCCAGGCCTTACCTTCTGTAACCCTCCCGTCAGCTCTTGAAAGGAAATACTGGTTTCCCTTTCACGGAGGCATTGTATGTTACCTGTCCCAGTGGTGGGATGGGCTTTTGCTCAGGGCTCAAGAACACCCAGCGTGGATGACACCACCCCAAGAACTGCAAACGTCATGTGCTCATGGGGAGCAAGTGCCAGGAGGCTCTTGAGATAGCTGTGACTGTGCCCGCAGGGTGGTTAGACCTGGGTTCTCAAAGGGTTTCTTGATTGTCACCTGCAAGGAAAGAGTTGGAACCTTGACATTCCTTTCAACTTGAAAGCGTATGAGCATTTAAACTATTTGCATGGCTTCCAGTCTTCTCATTTTTGATTAATATTTTTAGTGACACAGTTTGATGGATCATTATCTTGTGCCAAGCATTGTGGTAGGGGTTTTCATTAAAACCATTGAATTTAGTTCTCTGATCAGGTCAGGGAGAGACTCAGTGCAGGTGGAAGCTCGGAGAGACTTCCATAGTCAAGGTCATTCTGTTTATAAATGGCAGAGCTAGGATTTGAAACCAGTTCCGTCAGTGCCATTTCCCCCCATGCAAGCAATTTCTTGAGCTACTGCTCTTGAAATTTAATAAGCTCCATATGGAAATGGCTAATTCCTCTTACTACTAATATTCTGGGAACAGAAATCCAAGTAAACAGCCAGTTTCAAAGCTGGGCAGGAAGCATTGTTTGAATGAATTTTATCTGGATAACCTCCATCCTTGTGTTTGGCTTGTCTGAAACTAAGGGTGAATCCCCAAACCAGCATTGCCGTGAGAGTTAACATTTCAACCACAGCGAACAGGCCTTGGGAAGTTATTAGTTATAAAAACAACAACCACAATAAAGAACTAATATTTATACCATTCTTTATAGTTTCCCAGGCTTTTTTGTCCCATTATCTCATTTGATAAGAGGAAGAGAATAATGGAAGGAGCTGGAAGCCTGCAAATATATAAAATGATATTGAGTGTGCCAGCCAGAAACTCAGAGCAATGAGAAAAAGGAGCAGGGTCACTCATCAGAAGTAGACAGGCTTATCTTTAAATACCTGATCAAGAAGGCAGCTGAGCAGTAGATAAATGTAAAAAGGACCATGAAGCTGAGAATAAATGGAGCAATCTTTTTCTGAATGGAAAATAGCTGAAATTCCAGGGTCAGGGAAGGGGAGGGGTGGAAATATTCAGAAATTATGGCCTGAGAAGACTCCCTAAAGCTGTCAGACAACAAGGGACATCCAGAGCCCATCAGGAGTGGCCCAAAATTGATGGGGCTGTAAATCAAGGCAGGAGCATTATGGCGGTGGTAAGGCACCACTGGGCCCTAATGGGGAATGGGTTGGAGGACTTTATAAAGCGGCCTGTCATTCTGAGTATGATGGAACTGACCTTGTCAACCTTGAGAAGGCTCAAAATTCTGCTTGCTTTTAAAAATGGGTTGGTGGGGTGCTTAGATCATTCTGAAGATCCACAAGTCATTTTTTTCCTTTCCAGGAGTCTATTTAGAATAAAAATGATATTCTGTTGGGAAATAGTATGTGTACTAGAAAGGAGAGAAATTCTGGACCTCCAGACCTCTTTATGTTCCAGTTCCATCAGGCCTGTAGCAGAGGTCTGGAATGGCAATGGGGAGCCTGGGCTCTGGCACTGATGGTTTTGACTTGAGTCCCAGCCGTGACTTACCAGTCATGTGACCAGTCCCTTCTGTCCTCAGCCCTCAGGTTTTCGTAGCCTCAGCTTTATCATCTATAAAATGGGGACAATAGTACCCAATTACAGCTCACTCTGAGGATCAAATGAGCTAATGATTATAAACTACTCACTGTGCAGAGTAAGAGATTGGAAACAATTTATCAGCAGGGATAATTGTACCTTCACTCAGTAATCACTGTCCAAGTGAAGAGTGCAGTGGAAGGGTTCTCGGAACTGTGCTGTATAACAACCTCAAACTCTTGCTACTTTATAGCATTTATTTCTCCTTTGTGCTGCTTGTTGGCACCAGGGCATGGTGCTCTGCCCTAGGCTATCAGATATGTTCCATGGACCTGCTCTCTCTGGGATACAGGAAGAAGGGCATTTCTTACCTAAGTCTCCATGTGTTCCTGGTGGAGGAAACTAATTCAAGAGAGCTCTGGAGCCTTTGCTTGGAGCTGGCCCTGTGGTACTCCTAGGCACAGTTGCCAAAGGAAATCCTGAGGCTGAGGCCAAGTTTAAAGGGGTAGGCAAATATACCTTCCCATGTGAATTAGGGAGGAGCATCTAAACTGAGTCCACTTCAGGTGGCATACTTGGGACCATGGCAGTATCCATGGTCTAGGTACTGGGCTGGATACGGGAGATTGCTTGGACTGGGCTCATGGCCAGAGAATAGCAAATCTCAACTCTGGCACTGTGGGGAGAAGCTGGATGTATCTGGAGGGCTGTGCCCACTTTCCCCCACAACTGTGACCCTCAGGTCTTCCTGCATTTGTGCCTCACTTGTGCCATGGCAGTGACCTCCCTGATGGCCCTCAGGGGAGCAGGATTGTGTGAGTATCTCCCTGAGCAGTAAATGTTAACACTTCTTCCCAGGCAGCACCAGAATTTAGTGGTTTCCTGTAGTTCTGATAGTGCTCCCCAGATTCACAAATTGTTCTTCTCCATGGGATCAGATTTGTAATTTTTAAACAAGATGTGGTAGAGTGATCTTCAGGCCATTTCCAGTTTCCAGGGCCTATGACCAAGGTCGATGGTCTGATGAGTGTTTAGGAGGCACATATGAAATGCTCGATTGGCAGCTTGCTAATGTAGATGCATGTTAATGCAGCATTACTGTGTTGCTACTGACTAGAAAAGGAATGACTGCAACCTCTCCAGGTTTTCTTCTTACCCTGGGGTGCCTGTGTCTTCTCTGTCCACCTTTAAAAAACCCCACTGCAAGCCTGCAAGGTGTCACGGAGGTTTGCATGATTGATCGCTGTTCCCACTCTTGGAGGAGAGGCCTCTTTACCCAAAGGAATGACTTTCAAATACCATATGACAGGTGTAGATGGAGGAAGACATGCTAGGCAGAGAGAGCCCTTCTTCTTTTATTCCAATTTGATAAATATGTGTAGACCATCCATTACATTTCTCACCAAGCTCTGTGTTTTGATTTATGTTAGCTCTCTGAATCCTCACAAAATCCCTTTTCAAGAAGTATTGACATCCACATTCTATACATGAGAAAACTGAGTTCTAAAGAAATTAACTCCTTCAAAGTCAATCAGCCAGGAACAACAGGTCTAGACAGCAAACTTAGGTCCCTTTCACTACCATTTCCATGCCTAATTTTTTCTTCTATTTTTATGTTTTGAAGAGGTGTGCACTGAGCTACAGTGGGCCTCTCTCTACAACTTGAGCATACTTCTGGCCCTATGGTAAGATGACATGGAATTGAGGCATGGGAGCATTTAGCTGTGGGAAGACCTTGGTTCAGATTTACAGCTTATGATACTTATCCTTCCCACTTCAGAGTTATTCTGAGGAAGTTGGAGTAAAGAATAAATATGAAAATACTTTGAAAACTGTTTAGTGTCATTCAACTATATGGTATTGTTGTTGATTCCTTAGGAGGATATTAGAACATGCTAATTGTCACTATCTCCTTGAAGTTCAGTTCTTCCTGGAAAGGAAATCTTGCCTCTCTCCATGTTTTGTTTGAAGGTTCCAGAAGGTTCTAGAAGGAGTTTAAAATCATAGCCTTATCATAGCAAAGAGGACAAAAGGTAGAATTGCAATTCACTTTTAGGAAGCCCAGAGCATAGAAATACAGGTTTCCATCAATGGCACTGGGGAGTTAAACTTATTCATGTTTGACTTTAGAAACTCCCTCCTATTCATCCTGATCAGGTTAGGTACTAACTGAAGTCACCAAATATAAGACATGACCCCTTAATTATAGTGACAAAGCCTGATGGAATGGGGGAGTCACACAGAACAGCTGCTATCACAGTGCCAAGTGGGGGTGATGTGCGGTCTACTCTCAGAAAAGATGCTGGGTTAGGACCCAGGGCAGAGTGAATTTCTCCCCTGCGTGTAGGTGCTTTCTGTTTAGGTGAAAGTGTAAATGGTCCAGAGATTCTTGTTTAAGGGATGAAAAATCATAGGTTTGTATACTTTTTTTAGAAGTATTTATCTACAGTGTATTTGTTTGTAAGACATCCTGTTGTCTGGTTTTATCAGATTATTTTTCATGATAGAATCTAGCAATAACTGGTTAGTCAGTTTTCTGTTCTTATAGCATTATGGGTTATAAAGGGGTGAAATAGCTGATGGGTCATCCAGGATGAGAAAAACTTGATCCTATCTTTATTAGAGGGTCTTTATCCACTCACCTGACTGCTAGTGCTCTTGCTGCCTCCTCTGCTCCCCTCCAATCCCCTCCACTTCCCTCTTTTCCCGTCTCAGAAACCATCTTAGAAATGACCATGCAACTGTTTTCTAATATGGTTTTTGAATGAAAAAATCATGGAAAAAAGATGTAAAGATTGTGGGTACAGTAAAAGGAAGTCCTTTTTTTTTTTTTTTTGTAAACAAATCGGAAGACACATCTTGAGCTTCTGTGAAATTAGTGATCCAGAACTAATGTTGTATACTGAAAAGTAGTATTAGTGGTTTCTGTAGGGTAAATTATAGTGTAGGCATCAAGGTCACTGGTACCCATCCCTGAGTTCTGTATGAAGTTCAGTGACTAGGGTGACACAGACCTCTGGAAGTTTTAAGTAGGACAGACACTGCTCTTGTGTCATTCTAACAAATGGGAAAGACACTTTAAAGAAAATAGGTGCTATGAGATGGTAATTATTAGCAGTTAAGAATTAATCCAGTGCCCTTGGTTTTAGCTAGAGGTTTTTATTTCCCCTGAATCCTACTTTGAATTATATCATTCTTTAAAATAAGCCAGTAAAGTTATGCTAACCTTGATCATTAGTTAATATGTAAGTTCCTTTTCTTGAAGGGAAAGTAAATGGTTAACTGTGTGGTCAGTGCTACCACAGCGGATCCTCCACTGTGGGTTACCAGGAAGTCTTGGTAATAGGGCCATTGACTTGACTTACCAGAGTGCAAGGCATCCATATTTACTGGTTGGCAGCTGGCTGAGTTGCTAATGCTGTCTATGTCTTCAGGAGGTGATCTTCTACCCAGTGAGTCTTCTCCCCACAAGCATGCTTTGGGATGTGTCTGTTCCAATGGATGGTGGAAGAAAGGGCACCCAAAAGATTTTATGATTACCTGACCTGACCGTCTCAAATGCCAAAGGTTTTACCCTTTTGCTATTTTAAGCTCTCTTGTGAAATCTAAACACAGGGATGTTTCTTTTTAATTTTTAAAATAAAGGTTTTGAACATTTTCAGTTCCTTTTAATGAGCTTGAAAGAAAGATTGGATGATTGAGTTCTAAATTAAATGAGGTTCTCAGGGATTGGATCAACAAAAACAGTAACAGACAGGATCTGGTGCAACGAAAGATGCAACTTAGTGGGTTGTCAAAACCCTTCTTACTCAGTGTAACCCAGTACCAGCATCACTGGAGAGTTTGCTAAAAACAGACTTCCAGGCCCCACCCAAAACTTATTGAACCAGAAACTATATTAACAAGATGGCAGTTTAAAAATTGGACCCTCATTTTTATTTTTTTAATTTTAATTTTTTTATTTTTTTGAGACTAGGTCTCACTTTTTTTTTTTTTTTTTTGGCCTGTGGAACTGCAGGCTCATGTTGCCAGGGGTACCATGGACTCAAGCAATCCCTAGCCTCAGCTTCCCAGGTAGCTGGGACTATAGACACACACCACCACATCCAGCTATATTTTTTTGGAACTAGGTTTTACTACATGCCCCTGGCGGGACTTGAACCACTATTCCAAGCCCCGGCCATGGCTTCCTAGGCTGCCGCTTACAGGCATGCACCACCATGCCCAGGCCCATGGACTCTCGTTTTTATTGAGAGGTGGGTAGTCCTGTCTTCTCACTTTGAGTCTGGGCAAACTAGTGATCTTTTAGCCAATAGCATAGATCAGAGGAGACCTGTATGCCCTTCATGGTTTGGTCAAAAATGGTGGGCGGTTGGAGTAGCATTTTTTGGGGGGGGTTTCAAGAGCTGCTTGCTCTTGGGGCATAAAGAGGGAGCCAGTTACCATATAAGAAGTCAGAGAATCCTCAGATTGCTGTCAAGGTACTTGGGAAAACTGTCCCCATAAAGCCTATGGCTGGCAAACCATCCTTGCTAGAGTGGCAGGCATATGAATGAAGCCACCTTGGGCCATTGAGATTGGCCCACCCACCAGCTGAACATCATCATGTGACCCCGCTTACAACATCACAGAGCAAAAGAGCACCAACCAAGCCCTGTCCAAGCTCTGCATTGTGGAGATGGAGCCAGAGAGTACTGTTTGAAGCCACTGCTTTTTGTAGGACTTCGTTAGGCAGCAAGGGCCTAAATATATTTGCACCAACTGATCCTTATGACCAAGGAAAAGCTGAGCAGCACTAGACAAAATAACAATAATAATTCACTCAGAGAGGCAGTAAGAAAAATGTGGGAATAGTCAGAAGACCTGGGTGGACCAAAAT
Source organism: Uropsilus gracilis (assembly GCA_004024945.1). Taxonomy (NCBI): domain Eukaryota; kingdom Metazoa; phylum Chordata; class Mammalia; order Eulipotyphla; family Talpidae; genus Uropsilus; species Uropsilus gracilis. Next base: position 110,493 of record PVHY01000646.1, on the reverse strand, counting down.
GGCCTGATTTTGACCAGGAATGTCCTTTCCAGTCTTTCTCCTGTAGTCTGTACTGAGCTGCGGTGGCAAGTCTTAAGATGAGAATTTGAAAACAGACACCTATGAAGTGACTGCTCTGACACACATTAAGCTTCCTGCTTCTTGTGTTGTATCTGCCAATCATCTATGACCCTATGTGCTGGTCCAGTTATAACTAAATTATGACCCATGGAACCCAAGCGAAAGAGTTCATAAAACTTGCCCAAGGTAAACCACCTGACAGTGCGCTTAGGCTCTCTCATTTGCTGACTCTTCCCCCAGGTCCTATCATCTCTGCATCACCTAAGGTGGAAGTGCATTTGCCCTCAGGCCAGAAAAGGCACAGCCAGCTGAAGGCATTCTGCCCTGCTCTATTCCCTCCTGGACAGACACCAGCTTGACTGGTGTTTCTGACTGGAGTTTTGAGTTTCATCCTTTTAAATTTAATTTTATTATTATTTTTAATAAATCTTTTATTTTTTGATTTCTTAAAATAAAGGATTGTTTTTCCACATGGGAGTTCCCCCCCTTTCCTGCCACCCAACCAAAACTGAGGAGACCAATCAGACCTACCATTTGCGAACGGTTGACCCCATTGAGCAACCTCTCTACCCACCCCCCCAAAAAAAAGGATGGGAATTGGGTTACTTAGGCCAAAGACTTGAAATATTTTATTTTATTTTTGTTTACATATCCATGCATAAAAGTGTATATACATGCATATATATGTTTATATACATATACATACATACACACCCCCCACACACATATATGGGGTTTTCCATCCACCCCATCCCTGAAGAGCCTTCTTCTTGATCTTCCTGTGCTTCTTCCTTCCCAGTTTCTCCCTGCCCCCACCCCTTCCCTAGCAGCTGGTCCCAGTTCCTCTGTCAGCATATTTTGGGTTTTCCCTGGCCTTTTGTTTGTATGCCTATATCCCATCTATAGGTGAAATCATATGGGTTCTGACTTTTTGCATCCAGTCTGTTAGAAGGGAATGGCCTAAGAGAAAGTTTCATCTTGATTTATAAGGAGGGAGTAGGTCCCATTGTGTGTGAATTACTTACTCTTCTCTTTTGTTCTCTTAGGAGAGAAACGCGTGTCAATGCAACATCTTTACTGAGTCTGACTCTGCTGGTGCAATGCTGGCACTGTTGGAGGCAGTGGTACCATGGTGAAAAGACTCAGCTCCCCGCCATCCTGCCAAGCCTTCATCATCATGCATTGATGAACATCACTGGGCAGAGGCAGGGCAGGACATCTTCAGAGGTTTTCTAGAGATGCTGGCCTACAGGAGGCCTTGAGGAGTTTCACCAGGCCAGACAGATGGGATGATGGGAGACAGTGGCAGCAAAGGCCTCTGTGAGGAAAGGACCCCAAGACCTGAGGAATGGCAAACATCTCAGGAGGTGAAGTTAGTCTGGGCTTTGCACTGTGTGTGGACACACAGCGGGAGAATGGGAGGGGCCCTCACCCCATTGACCTTCTTAACAAAGAATTAAGAGACTCGTTGATGATTTTTTTTTTTTTTTTTTGAGACTAGGTCTGGCTATTTTGCCCAGGGAATGCAGGCTTATGTTGCCTGGGGTACCACAGACTCAAGCCATCCCCAGCCTCAGCTTCCCAGGTAGCTGGGATTAAAGGTGCGTGCCACCATGCCCAGCTATTTTTTGAGACTAGGTCTCACTATGTTGCCCCGGGTGGGTCTCAAACCCATTGACTCAAGCGATTTCTAGTCTCAACCACACTCTAGGCTGCATTTAAAGGCATGCACCACCGTGCCTGGCTTCGTTGATGATTTTTATTTTGAGAAAAAGTTCCCTATCAATATCAACAGTAAGTTATTTTCCCATTTATGACTAAAATGTTTGGGTATTAGGTAGAGTTGTGAGATTTAACAAACAGAAGCACAGGATGCTCAGTTCAAATGGAGTTTCAGGTTAGCATGTTCCATACATTATTTGGGACATGCACGAACTAAAATTTTTCTCCTTTATCTGGAATTCAAATCTGATTGGGCAATTGTATTTCATCAGACAGCTCAAGTAATAACAAAATTAAGGAACCCCCTGACTCCTCATTCCCATTCTGTGGGTTAGGTGAAGTCTATTTGGTATTATCTAGTTTTTGTAAATAAATGAAGTTTCAAGTTAAGCTGGTGAGATAGTTTATGTCAAGACATTCTGTTTTGCTTATGCATCATTTTTGTTTCTTTTTCAAATGACCTGATTGCAAGTTGTCACTTGATTTCTTCCTGTCTCCTTTTATTCTTCTGATTTTAATACTTTCAAGTCTGACAACTATAGTTCTGGATGGTGTTCGACCTTGAGCTAAGGTTTGCAGTGAGGGAGCACCAAGGTGTGCCTGTTTTTCTCAGCAATTCTGAAAATGGTCGTTTATTCAGACAGCCTCAAATACAGTCCCTATTTGCAGATGGACAAATTGGGTAGGGGCTGAAATGTGGGTGGGTGTTGTCGCCAGATTGCTAAAGAGTTGGGAATCAGGACAGCAGGGCATAAAACAAAAGGGCCTACCCTTTCAGGACTCACAGAATCAAAGATTCTTTAACTGTTCCCCCCTGATTTCTTGAAGTAGGAATTATAGAGAATTTGAGATTTAAAACTAGGGGATGTGAATATGCTATCAAGTAATGAAAGAAGGATTCATTTTAACTTGGAGAAGGTGAAGTGGGGGTGTGGGAGGGTGAGTAGTTAAAAAAAAAATCTCATGGCGATTGTGGAGTTTCAGCTGAGCCTTAAAAAGTCAGATAGATTCCCCTCCCCCACCCCTATTTGCCGGTGGAAGCTCATCCATCCTCCTAGTCCCATTGTCACCTGATAAAGAGCCCAACAATCCAACTTATAACAGCCTGTGGGGAGTCAGGGAGACCATCAGCAGCCTGTTGTGTGGCTGAGCTGGCAGGGCAGCCTGCCCCAGGAGCACAGAACTTTGCCCTGTCCAGAAGCAGAGCAGTGCAGCCCGGTCCAACTCCCTTGCTTCCTGTAAAATACAGAAATCTGCTCTTTGAAACTTGGGAGAAGCACCAACCTGCCAATCAGAAGAGGGAAGATCATAATTAATGATAATAGCCCTGTTTTAATTATAGCTATTTAGCAAGTTAGCAGAACAATACCAGTAACAGTGAATGGGTCGGGAGCAGCCTGCTGTTTCTCTCAGCATTCATGCTGTTCACCCCAGGAACTTTGCAAGGCTCAGCTCCCTGAATATGGAGGGATTATAAGTGAAACTGCAAGTTCCTTCTTCTTTGGCCTTACCCATACGATTTACAGTTTGTAGCTAATGCATCTGGCTTGAGTCCATTGTTTCTGAGGCTCCAGTGTTGCAGATGGACCTGATAGGGTGTGTTCCTCCCCCATTGTCTCTTGTTTAAGATTGTAGATTTCAAGGACAGGTAATGTTAAAATGGGGGAATGACCTTAGCTGTAATTTCCTTTCAGGGGGATGTAGGGGGAAGAAAGAAGTGAAATAGTCTAGGTGAAACAGATTTCTTAGAAGGCGGGAAATCAGGGTATATAAAGGGTGTGCAAACAAAGAGAAGGAGGGGATGTAGATTCGAATATGGAGACTGGATAGAGAGAGAGGTTCAGTGGAGGAGAGATGGGAATCGGCTATCTTGTAAAGATGTGAGTCATGTGAGCTTGGCCATGTGGCCACCGAGGGCCTGTAATAACCCTCGGCTGGCCCAGGCTGGCAGCATGTGTGTTAAAAGTAGTTAAGGAGTTTGTAGATTTGAACTCTGTGTTAGAGTTTGCTTTGTTGAGTTTGATTTGTGTCTGAAAGAGGACGTGCAAAAGTTAGGCCTGAGAAGAAAGTGAACTTTGTTGGTTTGGTACCATGGAGTTCTTGTTACTTGAAGATGACAAGGAGAAGACAGCGTGAAAGACAATGAGGAGCATTCAAAGGAACAAGTCTTCAAGCGTCTGGAGATGGACTCTGTCTGGACATTGGTGAGACGATTAAGACTGAGAGACTGAGGATTTTGGGGCAATCTGGGAAAGGACTTTGGACAATACTGAGAAAGGGTTTGGATAATGTTGAAGTATTCTGAGTCTTACATGTTTCTTTTGTAGTTAATAGGATAACTAGAAATCACTTTGTTAGAAATAAATTAGTCTGCACTGCACTGATAGTCTTGGTTTGATATTTTGGTTAAAAAGGCTGGGGATGCAAAGAAACTGCTTCTGAGAGAGAAGCAGGAAGATAGCGCTAAACAGTTAAATAAAGTCAGAAAGTCTTCATTTTTACCCACTTTCAGACCTACATGCTATCTGGGAACAGGCAAGAAACCCCCCCTTTCCCTGCCCATGAGATCTCTCTGGGCTACGCAGCCTTGGCTCATTTCTGCCCAGTCTGAACCTAGAATCCGAGAATGTTAGCCTTGAAAGGATCTTACAGATTTTCCAATGCAGAGACTTTCAAACTGTTTAAGGTCAGATAAACTGCAATTTGAAGGAGAGGCGTAGGAGAATACAAGACCCTGCTCACCCAGCCTCCATCTTACTCTTGTCTATAGCTGCCTGGTAGTTCCATGGACCCCATCAGACTCCCTTACCATCCTATTTTTAAGATAGAGACCCTAGAGCCTATATGATTTCTTATGCCAGCCAGTTAGATTTTGGAAGACTTAATCCTCAGACCATCTTCCTCCAGACACATGCCCATGATAAACCCACTTAGGTTATTCTTTCCTGGTTAAAAAGTCAAATACTTTCATTTATTGATGTTGAGGGACCTACAAAGGAGGAGTCCAGAAAAGTGTTGGGGTGGGGGCATGTCCCCAGTCAGTTTAAGTTATAATTCAAATAATTGGGGAATTGTGTGTGTGTGTGTGTGGCATTTATGGACATGCTTTTTTCTGTTAAAAAGGGGGTCCACAGTTTTCATCAGGTTTCCTCAGGATTCCTGACCTGCAGTATTTAAGAAGCAGGGTCCACACAGTGGGTTCACAGAGTCAACCTATGAACAAAGCCCCAAATGCCTGCTTCCTCTCCAGATCAGCTCTCACACCCACTGCCTTGGGCACATCGGGCTTTGGCTCTCCCAAACTTCACAGCTAATTCCCGGTGACCACACCCCCAGTCAGGACAGAAGCTGACAGACAGCAAAGGCGTGAAGTGGAATAGCAAGGAGCAGGTTCTCCCCCAAGGCGGTCAGGGAGAGATTTCTCTGAGAGATGACAAAGTGGTCTTGTCAGTAATGAGCAGATATCTCTCCAAGGATTGGACTGCAGGACAGACGGCATTTCCCCAGTCCCTTTTCTGACAAGACGGCACAGCCTTTAACAGATGCAGAAGACATCCACAGAACAGAGTTTTCTTGGATCTGGTTTAAATCTGCCATGGGACATTGGCAGTCAGAGACAGGTGGCCTTTCCTCTCTCTGACAGAATCAGCCATGAAGTTTTGCTTTGTTAGTTACCAGATCTGCAGGAAACTTACTGGCTGCTTCTTAACAAAGAAAGAGAAATTTCTCCTTAAAGAACTTTGGCCTAGCAATCCTCCATCCTCTTTAGATTCATAATTGGGCAGACCTCTTTGTTTATGAGGAACAATAACACTTGCTTTGGGGAGCAAAGGGATAGAATAAGACACCCGTCTTCTGAGTTCAGCTAAATAGACCATTGTCTACCAGAAAGCTCTGGATGCCCCGACTTCTCTGGCTGTCAGTTTTGGAATTGCCGTGTTGGTCTGGGACAGGGAAGCTACTGGACATGAGGATATGAGGACTGAAGCAGAGTATTTTAGCAGGCTGCCTGCTCACTGGTGAGCGATGGATTGGCAGCGACTTCTAAATCACCCTCATCACTGGGTTTCTGATTCATTCAGTTGACGTGTTTTCACTGAGAGACCATCTTCAAAGAGGACACAGGTGCTGCTGCCTGCTGCGTGCTCCTCACTCCACCCCGGACCAGCACATTGAGAAGCTCTGGTTGGAGATGAAAGCATTTCCTTAAGCTTTTTGTCTAAAGGTTGGACATATTCCAGGCCAGATGCTCTTAGAATTGACAGGAGGGAGGATTCTTGTCTCCTGGGCCAGCTGTTGCCCTGGAGCTCCCATGCAGGTCAGGCTATGGTGGGCAGTAAGCCTCTAGGAACATGCACAGGATGACTGGCTGAGTGGCTGAGTTCACTGCCCTCAAAGGCTCTCAAGCCTCCAGAGTCATATCAACCAGAGACTTGGGGGAATTGCCTCCCAGGGTACTGGGGCCACCAGATCTTCACTGCGCTTCTGCAGGTCCTGTTCTGGCCTGCTCACTGATTGTCCCTCTGCCTGGACCCAGCCCAGTCTGCCTCGTCCCAGCCCAGTCTGCCTGCTGTGTTCCTGGGCAGCTTCCTGCCCTGGCCTCTTTCCTCTCTCCACCTACCAGCCTCACCTGCTCAATGTGGATTCCTACCAGGGCTGCCTCCGAATACCCCTTTCTCCACAGATCCACTGGCCTGTGAACAGCCATGCTCTACAATCCTCAGCCTGGTTCTCTGCCGGCCTGGTGTGTAGTACTGGCCCAGCTCCCTGAATTTGGAATTCTCTCTGCCCTCCAAACCTACAGTAAGGAGGGATCCTTCTTCTCTTCTTAGGGATTGGCTGTTGGTTTATTCTCAGGGCGGACTGGAAATTCCTAGGCCCTTGTCATGCCCAGGGCCAGCTGGTAACACCCAGATGTCATTCGCACAAGGTTGTACTAGAAAGTGTCCCTTTGGAATATTCTGTGCACTTGTCTAGTGGTGACTGCAGAGACCAATAGGCTGGGTATTCAATATGGGCTTGATGGTTTACTGCTGTGGTGCTCAGGGAAGTCACGTGACCTGTGAACCTCAGTGTTCTTGATCTGTAAACTCTGGTCGCCCCCAGACATGCTGAGACCGCAGATGCAGTGGACATGTACAGCACGGGCAGGGTTAACATAGTTTCCATTTTTTTCACTCAGCCTCCTGGGGACCTAATTTCCCTAAAGACCCATAACTTTCTTCTTTGTCTTTTCTCTCCAGTCTTGGGCCGCCGGCTGCACTCCTTAGTGGATAGGATACTGTGGCTCCACACTAATATTTCTCAGAGGTAATCACATCCTTTTGCAAATGGTAAACAGGTGGTTTCTTGATAAACAATAATCTGTGTACTTGATTGACCCCGCAGTCCAACAAGATGAGACAGTCTTTTATTCTGTACAATAGCACAAAAGCCATTCTTAACAGTCTTCACAGCTTATCTCCCAAGTTGGAGTGGATGAGATAATGGCCCTTACAGATTGCAGTAAACAGGTGGTCCCCCAACTCTGTGGTCTGGGGGTCATGTTTCTCCTCTGGATCTAGGAAGAAGGCCTGGGTCATAGTCCCAGGCAGAAGGATGGGGGTTGAGGGACTTCTTGCTTTTGCTGCATTGAGCGCATGGGTAGCCGGTGACCTGTTGGGGAATGGTGGCTCCTGGGCAGCCCACTGCATTCTACCCCATAAGCTGGGACCCTGCAGGGAGCATCCTTAGCCTGCCTGCTCCATGGGCCCATTTCCTAAACCACAGATGGCACAGCCTCTCCATGGGAGAAGTGGTGAAGGGGGTCCTGCCCATTATTTGCCTCCACATTCTGTGAAATTTTGAACCAATGAAGTCATTGATGGACTGGGGCCATGTGTGTTACCATCATAGGTACTAGGGATACAGCAATGGGCAAAGGGGACATTATCTTGCCATTTGCACAGTGTTTATATTCTAGGGGGAAAGGAGGACAATAAGCTAGAGCATATGTTGCATGCTCAGTGGTGATAAGGAGCTTGGAAAGGAGATGGACAGGGATGGGGGTGTGTGTGTTATATAGGAAGGTAGGGTAGCTTTGGGGTGTCAGCGAGGGAATGGAAATGCAGGGGGAGATGGAGTCCTAAGACTACATGTAAGAAAGCTCTCTCAGCAGAGGGGATAGCAAACATCAAGTCTGAAGTGGGAGTATTTTCCCCACATCTGCTTATAACTTACTTGCTTATTTCTGATGTGTATGTGTGAAGACCCCTCAGGATCAAAGGGGATCCTGATCTTCGAACAAGGTTACTTCACTGGACCTTAGTTTGCTCAATTATGATGCTGTAGGTTCGATTTGTTTGAGCTTCTTTCTGGAGGATGATATTTGGAGGCTGATTTGTATTGGGAACTGGGAGGCTGTGAGAGTGGGGCTGAGCAGCATTGATGCATTCTTTGTAGGTGTGATGTTTTTGTTTCAAGCCTTTAGCATTCGCATCTGGCGAAGAATGAGTGAGGCACGGATGAGGGTCCGGAAGAAAAGCTAAAGACAGAACAGAGCAGGCACTTGGCAGAGAAGGGACTGAGTGGTTAGATTTGGTGACCTTTAAAGGTCATGTTGGAGTTAGAATACACATTGTGTTGTGTATCAGCTCATCCCAAAACTTGGCCACAGCTTGAGAAGCTGTTTTCTCTCTCACAGAGCTTTAAGTGTCAGGAGCCCAGGGATGATGGAACCAGGCCATAGGGTCTCCCCAAGGCTCAAACACTAAAGCCCAGGCTTCAGTCACCTTGGACCTGGAGCAGGTTGGAGACTCATTGCTGAGAGACCTCGTTCATGTGACTGTCGGCAGTTGGCCTCAGTTCCTCCTCACAGGGCATCTCCACTGAGCTGCTGGAATGACTTCCCAGGACAAGGGCCAGGCACAGAACAGGGACTCATCATGCCTGGTGAGGTAAGGTGAAACTCTGGGGGAACCAGCTTCCCCCAGCATGAGTGCTTCAAGAGTGAGAGAGAGAGAGAGAGAGAGAAAGAGAGAGAAGCTTCACTCCACTCAGGAGAAGCCAGCTCTTAAGTCCTGCTTATACAGTTCTTACATTTTTATAAATGTAAATATAAATATATTTATAAATATAAATATAAAGTTTGTATTTATAAATGTACATATAAAAATCAGTCTCTTTATCTTTTCACTGTGGAAATCTCATCAAGTTATAAACTTTGGACCCTCATAAGTTCATTTCCACCTTTTCGAATATCACTTACAACCTGCAAGTCATTTATTGAATGTTTGTTCGTGTATCTAGGAGGGAAAACAAAGAATGGACTGGGAGAGACTGGGTGTGCATCAGATGTTGCAGACACAAGGTCCACACCCAAGAATTCTGATTCAGTTGGTCTTAGGTGAGATCTGAGTGCAGGTATGATTTTAAGAATATGTTTTGTGCTTAATGAAATAAATATATTTCTTATTTTTGTAGAATAGACATAACAGTTAATATTTTAATAGGTTTGAAGTGTATATTCAGCAGCAATAGATACAATCATGATGTTGTGCAGCAGTCACCATTTGCTGAATTTGTTCATCACCCCAAGTAGAAACTGTACCCAATTCCCCACCTGCAACCCCTGGTAGCATCTGTTCTCTTCTCCATCTTTATCGGTTGTCTTACTAGGTACCTCATGTGAGTGCAGTTATCCAATATTTTCCTTTGGGACCTGACTTGTCTCTCTTAGAATAGTGTTTCCCAGGTTCCTACACATACCGTAGTGTGTGTCAACTTATCATTTCTTTTTAAGACATAAAACATTCTATTGAGTGTATATGCCATATTTATCTATTGATGAATATATGGTTCACTGCCAGCTTTTGACTATTGGAATAATGCTGCTATGAACACTGGTGAGCAAGAATCTGTTTGAAACCCTGACTTCAATTTTTGGGATGTAAAGTTAGAATTGGAATTATCAAAAAATAATTCATATCTGAATTTTTGAGGCATTAATACAGGTATGCTTTTAAGACCTCAGGTGAATCTGAACAGCTACCATGGTAAGGATCCACCACAGTTGAGGACTGAGAAAGAAGTTCACCTGGCAGATGGGAAGGCTGAAGTCAGTAGTTGAGGCACATTTGCACAGTTAGGTTCAAGGTGTTTGGCTCTATGCAAACTTATTTCTAATGTTATTTATAAAGGTTCCTTGGATAGTAGAATTAACTGTATGTAAGTTTAGGAACCACTCTTAGATTCTGTGTTTGCTTACTGTGGGATTTTCTGAGATGATTTTCCTATATGCATCTCCATTTAGATTCCATGTCATGCCTATCACTACCCCGCCACCGTTTCCCACTTCTTCCTAACATGTTCATGTTCAGAAATGACCTTCATCTGGTAGAACAGAATCTGAAAAGTGCTTGGGCAATAGAAAGGGTATTTCCTTTGGATGCATGTGGGCTAAGGGTTCTTTCCATGCTTTAAGTGAGGTCTCCAGCAGCATCCACACTTTAAAAGTCTGAATTTCTCATTGATTTCTGAGCTACTCTCAAGAGGGAGGAGAATGTCTGATCTGATGTATCTGATATTTTGCTATTCCCTTTGGATTCAGATTGTCATTGCCAAGGTTACTTTCAAGTACGTTGGTCTTTGTTATACTAACAGCACTTTTTTGTACTGACTTTAGTTGACAGATGTCAAGTGGCACTTGGTCCTAGGTGGAGGGGGTAGGGTAGGAGCCAGTAAAGGAAGTCAGAGATGAGGAAACCATCTAACAATCTTTTAAAGCTACAAAGCCAACAAGTGCTTTGGAATGCAGAGACCCTGGGACAGAGTAACAGTAGGGTTTGTGCACACATTTCTTTGCATTGGTTAATTTGGTCAGTAGTTAGTGAATGCTTTGATAGCTGGACAATTTTCATTCACGCTTGGGCAGGTCTTTGTGAAAGTGGTTCTTTATGAAATTCATATGCTTCCATTACTAAATTTGGACCAAAATAAACCAGATTCCATGACACATGAGGGAATCTCTGCTTCATTGACCAGAGGATAGGGCTTTGTTAAGGACACTTACAGGGTCAGGCCTCTGAGGTCCAATGCAAAGAGGAAGTGCATTATATGCAATTGCAGAGGAAATGAAGCTCTTTTCTGGTGGCATTTTCCATGTAACAGAACCCAAGAAGGATGACCCAGCTCCACTGACACTCCTTGGTACAGGGAGAGATTGCTGTGAAACATCTGCCTTGTTGCTGTCTGGCTCCCATCCAGATGCTGCTTTGAATCCTGATGCTGAGTTCTCTTCCTAAAATTTGATTCTTGGCACATTCTAGATTGTTTTTGCACAGATATCTAGCATCTTGGATTGCTCCACTGATCATCACCCTGCAAGCTCCTATCTGACCCACAGTCCGACCTTGAGCATAGTTGTTCTTGCTGTCTCTCCATCATCACCTGTTTGGCTTCCCAGTCCTCACACCTGTCCCTACCACATGCTAGTGCTTGGGTTCCACCTCAGCACCTGTTGCCCTCCCTAGCACATGAGGACCTGACTTTGGGGACTCTGTCTCCCAGGGCTTACTCCCTCCACCCCTTCAGATGTCACCTAGTTCTCCATATTCTATTTGAGAGTTTTGTGGAAAAGAGGCATCCAAACTACTCTAGTCTTGGCTTTTTACAGTGAGAAATGATAATCATGAGAAATGATAATCAGCCCTCCTGTTTGAAATGGGAACCCTGGATTCCCATTTCAATAGCCCTGGACAATAGCCCTGGATTGTCACTTTGATGAAGCAGCAGAGTCTGTGGCTGGAGCTACATCCAGGATGAATACCAGCAGCACCTGCAATTCCTGAAGGTATTGGATAGGGATTCAGTGAGCTGAGGAGCCCACATGGTTCAAGTCCCTTCTCCAGAGAAACTAGAGGCTTGGAATATTCAGCCCCACCTTCTCCCTCCAGACGAGAAGAGGGGCTAGAAATTAAGTTAGTGACTGATCAGGCCTGCATGAGAAGCCTCCATAAAATCTCAGTGGTAGGGAGTTCAAGGAGCTTCCACACTTATAGGTGACATACCCCCAGCTCTAAAGAGTCAGCTCCTGCACTCAGGGGTGCCTCACCCCATATGTCTCTTTATCTGATAGTCCATCATCTTCATCCAATGTGCCTTTTATCATCCCCTGTAATAACTGGCCAGTGTAAATAGGTAGTCCCCCAAATACTGTTAGATAATGTAGCAAATTTAACAAAATCCAAGGAAGGGCTGTTGGAATCTCTAGTTCAGAGCACAGATGACAATTTGACTTGTGGCTAGCCTCTCAGTGTGTCTGTGTCTGTGTGTGTGTATGTGCATCACATGCAAGTAGGAGAGAGGGAGAGAACAGTTTTGTGGGAATGGGCTCTTAACATTTGGAATCTGATGCTCTATCTTGGACGATACTAACAGATTTGAGTTAAATTGTAGGACTGATGTCTCAGAGAATTGCTTGATGTGGAGAAAACCTTGCTCACATTTGGTGACAAAGTGAAGTATTTTGTGAGTGTAGTAAAAGAGACTCACAGCTAAGAAGCACACAGTAGAGGAGAGCTGAGTTTTACCCTAATTCTAGGATGGAAAGTGCTGGGTTTTCCCTTTTTAGAAAATTCTTTGCATCTCCCTGTTGTCCTGACAGCCTGTGGCCCCAGAGGGCATCAAGGACTGCTCCCTGTAGGGAGAGGAGGGCCCTGACTTCTCTCAAAGGGAAATGGGGGCCCCTATCTTGATTGGTCTTGCCTTGACTTATTAGTCCCAAAGAAATTATTTATTTTTATTTTTTTATTTTAAATAATTTATATATATATATTTCACATCATTGCGATCCCTGGGGGGTTCTAATCACATAGGAATGTATAGAGCAGGTCAGGAAACTTACCAACAATCCCAGGAGACAACCAGCACATTCGTTTGATGTACAACTTCTTTGACTTTTTTCTTTGGGGAAACATTACAATAATTTGCATATTTTTATTTGTTTAAAATTTGATCTCATTTTCCATGTCTTTAAAAACTCTTCATAAACATGATTTTAATAAATACATATTTTCTAAAGCAAATATATCATAATTTGCTTAACTATTTCCCAAATGGTGAGAGTTTACCTTTTGTTGTTATCACAGTTGTATTTTGTTTGCCGCTTTGCATATTGTCAGTTTGCTTCACCAGAAGCTGTTTAAATGTATACTGCCACCAGCAGTCTGTGGAATACTCAGTTTACAATGCATCATGATTACTATTTTGCTATTATTGTAGGTGAAGATCATTATTATCTCATTATTATTTTAATTTGAAATTCTTTGATAACACATCAGGTTAGATATTTGCCATTTGGATTTTCTCATTTAGTTTTTTTGTTTGCTTCCTTCTCCTATTAATCATTTGGAATCTTAATGCTTTTGTTTTGTTTGTTTGTTTTTTGATATTTGTTCTTTACTTCTTTGTTACAAATATTTTCCCTGTTCATTGTCTTTTAGCATGGTTTATAAGTTTTTTGGTGTGAAATTCAATATATCCATATTTACCTTAGTAATTCCTTTACTTTTAAATTTAGAAAATCTCTTCCTTCAAAAAACAAAAATGTTTTTAACCATATCTCTTCACTTCCATTAGTTTACGTCATACACAAAGCTCTTTGATTCAGGCTGAACATATTTAAGTATAGGATCTAAATTAATTTTCTTCTATGTAGTGAACCAGCAGTATCAGTATCAATTCTTAAATAATCCCTCCCTTGTTTACTGATTTATGGTATTTTTTTTAAACTTTCATTAAGTTCTGTCTCTGTGCAATTTGGTTTATTTTTGCTAGTCTCTGTTATGGATAGTGCTGAGACTGTTAGATAGTTATTGTGCCAAGGGACAGAGAAACACTTCATCTAACCTCTTCTGGAAGGTATCTAAAGAAGCTATGTGCACAAGAAACAAGCAACTCAATGAAATACTAAATTGTTAGCTGATATAGAGCTCTGCCTTTTACTCTGGATGCTTCAGTTATAGCTGGCCTCAGAGCAAACCACTTATGTCAAACCATTTGAAAATGTCTATGGATTGAATGGGTTAGGAATTGGCAAAAGCACAGAGATGCCTTGTTTCTATCCCATGATATCTGAGTTTTCAGAAACTTGATGACTGGAGGCTGCAGGGGGAGGGGAGAGGGTTCTTTGAAATTTGTCCACTCAGCATTTTCTGATGATGTCTGTCAGCCAGAATTCCTACTTGTAGCTCTAACATGTGACTGCTTGGGCTTCCTCATAGTGCAGTGGCTAGGTTCCAAGTGTGAGTGTTCCAGCGTTGGTCGTATAGTGGTGAGCATAGCTGCCTTCCAAGTGTGAGTGTTCCAAGAGAGTGAGGAGGACCCCTCCTACTTTAATGACTTGGCCCCAGGTCACTTCTGCCAGAGTCTCAAAGCTAACCAGTTTCAAGGTCATGGAAGGAGTGTCAAAGTCACATGATAAGGACAGCATGTGGGGCTGGACAGTTTGTTGTGGCCATCTTTGGATGAAGTACAGTTGTCAGAGCAGGGAACTTCAGCAAGTAGGGCTAGAGCATGAGACTTTCTCTTGCTTGATTTCCTTCTCCCAGATGTCCACATGCTTCACTGCCTCATTAACTTCAGATTTTTGCTCAGAGCCACTGTTTTAGTGAAGTTTCTCCTGACCACCTCTTTAAATTTGATTTCATTCACATCCTATAACTTGCTATTACTCTTCCTTGCTTTATTTTTTTCTTTGAAATTTTCATCACCATTTAACATGCAATGTTATTGCCTATCTCTCCTTTGTAAGACATAATCTCCATAAAGGCAGAATCTTTATCTGCTAATGTCTCCTAAGAGCCTGGAACAGTGGTTTTTATCACATACATGAATGGACCAGTGAGGACTAGGAGCCCCTCATTCCCTTCTCACTCATGGACACCTTTCTTCTTAAAACTCCTTTGGAAGCCAGAAGTGACAATCAGCCTTTATGCTTTCTTTCCTACCTTTTGGAATACTGCCTCCAGAGATACTATCTCCACATTTCCTGCTCCAACTCTGCAGACTTGCTGCCCAGCCCTACTCTTTCATGGACAGTCTTCAGTTTGCTGCAGCTGAAGTCAAGACAGTGCTCTCTAGGCCCAGACTTTCAGAGTCAGCCACCTTGCTCTTCACCTGATTTTGCAGAGCCCATGTCTTCCCTGCCTTATCTCATTGTTACCCTTACTGTCACTATGTCATATCCTTCCACCAAATCCCTCACTCAAGCAGGACAGGGGAACTTAGTCCTCAGGACTACCCCAAGAGGTAGGACAGCCAAGTGGGGAGACTCTGAAGATGAGCAATGGAAGAGCTCTGTTGTCAAAGAACCTGTCTGAGGTTGTAAAGAATAGCAGGTAGAGCTACATACCTGTCCCTCCATTTACATGCCTCAATTCCTTTCCTTGTGGTCACTTTTTCACTTTTGGGGGTACTTTTTAGTCTCTTGGTGTTGATGTTTCATTTTCCCCAAATAAGGACTAAAAAGCATCCTAAGTTGTAAGGTAGTGGTAAGCCTTGAAGTTGTCAGGAACAAAGAGGCATTGTTGCAAAGTAGACTCCACTGACTCGCTTGAACATAGTCATGAAATGACGGTAATCTCTTTAGGTCAAGTGAACCTTGTAATTTGATCAAATTACCTCCCAGAGATGTTCTTTTGACACTTTTTAAACATGAAAATTACATACTGAGCAGATGACTATTTTGGTTTTGCCACTTCTACTCTTGCCACCTTCTGGAGATCTGGAGAAAGTTTTCACAGTCTCAAATTTTTTTTTAAAGGTCTAAACTTTGACAGGACATCAGCATATCAGAAAACAACTTTATTTCATCTTCTTTGACATATTTATGTGCGCTCTGGATCGCAATCAAATTTTCCGGAAGGTTCCACCCCATCCTTTCACTCTGCTGCCATGTGGAGGAGTGTCCTGCAGAGCACGGGACAGTGGTGGACATTCTTTATGTAAATCTATTATTTCTTCTACCTCTCTGAAAACCATCCTCCAGTACCAGCCAGATTATGAATTTTGTTCTTAAAATACTGGATCAAGATATTTATCTCAGCCAAATTAGACACTGGCTTGTTTGTAAGAGGCAAAAAGGCCCAGGAATATGCAGTTCTGGCCCTCTCTCAGAAATCCAGAGCACATGGCCACCAGGAGATCCAGGACAACAGCAGCCCCCCCAGAGCCTTGCTGCGGCCTCTTGCCCTTGTCCGTCCACATATCTGTTGCAGGGGTTCTGGTGTTTCACACAGGTGACTTGTACTCTATGTGGCTCATTTTTAACATGCCTTTAAGGCCTTTTCTTCCCTTAGTCCCTTCTCTGTTTCAATCTCTCTCAAGTCCTTTAATCATGGAATTCTTTTCATCTGCTCACTCTAATTCCTCCTCATGTAGGTTCTCTCCAGTTCTCACTAGTCTGGTAAATCTGCATATCATAGTGATCAGCCTGGGGCATAGGGATGTAGCTCATAAGTTTAGCCTGTAAATAGAATCAGAGTTTAAGCTCCTTATTACCATAGAAATTAAAAATTCTTCTATTCACGTGCTGGTTTGGTCCTGAGACAGGGTTGTAAATCTGCCAACTCCTAGTGGGCTGTGAATGCTGTGTGCTTGCCACACAATGAGCTGGCACAGTCCTTGGAAAGGCCTTGGTGCCGCTGGCACCCTCCATGCTGGCCCCGGGGTGCCCATAGCGTAGCGTTTCATGCTGCTCTGTGAATATGATAGTTCCACTGCTCTTCCTTTCTCCCCAGCTACCAGGCAGTCAGTAGTAGGAGTGAGTGTAGATCCTAAAGGCAAGCTGGAGGTGAGAGATGGTGTGGAGGAAGGAAACTCATCTCTTGAGGAGTGAGGTATCTCAGTCCATTTCCCTAGGGACAGGAGAGTCCCTCTTATCTTATAGGCTGGAACGATCACCTATAGTTTCCACTTGCTTCTCACCTCTTGCTTATGGTGTGAATTCATTCCTTAGTCATAAATACAAAAGGTCTTAAAGAATACCTTTCTTTTGTGCAAAGTGGAATACTAAAAATTAAATGGGATTGTGTCTGAAGATGTTTTATAAGCTATAAGAATTTATTTAAAATGCAAGGGGTTATTGGATAGTGATATGACTATGGTAATAGCCCTGATGATGATGGTGGTGATGATTGATATCACACAAGGATAGACAGCTTACACTGTTTATAAGATGTGAAGAGAATTTTCTGGTAGGTGTGAAAGGATGTTGGTGGATGATGTCAAGGAGTATATGTCACTTTGGTGCTGTTTCCGTTGGCTCCCGGGTTATTTAAGAACCCATCTAGAAGTCTGATCTCAGTAAGGATGGGGCCTGGAACAGGTCTGGGCTCCCTCTTGAGTGTTCCAGGAAGTTTTGCTCTAGATCTCAACAAGTGGTCTCATTACTTATTCCCCAGTAAGGGTCTGCTTGTTCTTCTTGATCCCAGCAACCTTCTGTCTCTAACCCAAGCCTCTTGAACTGGCTCTGGTCACTGCTTATTAAGAGTGGGGGCTGCACACCATGCTGCGAATTGCATGCACCCCAAGCAGGTTCCCTTAAGGGTGATGAGGAGGTCATGGCTGTGTTGGGGAGACATCACGAAGCTTGACTGTCCAGCCACCAGCTCTCTTGTTGGTTGCAGCAACTTTCTGCTTTGGACCACATGGGCAAACCTGCTGAACTCAGGAGCATCAGGCCACACTGTGGGCAGAAGGACTTGGCTGACATCTCTGACACTTTTGATGGATATCAGTCCTACTTGATCTCCAGTGTGCTTCAGGGTGGAGGACAGGAGCTGTCTGTCATCATGATGTGACCTGCATGTTGAGCCACTGATTCTATTATATCTCTCCTTGGAGAAATACCACCACTTCTCCAAAACTGGGATGCATCACCACAGGCTGCAGGCTCTCCCACCACTGGAGATGCCCTGCTATGGGAAGTCATTAGAGATGTGAGAAGTGATCTTTTTCTCCTATCCAGTGGGTTTAGCTTTTATTTTTTTTCACTTGTTTTTCCTCCCACTATTAAATGAGAGAAAATAGAGGGGAAAACATTCATGCAAACACCTTCATTTAATCACCCACGCAGTCATTTCTCCTATAAATGTGACCTGTGTACCAGGACCTGTACTAGGATTTATCAATGTAATAAAAACTGGGAAGATCTGATTCTTGGTGTCATGGGACTCACATTCTATGGACAGAGACAGACAAAAGCAATATGTCAAAAAGTAAAGGAAATAGTCATATATTAAAGTGTTTGCTATGAAGGAAATAAGCCAAATGCAGAGAGAGAGAGAGAGAGGAAGAGAGAGAGATGCAAAAAGTATCTACTTAGTGAGGGAGACCAGAGATTACTTCTCACCAAAACCCAAGGGAGTAAGAGGAGCCATTCCTTCAAGAGAAGAGCATTCCTGATGGAAAACGACATGTGGGCAGAGGCCCAGGGCAGGAAGAACTGGGTGTGTCCAGGATATGGAGTATGTGTGAGTGTGATCACAGGTGGTAAGTGGAGGGAGGACTGGCATGCATGGGTAGCCACAGGGAGGAGTACAGATTCTGGAGTCCAGTAGAGCTGAGTTTGAATTGACTACCTGAACTAGATGCATGATTGTAGGTAAACATTTACTTGCTCTGTGCCTCCGTTTTCTTATCTAGAAAATGGAAACAGTATTTATATTTTGGATTATTGTATTTGTGGAATGAAACGCAGCATGTGTTCTATCAAGCAAGTGGCTGTACAGTATGAGGCATGGAATAGGTTCATTGGGAGAAATGTCTTAAAGCCTAAAGGAAAGGGAGCCAGAAAAGGCAAGAGTCTTCAGACCTTGACACAGACCTAACACCAATGAGAGAGGGCAAGAAGGAAGGTTTTCTAAGGAAGACTGGGTGGGCCAGAGGGGAGTTACCAGGAGCCCCACATCTCCCTGTGCTGGTGTTCAGTAAATGTCAGGGACCTGCCTGATGACACAGATGACTCCATGGGCAGAGAAAGAGCTATGAGATGGCCAGTTCACTGTGCTCTCACAGCAGGAGATCTGACCATTGCACTTAGATGACCACCAGACCATATATGTAGAGCCCCATACATAATAGAAGCTACATAATAGAAGCTACTAACAAGAAAGCTTAATAATTGTGCTGTCATCTTATCCTCATTTTTCTCCTCCTCTCCCCGCCTGCCTTGACTGAACACCTGCTACCTACATCTGACCTTTCAGATATTGCACCTTCTTGGGATGCTTTTCTCATCAACAGGGAGGGTTCAGTCATACTCTTCTAGTGAGACAAATCCAGTTCCCAGCTTGAACTACTCTTCAGTATCCTCCCCTACATGCTCACTTTGTAGGTAAGACACAGGAGCCATTTGTGAGAACATCAGACAGTTCAGAAGCATAGGACTCATTGTCTACATGGCTCACGGATAACACAGAAGTAAGTTTTGTGAAGAGATAGCTCAACTTTGGGGTCTTGGTGATCACCTCAAGGGGTGTTCCTTATCCTTCTTGGGTGTTGTTGGCCATAAAACATAGGAGCTCCAATGATTCCACTTGTATAACATTATCGAAATGGTGAAATGACAGAGCTAGATGACAGATTTGGGGTTACAGCGTGTTGAGAACAGGGTGGGATGGAGGTGGGTTGTGATTGTAAAGAGCAGATGAGAGGTTGGATATATTCTGCGTCTTGCTATAGTGGCAGGTACAGAAGCTGACACATGGGATAGAGTTGCCCAGAACTAAACACACATATAGGTAACACTGGGAACTCCAACTGAGATTATCAGGATCCTTGTCTGTTTCCTGATATGCTGCAGTTCTCTAGTCATGCAAGTTGTTCCCACTGAGTTCACATGTACACCACAGGACCACCTGTAGTATTTCTAAGAGCTACGTGCAAATGCCTTTACCTCAAGATTGAAATTTTAATTACAGACAATGTTAGCACTCTGACTTCTTTTCTTCAGTGGGGTTTGTTGCCTCTTGGGAGTAATAGACTTCATGGGATCTGTGTTTGCTTAATGAACACTTACTTTCCAAAATATATGTCTAACTTCAGATTTTCCAGAGCTCTCACTAGTCTCATGGTCAGTTTTGCAGCCACCATTCTTACCTTGCTTGTTGTTCTTGTCTATGGACTGAAGAATTCTAGAACTTTCCATACAGCTTCAGTGTTCTTTTTGATTGTTTCAGTCCCTCTTCTCCAGTCTCTTGATTCTCCTAGTTTGCTTCCTAAAACTCATGGGTTGGAATCTTCAGACTGTACCACAACTTGACCCAGCCAATGTGACATCTTCTGTTTGCTTTTAATTTCCTCCTGTCAACATTTTTGGCTATAGAAACATTTTAAATGCTTAACATTTAAACATTTTAAATGGACTTCTTTGGAATCCTGTCTAAGAAAGACTTCTAGGTAAATCCCCTGGGTCTTAACTAAGAACTCAGAGTTCTGAAGCCTCAAGTTGGTGAAAACTCTGCACCATAACCACCCAGTCACATACTCTGTGCCCACCGCAACCTAGTGTCTCCCTTAAAATCTGAGTGCTTTGCACATTTCATGGTCCAGGTAATTTATAAATAATATAAATCAATTTGCATCCAGTGCTCCCATTTCTCATTCCACTGGGATGTGCATTCACTATGTCCAGGTGTTCCTGCTTCCAGGTCAGGGTCTTGCATTTGACAAATCTTCCACCTCCCCCTATATACAGGTAAAGCCCTGCTAGGCACACACAGAGGCTACAGGGCCAACCCACATGGCTGGGCTTGGAAGCAAACCTGGAGCTGTGGTCTCTCATTACAGAAACCCAGAGGCAGAGAGACTGTGTGGTCACTCAGTGTCTGACTCCACCTCCCCCAAGAGTTGCACTTGTCAGCATGCTTTCTCGGGTCAGTCCACAGCGGTCTGCCCTCGGGAAACCCACAGGGCTTCTTCCTCCATCATGCTTCTCTCCTTATGGAGAGTCCTATCTCCTCCGTGTTGCCTTTTCTTGTCTACTTTGTGTTTGTTGTGTTTGTTGGTGTAAACAGAAGACATCTGCCTGGTCTTTGTTCCACCTCTCTACTGATATGTGACTTTCCGAAAGCAGTCTGAGGGTGGGGTAGATAGTTCTGGGTTCAAATATCAGTTTTTGCATCTTGAGCAAATTATAGACTCACGGATGGATGTTTCTTCACATGTAAAATCTGTCTGGAGAGATTTGAGGTGAGAAGTGAGGGCATATCTGGAAAATACCTGGCACATAGTAGGTGCTCTCACTGTGAAGTTGACCTCACTGACATAGCCGGAAATCACTTACTGAACACTGACTATGTGCTAGGTAAGGCATCAAACACTTTGCCTATAGTATTTATTTGGCAACAACACTACAATAAAGGTACGGTTATTATTTCATGCTTTTTAGATGAGAGAGTCAGGGCTGGGGTAAATCACTGGCCTGTGGTCACACAATTAGAAAATGGTACAGCCAAAACTCAACCTCAGATTTTCTTGACTTTAGAGGGAAGAACCAAACCCACAACTCCTTGTCATCCATCTTTGCCCTTTCTCCCTCAGAAAACCTCACTATGTTAATTAGGCAGTCACCTCACATCTTTCTTGGGAAGAGACAGTGGTGTGTCAGTAAAGAGAAGATGCATATTTTAACTGGAAGGAGCCACAATACCTCTCACTTGATGTTTATGTAATTATCATGAATTTCAAATTAATGTCATCTGAATTAATGGGGCCACACATTAAAGAAACAAAACATGATCTTTAGGGTACTTTTGATTTAAAATTTTGATGATTCTATACACATAGCAAATTACAGAGAAATAAACAGCTAAATAATTGAAGAATTGAGAAGACTGAAAACAGAGACTAGTTTTGATCAGGATTGTTCCAGGAACTGCAAAGCATGGCTGTACTAAAATAAAATGAGAAGTACCTCATCCACCTGATCTTCTCTTACCTGGTGGCTCGAAAGCCAGGGTTTATAAATTCCTGGAGCCACTTATATAAAGAAGCCGTGGAGATTTTTGTCAGTGTGTTGATTCCTAGCTAATTAATTTTTAGGAGCTCTTCTGCTAATTTTTTCTAAAGTTCAAGGGTGTAATCCTTGAATATTGACCAATTAATTAAAGGTTATGTATGGGCCTATTAATCAAGGTTCTCATCTTTACATTTCCATTTCCCAGGGATGTGAGGCAACAATCTCATGTGAGGCAACAATCTCACTAAGAAGGGAATAACCTTCCTAGTGGCATGTCTGAGCACAGCTCTGTATTAAGAGGGTCTCGGTGTCTTAGGCCACCCGCTGTCAGTCTTGACCTAGGACTCCAAATGGCCCTTGGCCCTTGCCCTCAGTGTATTCAAGTACAGAAAGGAAACGATGGCATGGCAACACTGCAGATGTGAAGGTGAAGTCACACACTGGGGTGCAGACCTCATTTAGAAACAACGGGATCCCCCTGTGCAGAACTCCAGGATCAGGATGGTCATGTTCACTGTGGCAAAAGAAGGCAGGTTCTTTCTAAGTTCAGAGTAGTGGGAAAAAGTTACAGATAAAATATATATAGTTATACAATGTGACAAGAGGCATGGAAAAGTGCCTGGACTGGAGGAAGGGAAGTGGGAAGTTGCTGTTTGGCGGGTGTAGAGTATCTGTTATCCAGATGAATCTTCTCTGGAGATCACTGTACCTTCTGTGTTGTGCACTTAAAAGCTTAACAGTAGATCTCATCATGTTCATTGCTCTTACCATGGTCAGATGAAGACATAAGTAAACTAGTATATTTAACAACAAAAAATGTGTGTGTGCACATGGATAAATTCATATTGGTACCGCGTTGAGGATGCCATCTATATGGAGGCTGTGCTCTGTCAGGGTATGCTGAATAAAATAAGTAAGTTCAGCTATTAGGGCTTTATTCTAAACCAATAAATGTTGGTAGACATCCTTAATTACAAGGATGTTTAAACCCAGATTTTTAATCTAAAGTTAGAAATAACCTAAATGGCCAACAGTGGATGACTAAGTAAGTGACATTAATTAAAAAAATGTATATAAAACATAGAGTGTTAATATAGATAGTGTGGATGGGGAGGGCCTCTGAGGTTGTGGCAGTTAAACAATAAGCGGAGAATGGGAGAGACTCAGGATTGGGCAGGGGCTGGGGTATTGTGTAAGAAGGGAATACTCCTGGCTGAGGGGAGAGTACATGCAACAGCAAGAGGTGGGAGGGGTTTGGAAAGGCTGAAGCTGAATCCCAGACTGGGAGAGCACAGGAGGGGGAACAAGGTCAAGAGCAGGAGCTCGGGCTGAACTTGGGGGCTCAAAGACCTTCTGGATGAATTTAGATTCCATTCCAAGTTCAGTGGAAGCCTATGAAGAGGTTTGAGTGGGAGAATGGCACCGTCTGGTGACAGGTGAAGAAGGCTGTTGGGAGAGCTGGTGGAGGGTGCATGGGGAGCAGGGGGAAGCTGGGAGCCATCAGGACAGCTGCTGGACAAGCCTCGGTGGCAACAGTGGGTGGACTGGCATGCTGGGAGCAGGGAGAACAAGAGGTAACACTGATAAATCATTTGGAGCAAACAACAGGACTTGGTGATAACTAAGAATCCAGGGGAGAGAAGGTAAAACATTAAGGACAAATCCTATATTTTTGATTTAGTAATAGGAAGAATGAACATGTCATTTTATAAGATAGGGAAACTGATTTGTCAGGTTGGATTTGAGGTGTGTGTGAAATACCCATGAAGAGATCAGCTTGGGGTGAAGTTGAGAATGGAGGTATAGATTATGAAGTCATCAACCGTGTGGACAATACTTAAAACCTAAATCAGTAAAGCCTGCTTTATATTTTATAATATTAATTTGATGATAATAATTTATGAGTTTTCCCTGTTGTTCTTTAGTGATAGTTGCCAAGCACACCCTTAGGTTGTGTAGCTTCAGGAGATGTGGCTGAGGATGGAGAGGACATTAGAAGAGGAAGGTTCTAGAACTGTTCGCATTCCCTGTGAGGCAGGCTGCTCCTACCTTCTGACTTCCGCAACTGGGATTTGAAAACCTGGTCCTATGGTGTGAGACAGCATCTCTGTGTTTGGAATGCATCATGAATGATGTCAGAGCTCCAGGGGCAGGAGTCTTGAGGCGGAAGGGCAGGTGAGGCTGCATCCTGATTTTGGGATCTGGAGAACTTAGGGAGTCCATGCACATTTCACTGGAAAGGAGAATCCTCCCAGGCTCTGCACTGATCACCCTTTCTGCCTGAGTGGAAAGTTGGGTACCTGTGGAAAGGTTAGAAGTCTTATCCATTGCTATCCTGGATGACCCCCTCCAGTGGTCAGATGTCATGGCTCAGGGCACCTGACAAACATTACATGTGGCCTGGGGCTTTTATTCCCAAGAGGCACCCAAGGGAACAGAAGAGAAAAATCGATAACAGTTTTTATTCTAGTCTCTCTCTCCCCCACAGGCAGATATGGACAGAACAGACAAATAAAATGAGACAGTCCTCTTGGGTGGAGGCATTAAAATATTCAAGTTCTAGCTCTCATCCTACTGCTTCCTACCTATTTGAGCTTTCTCCCTGAGTGTCTCCTAAGTATCCTGAATTCCAGGTGGTTTAACTGAGGAAGAGGAGCATTCTTCTCCAGACCAGATGAGCTACAGCTGAAGGTGCTTTGGTAGTGCTGAGTGCTGCAGAAATTGGCTGTCTGTTTTGTTTATCGGCCACATCCCCACTGCGTGGAGGTGGCTGTCTGGCAAGGAGGACAAACACTGAGCAATGACAAGGGTGGCCATAAGGGTGGTAGGAGGAGGTGTCCTTTTGCACTGGAATGGGGTCACTTGGTCTTCACCAGTGGTTCTCAAAGTGTGGCCCCCAGAATAGCAGCAGCATCTTTTGGGAACAGATTGAAAAATGCACATGTGCAGGTCCCATTCCAAACCCACTATACTGCAATCATCCCACTCCAGCTACATTCATTGGTTCTAGAGCTCTTGGTGGATTTTACAGGCTTTAATGCTCTCTCAGGGCACCAGGTACACAAGCACACCAGGCAGGGAGACTGGGTCAATTGTATGGCAAGTAGGTAAGCTGGGAGGTAGTTGAGTACACACCCCCCACCTCCCACTGCCTGAATCATTACACTCTTTCTCTGGGCTCTCTCCTTGACATTCCCTCTCTGGCCTTCTCTCCTCCTCCTCCTCCATGTTCTCTATATCACAAAAGGGTCCTGCCCTTTATCACCTCCTCCCAGGCGGTTGTGCCCACCAGCATATGCATGCACACATACCCTGGCCAGACATGCACAATCATGGGGAGGATGCAACACCACAAGCACTGGTCATAGAAGCTAATGGCAGAAGGGTGAAAAACCCTGACCTCACTGACCTCATTTACCCTACCCCCACCTATGCCAGAAGCCCAAAGTTCTGTGTTTCACCCAGTCCTCAGGAGATTCTGATGTGTGCTCAGACTGCACACTGCTGCTGCCCACACTTAGTGAAGGCTTAGCAACTGGCTCCAACGAAACTCAAAAGGTAATATGAATTTAGTCAAAGAGAAGGGGAGAGCAGGTTAAGAATCATTTTCCAGAGGAAGGCCAATACAAAAGAGGACTCCAATGAGGAGCAAGCGCAGAAGGGAGTGTAAGGCAGTGAGTGGCCAGGTGGGAGTGCGGAAAGCTTCGCTGACAGCTCCTGCGGTTTATGTTCTGGTCAGAGGGTTTGGAACAGGGAAGGGCTTTTTCTGGCCAATAACGTGCTGTCGTTATTTTAAAGCATTTCCTTACAATCTAATCAAGACAGCGGAATGGTCTTAATTAGAGCTTATGCTCTGCTTCAGGAAAAGGCACAATATATCCAGTGGCCGATTCATGAGTATATTCAGCACTAATTGTATGTTTGGCCTCATGCTAGGCACTATAAAGATGCAGGAAAAGTTATGGCACCTTCGTTTAAAGGATTGAAGTGTGACTGAGCAGTTAAGGCATAAAAGTGCTCTCGACTCCGAGAGAAGGGTTGGGTCATTTTCATGTGACTTTCCTACTGCTGGGGCTGGCCTGGGCAGAACTTAGGAGCTGGGGAGTTAGGATGTGCTGGGGTAGTCAGAGAAGGCTTCACTGAGGGAGTGAGGCTCAACTTGACTTGTTAGATGAGAACCTTGAGAGAAAGAAAATGTAGAGGTGGGGATGAGTGAGGAATTTGGTCCTCCAAGCCGAGGGAATTCAGGATGCTCAGGAGACTGCACAGGGAGCTGCCGGTCCATCTTGGGAATTACTGGAAAACTTGGGGTGGGGGGCAGCTGAGACCAGATGGTACAACAGGATCCAGGGAGAGGAAGCCCCCCAGCTAGTGACATATGCTCCCAGGCCCTTCTGCTCCCCTTCCTGGGCAACCCTCTGTAGAGCAAACAAAACCCATTACCATTTCTTCAGGTTTCAGATACTATGCAGAAAGGCCCTCAGGCTAGCAGATGCGCTTTAGAATTCTCTGCTCATCCCCACTTCACCAGCATCTTTATAATTATCTTGACGACCTGACAGTGTGAGAGCCTGTACATGTCTGTTCCTTTCCTTCCTCCCCTCAAGAGTACCTCAGCGGTTTTGAAACTAGCTTCTGGAAAAGCCTTCTAGACAAGGTGGAAACTCGGAGTACAGAGCTGCATTGTTACAGGCCATTCAGAGATTTTCAAGCACAGTTTGGACTGTAATATTTGACTTTTGTGTTGACTTTTGAATTCATGTCACACTGTACCTGAGAAGCCTCTCTTCAGGTTCCAGGGATGGGGTGGGTTGGGGTGGGTTGGGGGTGGCTGAGACACCCACACCCTACTACCCATGAGTCCCAAAAGGCCCTGGCTGCTGCATGCCCAGTCTCACCAACAGCCAATAGGACACTCTTTGAAGACAATAATCCCACCACTTCTGCAGGGATTTAAATCCACTTGACTCCTGAGCTGAGCCTTTATTTTTGGAGGCAGGAGCCTGGCTTCCCTTCTAGATAACTAGTCCATCAAAGGCAAAACTGTTTCCTCTTCTCTACTTCTCCTTTCCTGTTCCACTTCCTCCTTTACTTCTTCCTCCTCCTTCTCCCCTGTTCTCCCTATTTCCATCATTGTGCCAGTGCCTGGCACAGGGCAACTATTCTAGAAAGTCTGATAGACGAATGAATGAATGTCATTATTTGCCTTCAGAGAAAAAAATTTTTTTTCAAGTCTAGGGTGCTTGGAACTGATTGTCATGTTCACCTTTCTGTCTTTTTCATTATTCCCTGAAAGCACAAACTCAATTTAGGCTTCAGTGAAAAATGAAGAACATTAGACCAACCTTTTAAAATCGCTTGGTCAGTACTTCCCGCTCGCCTGTACTTCATGGCGCTGTCATCATTGGTAATTATAACATTAAGTATGTACCTGATCAGCAAGTTGCTTTTCATTAAAGTCCCCTGTTGGGTTCCTAGCACCTCAGGACCCTTGGAGTCTTTGTTCAGCTCCTTGGGCTGCTGGCAAAGTTTCGGGTCCAGGAAGGACAGGGACTGACTTTCAGAGGTTCTGGGTCAACAACCCCAAACCCCTGCCATCGCACCCCTGCCTTCCCAGGAGTAGTCTGCCAACCATGTGGTGAGTAACTGGTTATGTTCACTTCCATAAGAAGGGGACTTCCTGGTCGCAGGCAGCAATTTTAGGCCCCCTTTGGAGCAGAGAGGAAGCCCTGGAACCTCTGTTGTGATTCCCAAAGCCCTGCCTTGACTAATGCTGCTCTGGCCTGCCCCTTGTTTCTGAGCAGGGAGGAGAGTAAACTGGTGGCGAGGCTTCCCTCCTGTTCCCTGCAGCATGTTTACAGCTCCGAACCCAGCCTGCGTTAAGGTCTGGAGTGGCACACTTGCTTGTAATCCTGGAACAAATGATAGGTCAGAGTTTTGTTTCCTCATCGGTAAAGGGGAAGGGAAAACAGAATATTTTCTATGGAATTCTCATGGGATGTAAGTAACACAACACTCCCTGTAGTTTCCAGCACATGCTGACACCAACAGAGGTGGATCCTCCACCTGCCACTCCAGGTACCCTCCCATTGCTGCTGGCAGCAGCAGGAGACATTGTTATCCCTACTGGCCACCTAGTGCAATGGTAGCCCAGCTGTAGATGGTCTCCAGAGCAGATGGCTTCTATGTCTTGCCATGTTGAAGGTCCTTCACTGCCACAAAGGGCAGGTGGTCTTGAGCACTTAGAACAGTGGTGGGGACAGGCAGAGCCAGCTGGGGTAGAGTCAGCAGGCTGTGAAATGGAGACAGTCAAATGGTAGAACACCCACCATTGATCTCTAAACCCCACATACCTGCCTGTTAAACTCACTGACACTTAAAGTGGATGCCTACTTCTTTTTTGCCAAGGGATTATATCCCCTTATCCATATAAACTGAAAATGCATTGCTGTTTTATTTCAATAGATTGGGCCATCTATGAGCACCTAGTACTTGTGCAGAATATTTATTCAGTCACTCAGGGACCTTTTGCATGATGGCTCTGAGTTGGAGATAGGTGTGCAGTGGTGACTAAACAGTTACTGTGCACAAGGAGGACACGAAGCCCAGAGAGGTTGAGGGACAAAGTAGCAGAGTAATGATTAATCCCAGGTCGCCTCTTGCCTACCCAGTGCTTTCTGGGCACTGACAATAGTCTCTGCCTTCAAGGGGATTATGATATTTTTTGTGGAACAGAAGTTGTATGCAATAAATCACTTAGCAAATTCATTCATTCAACAAATATTTACATGCCTACTCTGTACCAGGTCTTAGGTGATGGATGGATACAAGAGACAAGTGCTTGTTTTCATGGATCTTATATTCTAGTAGGGAGACAGACGGTACATAAGCATAAATAAATGAACAAGGCATCTTTTTCTATGATACGTATTGAGACGAAGATAAAACAGGGTAGTGAAATGTTGGTAGTTTGGAGGGGAATGCTGTTGGGTCCAGAGACTGATGAGAAAGAGCCAGCTCTGGGGACATTGGTGCCAGCAAGTGCAAAGGACTGGAGTCAGGAATGGAACTGACATGTTGAGGAAACAGTCAGAAGTTCAGAGTGACTGGCCGACAGGAGAACACTTCCAGGTGAGATCAGAGAGAAGGCAGGGCCACACCATGGAGCATCTCAGGCGTAGAACATCATTTCTCTAGTCCTGAAATGTCTTCTAATCATGAACTGACATGTGTGTCCCTGCCTACAGGCACTGACTGTAGACTAGAACATCAGAGAAGTCTTTCTGCATGAGGAGGGCTTCATACCAGCCCCGCGAGGGCCCTATGTGAACAAGGCGATCAGGTGTGAGAACACTCAGGAGGACCACCTTTCCCCAGTCTGCATTGGAGCACAGATTGCGCGAGATGCTCCTCGGCAACAGGCTTCTGGGAAAGGGTTTGAGAAGCTTGGAAACACTGTAAACTACATCGATCTTCTCCAAGCTTCAATGCCTTGAATGGGGAAGTCCACAGTATCAGCTGCTGCTCCACCTTTTATAAATGCATCCCAAATTTACTTTACCAGGGAATCTTACTTATCTTCAGAAATCCCTGTTCTCATCCCCCTTTGTGAATCTGCTGAAGAAAAAGCTGGTGTTAGTGTGGGGTGGAAGGATCAGTTACTCCAGCCCCAGGGCCCCAGGGTGGGTGATTCACCACTTGTTTTCAAGATAATTCGTGCTGAAGATCCCCTCCAGTAACTTAAATCATTGAGTGTCAACTGGGCCTTTGTTGGCCCTAATCCAGCTTGTGTTATTTACAGTCAGACAAGAGGGGACCTGGAGAGAGGAAGTGAGCAGGTGTGCATCTACAACCCCCAGACTCGGCTGTGACCAAGCTGCTTATGAAAATGCTCTGGGGCCCCTTATGTGACAGCCCTTTGAACTCCCAGGGTCCATCCAGTGAGGGGTCAGTATCTATAGTCTGTGAGGGGGTCTTTGCTCATCATGGGCAGCACCTGTGGATGTGTGTGTGTGTGTGTGTGTGTGTGTGTTGGGGGGCTGTATATGAGAGGGAGAAGGGGAAGAAGAGGAACCAAGGGGAGGATGGGTGTCTTCTTAGCTCTACCCTGATGCTAGCAACATCCAACTTTTGTTTTCTGACTTTAAACTCTCATGTCTCTTCTTGTGATAGTGAACCTTAGTTCACCAGCCCCTGCAATCATCCCTGGAGAGGTCTTAGCCTCATGAGTTTTAGGCAGATGGAAGGCATGCTGGTGAGAATCATTCAGGCCACTCTCTCAGTAAGAATCAAGAGAACAGTTCTAACCTTTGGAGGACCACAGGCCCCTCTGAGAATCTAATTGAAGTTATAGGCTTAACCTGGGGTAAAATGCACAGATTATATTTCATTTATAACATCAGAGGTTTGCAAGCCCTTTTATATTCCTCATAGCCCTTATTTATAATATATTCAGTAACCTTTTCTTGAGTATCTATTTAAATCTCCTTAATTGACTCCCTTTGCTCTTAGGATAAATTCATTAAAATGGTTCACTTGTCTCTATGTGATCCATCCCTGCTCCCCACTGACTTCATCTGGAACTACTCACTCTCTTTGCTCCCATTTGTTTCCCATCTAACCATGCTGCAACCCCTCTGAGGGGTCAACTTACCACAGGGCCTTTGCACATGCTGTTCATATTGCCTAGCCTTTTCTTTCTTTACTTGTTTCCTAGACAACTCCTTCTAATTTTTAAGATAACAACTAAGGTTTTATCCTCTTAAGATTTCCTTAGTCCACTTTATCAGATTATCTGTATTCTGTGAATAGAGGAGTGTTCATTCCTTTCAAAAATGCCTGTCACTGTTGAGTTTTACTTCTCTTTATGAAATTAATTGATTAATCCCTGACTCCCCTACCAGCCAGTACACTTAAGGCCAGATGCTGGATCTTTGATGCCCATGATGTGTTTGTCATATAGTAGGTGCTCTGTGGTAGCTGTATGTGTGTGTGTGTTTGTGTGTGTATGTGTGTGTATGTATTTGGTTGCTAGTGCACAGCATTTGAGGAGATCTGTTCCATGGTCCAGGCCTTCTGGTTTTAGTGACAGTTTATTGCTTGTGTTCATTATGTTAACAAGTTATGTGATGTTTTTGTCCTTCACTAAATAAATCAATGACCACCTCAGTTTTTACAAAGCTTGTTTCTCAGCTTTCTAATTGTAAATTTCCCTCAATGAATGCATCTACAGGAAGATTTGGACTTTGCCCTCAGACTGAAGGAATGTATTGCAATTCATTCCATCCATCCATCCATCCATCCATCCATCCATCCATCCATCCATCCATCCAAACATGTTTACATTTTTTCCTTCTTTGTTCCCTCCCTTCTTCCCCCTTCCTCTTTTCTTCTTCCTTCCTTTCTTCTGGCCCTTCTCTTCTGAAAAGAAGAAAACTATTGAAGGAAATTATATCTATGTGCCTGGTGGGTGTGAGCTAGTGCAAAACAGGGCAGAATTTCACTACCAATAAATACTAGGTGAAACTAACTCTGCTTGCCTTCTGCCCATCCCCATTCCTCTTCTCTACACCAACACAGCCACATATTATCAGTGTAACTCCTGTCTCAGGTCCTAATATCTTTCTTACCCAACCACCCCTACCTGCTGACATCACACAGTGGAGAGGAGAGACTGTGATCTTGGCCTTGGGAGAGATGAAAGGCCAAAGAGCTTTCTCTTTTTCATGTCCTCTGCCCTATATGCTAGAAAATTTGTTAAATGCTTCTTTCCAGCATCCCACAACCCAAATGTCTATGGCTTTGAGCCCTTAGTTTCCCAGTTGCATGGAGTTTGCATAGAACTGTGTGAAAAGGGATGTTTCCACAGCCCCAAGTGATCAGAGCACACCCATCTCTCTTAAGACCTCTGAAATACAGCCTCCAGCAAAGCTGCTCTCACGGAGATAAGCCCTGCCTGCTTAGTGCCTGCTTGCCTCCTCCCTTTCAACGTGGTCCTGTCCCAGTGTTCAGTACATACGGTGGAGGTCTGGAGGATGGCGGTCAGCACCTGCCCAGGGCCCTGCAACTGCCTGAGGCTCTTACTGCCTGGAAGACACAGCTGCCCCTCACCCAAGAGCATGTGTCATCCTTGGAGAGTTGAGTGGTAGCTGTGGGGTAGCAGGTAAGAAAGGTCACTGTTAAATAGGGGAAAAAAATGAAACAACAAGCCATAGGCTGTGTGCACTGGTGGAATACAGAATGCTGATCAGCAATCCCCTGAGACACCCCAGACTCAGGTTCCCCTCCAGTGTTTACTTTTTCTGAGGCATGATGGCCAGGCTCTCTTGAGTTCTTAGCTCAGGCATCCTTCCAGTAAACTCCTTGCTACCTGAGGTGACTCACTGCAACCACAAGTCTGTCCTGGCTGGACCCTCTAGGGCTTTTAATAGCTTTTCTTTTTAAAGCAGTCAGAGGATATCTGTCATAGTCTTCCTCCAAATTTTAAGCTTCTTGAGGTAGGTTCCAATGCGGAGTCCTTTTTCTATCACCTGATAAAAATCTCTTAGAATAAAGAAAGAAGGAGAGAAGGAGGGTAGAGGGGAAGAGGAGAGGGGTGCAAAGGGGGGAGAGGAGAATGAAGGGAGGGGGGAGGAAGAAAAGAGGAAGATAGTGTTGGTTACAAGGTGTGTGTCCTGCCTGATTGCACCTTAGCTGGCGTGAGGTGGAAAGGAGGTGGGTTGTAGCTGAGATAAGAGCAGAGGAACAGTTATTGGCTGAAATTTTTGAAGAAAGGCCAGATAAGCCTTTGATTCAGAGCAGTTTTGTTTTTGGAGAAATTAGTTTGATGGATATTTTTGGAAGCTGAGAATATGGAAGTTTATTTCACCGCCAAGTCTGCCTCTTTCAATTTGGCAAATACAGATTTCTTCATCCCATTTTGTGTTGCAGATGGCACTGAAGTGAGCAGCGCCGGCTGCGCCTGCCCCTGCCTGCCTGTTCACAGGCCCCAGGACTCAGCGCCGCCTGGGCAGGGGGCACCTGCTCTCACCAAGAAGGCCAATAGAGGGCTCCTGAGAACACTGAGCAAAATGGGGTGGAAGTCCCCTCTGAGAGGTTCCACTGGAATGGCAGTAGTTACCATGGTTACTGAACACACAAATGGGTGGAGCTGGACTCAGGTGATAAAGGTGCAATGGAGGAGCTGGCCATGCATCAGGGGAGGAAGTCGATGTAGTGCAAGGAGTGCAGATTAGTTTGTGTACACTCACGTGCTGGATGTATTAGTCTTAATTCTTTTCACTATGTTTTCTTGGGGGAAAAAATCACTTAATTTTGCTTGGCCTCAGTTTGCCTACCTAAGAAAAATAATGGAATAATACTGTGATGATGATGGTCTGACTTTCTTTTTTTTCTTTTTTAACCAATATCTGCTTTATTTATTTTTTTTTTTACATTGTTTCAGTCCCTGGGAGTCACCTATCACCATCACCTCCCCTCCCTGCCTGCTCCAGCTGGTCCCCTCTCTCCCCTGTGTAGTTTCATTTGGTTGACAATATATTAGTGAAACCATTTGGTTTCTGTCCCTTTCTATCTGGCTCGTTTCTGCTAGAATGATTTCTTCTAGGTATATCCAGGTGTCTATAAATTCATCAAATTTGTCATTTTTAATTGGTGAGTAATACTCCATTGTGTATATATACCACATCTTTTTCATCCACTCATCTGTTCTGGGGCATTTGGGTTGTTTCCATGTCCTTGCAATTATAAATAGTGCTGCAATAAACATCTGAGCATAGGTGTCCTTTTGTACCCACATTGAGGTCTGAGACCTTTGGGTAGATTCCCAGAAGTGCGACTGCTGGGTCAAGTGGTAATTCCATTTTCATGAGTTTGAGGGTCCTCCATACTGCTTTCCATAGTGGCTGGACGAGTTTACATTCACACCAGCAGTGTAGGAGTGTTCCTTTCTCTCCACATCCACGCCAACACTTGTTGTTGCCTGTTTTTTTGATGTGGGCCATTCTTACTGGTGTAAGGTGGTATCTCGTTGTGGTTTTGATTTGCATTTCTCTGATTGCTAGTGATATTGAGCAATTTTTCATGTGCCTGTTGGCCATTTGTATTTCCTCTTTGGAGAAGTGTCTTTTTAGTTCTTCTCCCCATTTTTTGATTGGGCATCTTGCTTTGTTTTTGTTTAGTTGTGTGAGTTTCTTGTAGATCTGTGTTATTAATCCCTTATCACTCTTGTGAAGGGCGAAAATTTTTTTCCCATTTAGTTGGGCTTCTTTTAGTTTTTTCTGTTGTCTCTTTTGCAGTACAGAAGCTTTTTAGTTTGATGAAGTCCCATCTGTTCATGTTTTCCTTCAATTTTTTGCCTTCTGCAGATGATTCCAGGAAGGGGTTTCTGAAGTATTTCATGGAGGGTTTTGCCCAAGTTTTCCTCTATGTATGTTATGGTTTCAGGTCTGATATCTAAGTCTTTTATCCATTTTGAATTAATTTTTGTACATGGTGTGAGAGAGATGTCTTGGTCCATTTTTTTGCATGTCTTAGACCTACTAAGGTATAGCCTTCTGGTCTACGATTATAGGAACTCCACTCAGGAACAATCTGAAAAGCATGGCTTACTCAAGAGGAAAAGGAGTCATTCTGTTCCCTGTACCTAACAAGATGATTCTGCTACGTATGTAGGGTGGTGGTTAGCAGAGGGTGATCTATGCCAGTGAGCTGGGGATGGGCAATGCAGGTGGAAGCCAGCAGTGGTCAGAGACTCAGGCTGAGACCCATGCTGTATTTACTGACACTTGGTCTCTGCCTCTCCATCTCTTCATCTATAAAGCTGAGATAAACCAAATTGCCTTTGTTGCCT
The DNA here is from genome assembly GCA_004024945.1 of Uropsilus gracilis. Taxonomy (NCBI): domain Eukaryota; kingdom Metazoa; phylum Chordata; class Mammalia; order Eulipotyphla; family Talpidae; genus Uropsilus; species Uropsilus gracilis. Next base: position 75,862 of record PVHY01000646.1, on the reverse strand, counting down.
GCTCCAAAGTGTAAATATCAGTAAAAGCAATGCAGTGGAAACACTTTGCCTACTGCTCTGTGTCATGTGATTGTTCAGCTATTTATAATAGATGTCACTCACCTACACAGTCCACACTAAGTGCTATAGTATGTGTGATTGCCTTGAGTTCTTTCTTTCCTGACTGGAGATCCCATATCCACCACATCACAGCCATACCTTTACTTGGCAGTCTTTCAACAGAAAACAGCTTAGAGCAGAGGTACAGAAATAGTTCTGAGTGGAGATGAACAGGAAGTAGACTGGCCTATGTTACAACAGGAGAATAATTTAAGAGACTGAGCAAGTCAGGTGTTTTGTAGCCATATTGAGACAACGTTTAAAGTGGGAACTAAGATTTATCTGCATTGATTGATTTTGTTTGCTTGGGGTTCTTGGAGTAGAGATTTCATCATTGAGGAAAGAATTAGTATTGCAACGGGTTTGTGTCTCTCTCAACCCCTTCAAGCATGTGTGGTGATGTGCCTGTTTGTCAGACACCATGCTAGGGGACAGGAGGCAGTTCAGGGATGGGCAAAGCATGATCCTTCAAGGTACTGTGAACACTGCCTGTCAGTAGTGAGGAATATAGAGCTAGAGCAAGATTATGTTTTTGTTTTATTTAAGGTAAATGAGATATGGAAGTTAAGAACTTGATTTCCAAGATGTGGTGGTTAAGAACTTGAAATAAGTGGAAAAGTTTAGGAGTCAGACAACATGAGTTCTAATCCTAGATCTGCTCAGAAAACTAGCTTAGTGTTTGAACAAGGCTTTTCTAAGCCTTGGTTTCCCTTTCTGTGAATTGGGTTAATGCCTCCTCCTAGAAGAGAAGTTGTAAGAATTAAATGAGCAGATGTGTTTAAAGCACTCATTCATCTGCCCTCTGTGGTGGTGATTACTAGTGTCAGTACAGTACCATTCCTGCTTGATCTCATAAGCCAGATTCTGGGGTCATAACTCAAAGGAGGGAGCTATCAGCTAAGGCTTCAGATGAGAAGATTTTTCCATTGATAAGTAGGAAGAAAAGATCATTCCAGAGGAACCCAGAGATAGAGATGTGAGCAGGAGGGAATGTAGCAAGTGCTGTTGTGGGGAGACATTCATTTCACCATGAGCTGAAAGCATATGTTGTGATCTACTTAATGTATTCATTCTGACTTTGAAATTTCTGTAAAGATATCTTGCCATGTCTTTCTGTATAGGAAATTGCCTCAATTATCCTAATGCTTTGCTGGTCTGAATTGGAAGACAGTTACAAGAAATCTTGAAGATGATGAAATTTGTCTTCTGGAATTCTCAACTGCTTTCCCCTCTGCCAGTTCTCCATCTTGCTGGTGCTTCCCACCCTGCCTAATCACCCAGGATCTCCATATACTTAGACAATACTTTAATGCATCTTTCTTGGCATATTAGTTAATGTTAATATATGTTTATATATAAGTACATGAGGAAATTGGAACATAAAATAAATCCATGTCTCTTCATGGTATTTGACCCAGCTATTTCTCTCCCCTGCCAAAACCAAAAAACTGCCTTCTTAGCAAACTAACAAATACAAGTAACTGATAAAGTAGCTTTAAGGATGCTTTGCTTTTTTGAACAAACATTGAACCTCAAGGTAAATAAATTGGAATTTCAAGCATCCATTGCCCCGCAGCATAGTCATTTGGTGTGGTAAAGGTGTTACCAGGGTATACTTAAAAATAGTTTTTTTCAGCCACCTATACATAGATGTTGATTTTCTTTTCAATTAAAAACAGTTTATTGAAAAACATATATTTATCATGGGATGCACATACATTTTTAGTGTACAGTTGGTTTTGAATTATAACAATTGCACATATCTACATGTCTCATCCTTATCAGGGTTTCTGTCACCACAGGAAGACCCCTCCAACTTCCTGCTGCTAACCCTCTATACAGAGTCAGTCACTGTTAATTTTTTCAACATGAATTAATTTTGCCTTTTCTAAATAAATAAATGGAGTACTATAATAGTTGTTTTGTGTGTGTGTGTGTTCTTTCACTTGTCATACACCTGTGAAATTCCTATCTATCAATTTTTATCAATGAATGCTATTTCATTGGCTAATTATATTATAAATTGTTTATAATTCTGTTGACAGACATTTTACTATTTCTAATTTAGAACTATCGTAGAACATTCTTAACAAATCTTTAACTCTCTCTCATTAGCTATTAACAATTTGATGATGATTTTTCCTGGTATAGCCTTTTCTCTTGCTTAAGATTCATTGAACTTCTTAGATTCTAGATTTAAATTTTGCACCAAATTTGGGGAAACATTTCTTAAGCATTTTTTCTAATCCAAACATTCTTCTCTTTCTGCTAGACATATTAACATATGTTACACTGCTCAATATTTCCCCACAGATCAGAGAGAGTCTACTTTTTATTGTCACCATTTTCTTTTTGCTTTTCTCCATTTTAAATCTGGGTAGTTCCTATTGCCTGTTTTTCCAGCTCACTGATCTCTTCTTCTCCAGTGTTATTTATTGATAAGCCCACTCAGTGAAAATTTCATTTAAGATGAAATAGTTCCCTATTCTAGATTTTCTATTTGGCTCAAATTTTTTTTTTTAACTTACAACTTCTTTTTTGGGGGAAAGTCACTTTAAAGTCATTGACTTCTAATTCATTCTTCTCTATAATTCTCATCTACTGACATTTCTCATGGCAATGAATTACATTTTCTTGTTTTTGTGCCAGTCTGTAATTTCATATTACATACTGGACATTATTGATGCTGCTTTATTGACTACTTGTATTTTGTTGTCTTCCTTAATAGATAGTTGAATTTTGTTCTGGCAGGCAATTAATTTACTTGTGAATTAGTTTGATCTTTTTAAGGCTTGTTTTGTTTTTAGTTTTTATATTTACTGTCTTCTATTGTCATTAATTTTTGGACAGTATTTGATTTCTTCCTTCAGGTGTAGTCGCCATGGTTCTCTTACTACCATAGCATTCTTGATCCATCAGCATAGTCCCTTGTGCTCTTCCCTTTCCTGTTTTGACCTTCCTCTCTCCCCTTCCCATGTTGTTTGTTGAGACTTGTTTTTAAACTTTCTTATGGAATACCTAGAATAATCTTTAACCTTGGGATAGATTAAACCTGATCTTAAAACATGGACTTTCTGTTGTCCCTACTGAATTAACTGAGAATTTCCATTGCAATTGGTGAAAACTAGTATCTCCCAATCCTATGCAATCTCTAGTAGGTTGGGATACAATCTCTAGCAGATAGGGGGACAATGATCCTCTGATAATTTTTCTCTAGGAGAAGTCATTTTTCTGGCCCTGTGAAGTCTTATCCTGCACATGTACAGTGTACTATTCAAAGACTCAAGGCAATGTCTATTCAGGATAATGATTAACATCTTTTACATAGCTTCCTCTTTTCTGGTATATATCCCACAAGTTCTCTCTCCTCAATAGCCCTGAACCCCAATATCTGTCTCTTGGGCTCATCAAGACTCTATTTGAGTTCCCTCTTGCTGTGCCACAAGATGGGAAACTGAGTCAGTTGCATAGTACTTCTCATCTGTCCCCTTCCCCCAGGGATGACAGTTCTTTCTTTAATGTCTGAAGATAACGATTTCATATGTATATTTCTGCTTTTATAGATTTTTATACTAGGGCTTATACCTCTGTAGCAGTTATTCTGTCTTGGTCCTATAAAATAATTCTGCTAGTTTAGTTTGCATAGACAATCTAGGATCACCTTATTATCAATGCATGCAAAAACTGAGATAACATTTTTCAGGTTTTAGTTCCCCTAACTAATCACACTATCTCCTGGAAGAAAAAAATGTCTATAGGTAAATTACAAGGATAAATTATATTCTTACAAACTGAGCCCTGGATCATAGCAAGTCAACAGATGTTGGGGTTCCAGGCTCTGATTTATTGCCATAGGCATTAATAAAGTTAACCCTTGGATGCTTTTGATTGAATGGTACTATGAAACTAGCACAGGGCACTGAGATTTTTAAAGAAACTGTGTATAATTCTGAGTGAACACCTGTTTTTGATGGAGTATTCTGCTTTTACTTTTATTCTATCTTGGTAACTGGCAATGTCCAAGATGATTACACTGTCTGGGTTTCTGAGAAACTAAGGTGAACAAAGATGACTTCTTAACCACAATGGACAGGTAACATGAACAAGAGTCTTTTATTGTTTTAAACCACTGACATCTCAGAAATTTTATCATTTTACAGTATAATTTTGCCTATCCTGAATGAGATAATATTGGTTTAAAATTTTTTCTTATGTTGGGCTCCCAGAAGCATACCCTAAGATGAAAATTAATATGTAAATGATCATCAAGAAGCGCTCCCATTGGGGATTTCTAAGGGAGTGGGGCAAGTACTCTAGGGAAAGGATCTTAAGGTGTGATCTCAGACCAAATTACTTCAGACAGTTTGCTGCAGCCTGATCTTGCAGGGGAATTCTAGAACTTAAATCATGCCTCAGTGTTGTTCCAACTCATGGCAAGGGAGTCAAACTTTCTCATGCCCATGCACAGCCAAGGTTTGGCAAGGGAGACTGATACCTGTGGAAGAAGACTCAGTGGAAGAAAATGCAAGGGTGTCTAGTTAGAGGGCCAGAATGATCCTGTATCCAGTACTGTACAGAGAGGAAGACTCATAATTCTTTTATCTCTCATAAAATGTCATAGATGCACTCTACTATTATCTGAGGATCAACATGCTTGTGGTTGCAGAAATTGCCAATCTCAGCTGGAAAAACTCCTTTCCCTAATGTCAGTCTGTCTTGACTCTCACTAAACACTTCGTAGCATAGCCACTGAATTTCATCCTCAACCCCACAACTCTATTTTACCCTATTTCCTCAACATCTGAATCAACTCAGAGCAAAAGAAAGCTTATAACTTGCCTTCAGCTCTCATTGTTATTTATTATTTGCTGACTGCCAGCAGAGTCCTCAGACCCCTTCTGCTACACAAAAAGACAAGGGTCACAATGACTTATTTCCTTGTCTCCATTTGGTTTCTCCCCTCACCAGTCCAGTCTGAGTGATGGCTGCCTCTTGATTTGGTTTAGATTGCTAAGCTTTGGTGAACTTGTCTAATGGGGAGATTTTCTTTAATGAAAAAAAAAAAAAGCAAAAAACACCAAACTGAATGAGTTGCACTGCCTTTGTGTTCTTTTGAAAGGTAAAGCAAATGGAATTTCACCTGCTAGGATTAAAGTGAAGGTAGTGTTTCTTTTCCTGTAGTTGATGGTACATTCAGTGCTGACTGGCAGATCAGGGAATGCTGGTCTTTGTGTGGTTTGGTGTGAGGTATGTGGGAGACTTTTCAGTTCAACAAAGTGGTTAGGGACCTATTGTCAAGTCAGAAGTATAGAGTCATACCTCTCTGTATCTTTCCCTTCTTTTTTTGTTATATCCCCTTGTGTCCTTTTCATTTGTTAACATTTTCCAATGAAGTTTTTCCTCTTGTATTTTTAATTCCTCATCTTGATTTTTAATGTGATAGAATGTGTGATGTTGACAATAAAGCTGCAGTCTAAACAGACGTCACTATTGACTTTGGAAAATCTCTACTGAACTCTCCCAATCTGTCTGGGTCCTATGTGTTTACATTTCCCTAATTGCTTAAAATGGATCCTTCCCCTGGAATTTGCTGCCTCTAGCTCTGTCAACTCATTTACTAAAATAACTTGTCAAATCAGTTGAGAAAACTGGAGAGATGGTCTATTCAGCTTACTCAGCTGAATTTTCCATGTTTCACTAATTAGGTGGGTAACTTTTAGACAGTAAACATACCAAGTGACTGGAGCTCCCAGTCGGAAAGACACATTCTTCTTGCACTGGCCACAGTCTTGGCTGAGAAGTTCAATGGTTTTGATCTTATCAGATGAGTGACCTGGATGGACACAGTATTTCACTTCGTCAGTATTTTGGTGTCCTGTATACTTAATTTAAGCTGAAGCTAATTTTAGTAACAGAGCCAGCATATATGTAGTCCCTTGCACTTTGCAGAGTGCTCATACATTCTTGCTTCCATTTTATCTCTCTGACCATGTGTCCTATGGACTTTTCTGTGATTAAACTGTGTTCTCTGGCTCAAGAAAATGAGGGCTGGTTTGGGCTGGGGAGTGTGTAGTTGGTATTGCCAGAAACAGAGCTCATAAGGGGTGCCTAGAAACCATGGAACTAAGCTTCTCAGGAAAATGACTACAAAACTGTCTGAAGCTGGAGGTTATGAGTGGCATGAGGACTTTTCAGTGGGGGTTGCCCCGGAGGCCTTGTCCTCTGACAGACCTCTCTGTCCTGAACAGCGCAGCTCCACCTCCCCGCTTCAAGTACTCTTCATCCCACCCTGCTCATTGCTGTGATCGCCATCTCTTTTGAACACACTCATCTTACCCCTTTTTGCCAACTCGCTTCCTTCTCATCTTTCAGAGTTCAGTGCAACTGCCACTTTCTTGGGCATGTAAGTTTTTCCGAGCTTCTAGTGACATTATATTCCCTTCATATTTGCGTAGTGCCATGAAATTTTAAATGTGTTTCTGTTCGTAATCAGTGTCATTATATCTGTGATTCATGGGAATAGACTCTGCATTACTCAGAACCCTGCACAGAGTAGGCACTCCGTAAACATTTGTAGTCTGTGTAGACGAGTGGATGGGTGAATACTGGGAAGGCCGTGGTTTGAGACTGGCAGAGTGTACTGAAGAAGCAAGGTTTCCAGCTTCCTACAAATTATCAGAAACTGAGTTCAAACATTGGTAGCTCTCTGGGTAAAATACAATGTGATGAGGCATGATAGGGTATTTGTATCAGCTCTAGTGTACACATATCCCCACTCTCATGTGCATTCTGTCTATTTACTCCTCCAAAAGATGATTTTTTTTGGCTTTCCTGGTTGTTCCTTGACTTAACCCTTTGAGAGATACACCTATTTTTCTGTACTTCCCCTCACTGCTTCCCAAGAGCAAGTCACCTGGTTTTGACACATTGGTCTCTGTCTCTACTTCTTGTATATGCTCCTGCTTGTGAGACCTTCTTTCAGGGACTTGTGTGATGGAACTTTCCATTCCCACTTTTCTGAAGTTGCCATCTGCTTGCTACATATTCCTATCTTTTGGATTGTCTTTTCCATTCTGTCACTAGTTCAGAACCCAATAGAATTGACTTCTAAATGCCTAGAGTTTCAATTCAATCTTTCCATGGGGTTAAATCCACATCATCATCCCTTCTTTGTTCATTTCCATGAAGATGACATTGCAGGCAGGGGCTCCCATCTCTCTACAAAGTCGTAAAGACTTACCCTTATTCAAGGTTCCTCTCCTCTTGCTAGAGGTTCTTCATGAGGCCTAAGGACACCGATCTTTTTTGAATGACAAGACCAACCCAGTGGGAGAGCATTGTTGAACTCTGTTTTTTCTAGCAGTCTCAGAATTGAGCTTGTGATGAAAATGGTTAACCTTTCAGGAGATAGCGACCATTAACCCGACAGATGCTCACAAATAATGCCTTGCACTCGCTGTATAGTAATGAGCACTATTAAATATGAATGACCTAATTTGTCCTCCTGGCATGTGTTTCCCACAGAGAGTGACACATACGTATATTGCCATTTAGCATCCGGGGAAATGGTCACCTAGACAGGTTAAGTGGTTTTTATCAACAACCAAGATTAACCATTAGGTGTGACTCTTGGAAAGGCATTGCTTTTGGTGGACTTGTGCCATAAGAACTGCAAATTAGAATAATTGTAGGATGTGGAGCCAGTGTATAGACTGACCTGGGCTAACAGTGTTGGGAAAAGGTCCACATGGGTCACAGCACACACAGTGAGTACAGGAGAGGGACTGATTAGGAATTCAAAGTTGAGTCTGTAGGGGTGTCATCATATGTAATTAGACTTCTTAAAATCTAATTTACATAAATCTCCTGGGGGTCTTGTTAAACTTCATCTTCTAATCTAGGTGGTCAGGGCTGAGTCTGGGATTCTGCATGTATAACAAACCCCCAGGTGATGATGTTGAGCTGTCAGTCACTGGATCATCTTGTGAAGCCAAAGTGGTGGGAGCCCTGAACTGGGACTGGAGAAGATTTTGCACCAAAGGGATATTTCTAAATGGAAGTCTCTTTTTGAAACCTCACATCTACTTCCCCACTCAAGTCATCCCATGTTCTAGGATTAAGAAGGAAATGACTGTAAGTGGGGCACATTGAGCTATGTCCATATCCTGGAAAATAACCAATGTTTTCTCTCTAGACTATTAACAGAAACCCCACTTTTTGAAGATTGGTAACTTCTCCTCCTATTGGTGTCTTTGTGAAGGACAAAATGTGTTTCTGTTCACAGAATTGAAAGAAATGGTTGAAAATAAGTTTACCTGAAAGTACTCCAGTTAAGAGCCTTACTAAAGCATTACCCACTCTACATTGAATAGCCAGCATGACAGGCAAAACAAACCCTCCCTTTTCAGCAACTTGGAGTCAAGTCATTGATGAATTCCATAGTGAGCGATTCCATGCCACTTTATTTTGCTAACAGTGTGGTAAAGGATGGCACAGATGGGAAAGCAAAGTGTTGGAAGAGAGTAAATTATAGGATCAACTTAGTGGAAATTTGAGTCTTCACACAGAGGCTGACAACTCCCGTGCTCCCAGAGCATTTGCTAAGACTGTTAGCCACTGAGAAGAGTCTGTGCTTGCATCCATTGCCTAGGGCCACAGGCTTTAGCTAGCCTGACTCCCCTGTGTACCACACCCCTGGGAATTTCCTAACACCAGAGCTGAGTAGTAGTAGGGTGGTTTTCACTGTTGACTGAGACTTAATCCAATGAATATATGTCCCTTTGTAGATGGAAATGATCTTAAGGAGTGCACCTACCTTATTCATATATGCAAGCCTGTGACCTAATTGAGAATGAACTATCCTTGGGACAAGCGATAGACCTAAGCAGGTACAGCCTTGCTGGGGAATGACCTTGGTCTCCATGTAGCAGGAGTGAAAAGAAGGGTGTTCTTGCTTGCTGCTTGTACAATCCCTAGGACTGTCTGTCTTCCATCCAGTTCTCTGGCCCTGTAGGGATACTGGAATCTCTAAGTTTGTCTCCAGCAGGCCCCCAAAGGAAAGTGGGTCAGTGTAGCCCCTTTGCACAACCAGTGATGGAAGTATTCCTAGATGGTAGAGCTAGTTTCTCTGTAAGGACCCTGAGTGACCTCAGATGGAATTTGAGCCTGGCCTTGGTCAACAGAACTTACTAGGCAGATTGAGTTGAGAGCTGGAAACAATCACCAGAGAGCATATCTAGTATGTGAATATTGCAAAGAACTCTTGGTTTGAGAGCAGCTGAGAAATAAAGAAGGCCTGTGGGTAAAGAACACCGTGTTGTGATAGGGACCATGGGGAGCTGGTATGTTTCTTGTTGGAAATGTTTGGTTTGCTCTGTTTTAGAAGACAGTGGGGTTTTCCATGAGACAGTGAACTACAAACTAGGGATTTGGAACAAATTCTTTAGCTTCTCTGGACATTGACCCTCACATGTGAAATAATCTTGGAGGCCTTTCTTCTGACTCTGATGTCCCACTTTTCCTTGGCTTGGAGAAAATTCAGTGTGCAGGGCTGCTTCTGAACTGTGTTCTGTTCAGAGACCATAACTTAGAGTCTCCAAGTCTCCTTTTCCTTCTAGTATTTGTTCCATCAAATATCTTATGATCTTTGGTGAAAGATGCTGGATTGAGACTGATTTCTCAGTTAGTCTCCAACCCTTGGAGTTGAGTTCACGTATCTGCAAATCTATCTCCTGTAAGAGAACAGCAGTTGAAGGCAAATCTTTCTGAAGTGTCATGCCATTAACATGCCCCTTTTAAATGGTAAAGTTTGACATCTGACTAATATCAGCAGAATCTGTGCCTGTGAAATCATCGCCATGAGTTAAAGTAGAAGTACTCTGAATGCCAGGCCAATTCTCTGTTCCTCACACCAGAGAAACCAGGTGATACCCTCTCTCTGGTCAGTGCTTGGGAGTCTCAAGGAGGTGGCAGGTAGCCCAGGGAGGATGAGATCTGATTTATTGCTCCAATTAATCATAGAGGGCAAGATAGGCCTGGCTGTGGTGTCGGACTTTCTCTTGGGAGAGCGTGAGAACATTATTCTCTTCATTCCTTGCACACTACGAACATTTGCAGCTGCTTCAAGCACAGAAAGGGTTGCATAAACATTTTAATATTGCATGAGGCTTGTATAAGACTGACTGAGTATGTGAATGCTAAACCCTGACACATAAAGAGACAGAAAGAGAGAATGAGAGAGAGAGAATGAGCACCTGGTAAAGACCTAAGATTGTCTTTTTTTTTTTTTATCAACTGGCTGTCTGTTGTAACTTGGAATGTTTTGATGATTCTCATTGTAGAATTTTGTCATGGTGATAAATCAAAGCCCATGATAAATCAAGCCCAGATGCCAAAAACTACAAGAATATTTCCCGTTTTTGCTTGATTTTTTTCTCATACACAAAATGTCCTTAAAAATGAGAGCCACTTTCTCTTTCTCTTTCTCCTTTGGGCATTTACAGTTGGACTGGCAGGTTTCCGTCCATCTCAGAGCTATGGTTTGTTTTCCTTCCTGCAGAACCACTGGGCCAGAGTGGAGTTACTGGGGAAAGAACAGTAGGTCTGGACAGGCAGGTCAATCCAAGGTGGTTCCCTTTTACCTCAGAGGGCCCCAGAGAGAGCAGTTGTTTAAGGAAAGCTTATTCACTTAGCCTTCATTGAATCATAGAACCAAGCCAAGGGTCACCAGACATCCTTAACTGTGACTCACCAGCCTCCACAACATTTTCCTTTCCGTTATGCTTTCTAAGACCTCCATGCTACTTGCCCTTTTTGTTGTTTTGATTCCAGCCTCTAAATTCTCTTCTGTGTTTCTCCAACTCCATCCCTGTCCAAGTTCAAACCATCTGTCTGGATCATTGCTCTGAGGCCCCCCTTTGTTTTCTTCTGTCCCTTTTCTGGAACATTACAGTGCTTTAAAGATTAAAAACCTAATTCCATCACAAACAGGTTTAAAATCATTCAATGATTTCCCCTCTTAAGATTCATTTAGGGAGAAAATATCACCCTTGAACTGAGGTGAAAGACCCTTCAGATCTGTCACCGGGAGATAGATTCTCCAGCTTCCATTGTCACGGTCCCCTGTTTAGTGCTTCACGGTATCACTCTATTGACTTTCTTCACCTTCCTTGAAATACCAAGGTCGCTTGTCCCTCTGCTGTCCATACACTCTGTGATATTTATTTAGTTTTCTCTCCTCTTTGGTTGCAATTAAAACATGGATCAAGCCATGCCTAGCAGATCACCTGGCCACATCAGAGATGACCTGTGCATAAGTGGGGAATGAAGAGTTGGAGTAAGAAGAGGGTCAAGGGCAGCAGTTGACTGTCCTATAGTGCCTTCGGTCTGCAGTCACTGAACTCAGAGCTTGAGGTCAGCACTGCGAGCCCCTCGAGGGAACACAGAGTCAACATTCTCATTTTATGGGTGAGGAAGTCAAGGCCCCAAGAAGGGAAATGATTCACCCAACATCACATAGCCAACTAGTGCGCTAAGACTAGAAACCAGGTCTTCCCATGCCTGTTCCAACAATTTTTCAGCAATCCTCATTCTATCTTCAAAGATTTCGTATTTGCCAGCTGCTAAAATGTTAGAGAGGGAAGAGTAGGTCATGTTTTGAGTGGGAACTTGACTGATGCTCAGAGAAGCAAAGGGGTGTACTTCAGATCAGTTTTTACAAATTACCCCAAACCCAGGGAAGAGAAGAGGATGGGGATCAGCCATTGGGCAGCATTGGACAGCATTGATCAGCCATTGGATCAGCATGGACAGATAAGTCAGTCTTAGGTGGGTTCCTTTCACCTCACAGGGCCTCAGAGAAAGCTGCTGCTTCGGAAGAACTTATTCACTGTGTTTAGCTGAAGCAAGGCAACCTTGGGCCCAACAGTACATGACTTTATGCTCCTCGTGACACCAGGATGGTGCCCTCATCAGCGCCAGAATTTGGACTGGTTGTTCCAGTTTCGTGTATCCTCTTCCTCTCCTGCCCTACCCAGTTGAGAGTTGGTTCTGCCTTTGTCTGCCCCCCTAATTGTACTGGTAATTTATTACTCTAGGCTGGCCCTGTAAACTGCCAGCTCATGCTTGGTAGTGGTGCAAGACCCACCAGGTAGAGTTCTAGATCACCTCCCTGGGTGGGGGCATGTGGAACCACTCATCATTCTGCTCTTTGGACCCCCATTTGGCTGAATCTGGAGGTAATCCAAAGCCTGAGAAAGGTCTTTCCCTGATTATTGGGAAAAGGTATACAAGAGCCTTTGGACTGTTTCAAGTAAAGGACAATGTAAATCCCAGATGTCACTGTATTTCTTCCTGAGATCAAAAGGAGGCCTGATATAGGCCTCTATGCTAAGGAACTGGGGATTGAGGAAACTTCCTGATAGCTTTTTTGCTTCTAAAAGGCCATGAGGAATGCCAGGACAGTGTGTGGGAGAGCAACCTTGAGGTGGCCCATCAGCTCCCACACCCCATCTGTGTTCATCTTTAGGGGAATGGCTATCAGAAGATGCAGTTTAGATATAAAATTGACTTTCCTTTGCTGAAAGTCATCATTATCATCATGGCTGGCAGTAGGAGGCTGAGTGTCCCTCAGTTCCCCTAAGTCTCAACTTGGGAAGGGAGGGAAGCCAGAACAGCTCAGCTTGTGAAATGCATTCCTGTGGCCTTCCAGCTAGTGTTGGGATGACAGCAGGAGCCGAGCTGTCTGGAGTTGGAGGGCCCAGAAGCCCTCCAGATGTGTTTCATCAGGGGTAGGTGGCCTGAACTGGGGTGGAGTCAGCCTCCTTTCAGTTTCATTTGTGGTTGTTGCTCTTGGCTCCTCAGGCCATAGGATGAGCCTTGGGGACCGGAAATAATTATGGGAGAGCCTCTTGGTTCTGAAATTTCAGGCTTCTTTTACTTTCATCTCCTATAGAAGAGAAATTTGTCAAGATTAATGCTCGTCCTCCTATAGTCTTCCCAAGAGGTGGAGCTGGGTGGAGTGGTAACAGAGAGTACAAAGGAGATGAACCAAGCAGGGTAGAAAAAGGTGGAAGGTGGCTCCAGTGCCTTCACAGCCTTTCTCTCCTTTCTTTGGCATCAGTGGATGGAAGACAGAGAGGTTCCCTGTGGTGTCACCTTCCCTACATATCACCATGGACACTTGTTTTAACAAGGCTCTCAGTTCACTGCTCTGGTGGAGGCTTTAGCCAGATACCACCCTGCACCAAGCTGGGCTGGAATAGATGTGACATCATCCCTCTTCTCCACACAGCCTCCTTCCTCGTCCCTACCCCATGATAGCAACATCAGCCCTCAGGACAAACTGGGGTTAATGACTGAGCATTAGGAACAGAACAGGAGAAAGACAAAGAAAAGTGTTGGGGAGATGCAGCTCCAGTTCTAAGAGCACCATGTGTTAGGTCCCCCATATCTCATTGTCTCTGTTCTTCTGAGAGAAAGATCAGTTAAGGAGCCCACCAGCTCCACAGAAATAGTCAGAGTAGACTCAGGACTTGCAGGTGTAAATGACTGTTTTTCAAGACTATTAAGAACCCAAAGATTTCACTACTCTGGAGTTGGATATTTTCACCTGGATGACTCTCTTTCATTTCTCTGCATGGCTCAGATTTTCAAAAGGTTTCTATTTGACTTTTACCAGGCTGGCATTCTTATTATCCAATGGTACATAATAAATTTCCCCCAAACTTAATGGTTTAAATCAGCAGCAGATGTTTAATGCATGACTGTTGGGGTGGGATAGGCATCCAGGGAAGGCTTGACTGGTGGCTATTTCACAGCCTTTCCTGAGGATTTATTCAAGTTGTTGATCAAGGCTGCTGGCTTGACTGGAGTTGTAGGACCTACTGCCATGATGACCCACTCACACAGCTGTGATCCTCACCATGTAGACTCTCAGTAGAGCTGCTTGACTGAGCTGGTGATATGGCAGCTGGCCTCCAGAGTGAGTCATCTAGCAAGAGCAAGAGAGAGCTGCCATGCCTTGTGCAACCTGATCTTGCAAATCACTGTCATTTCCTACATAGCCTATTCATTGGAAAGAAGTAACTAATTCTTGTTTGCTTTCACGAAGAGAAGAATTCATCTCTGCCACCTGAAGAGAAGAATAGCAAAGAACTTGTAGATGTATTTGAGAATCACATCCTGCTACCAGTCACTTAAATCATATGGGCATATTGTTTCATATTATGTCAAGTGAAAGTGGACACTAAAATTGCCTGTTCCTCTCCACAATGGGGCCGAATTCCAAGAAAGACACCTGCATCCTACTCCACAATGGTGGCATCATGGACTGGAGAGTGTGGGTGGTGGAAGGCAGCAGTGACTCCTGGCAGCACCTTCCAGGGCCCTCTTGACTGTGGGTAGTCTAGATCTCAATGACATCTAGGCAAGAGACAAAAAAGATGCATATGCACATCCTGATGCTGAGCCTACAGGTTCTAGACTTGACCTAATGCCACGACACAAATGCCACCATTCCAGGTGACAAGTTTGGTGAAGCAACTTGTTTCCTTGCATAATACAGCAGGTTATGTGGTGGCACCTGGGCTTCACTCAGTCATCCCTCACCTGCTAACAGTCATTCCATTCATGGAATATTCAGTGAATCAAGCACTATTTTCAGCCATGTTGACTAATTTCCTTCAAAAATCAATTCGGTGAAGTGAGTGTGGCACTTCAGTTTATAGAGGAGGAAACTGAAACAAAAGTTCTGTAAGAGCCCTAACTCCAAACCAGCACTGGGGTACTTGTGAGCCAGTGTCTTCCTGTCCCATCTGGGATCTTTCACATGGTCTTTATAGTCATAGATGAACAAACAAAACAGTAAGACCAAGTTCTCCATCTGTAATGTGGACTAAACCTGTTAAAATGCAGATTATGATCCAGCAGTTTCCACTTGGACACTAAGATTTGGAATTTTTAGCAGACTCCCAGGAGATGCTGGTGGGGGCATGGTGGGAACAGAATCTACTTGTCAAGTGACACAATGTCCTTCCCCTGTTCCTCTTGTCCTGAGGAAAAGGTTCTCTCTCCTGGGTGGACATTAGAATCACTGGGATGTATGTGGAGTGGAAGATAAAGATATTAGCGAAAATAAAAATGAAAAGTAAAGCACTTCTGATCATGTTCTACCCTCTGATTTGCTTGGTCTGGGCTTTCTTTCTGGGAAGGATGTTCATTCGTTCATACATTCATTCATTCATTCCTATAGTATTTGATTTCTCCCTTCCTTCAGTGTAGTCCCTGTTGTTCTCCCACCACCGTAGCACCCATGCTTCATCACCACAATCCTTTGTGCTCTTACCTTGCCTATTTTTATCCCTCAGCTCTCCTTCCCTTCTCCCTCTGTATGCCTCTGATCTATGGTCAATGTGAAAGTCTTATCTTTTTACTTTCCTGACACACTCCAGGCAATTTGCATGTGTGCCTAGAGTTTAGAACCAAAGAGCTTGATTCCGCAGCCCAGGATTAGGCTGGTTTCCTTTCTCTCTGCTGAATTTGTACCACTGGGTCCTCCAGGCAAGGTCTGCCCCATGCTGGGCCAGGCACCACCAATCTCTTATCAGCTCCTGAGTTACCAGACCTCAGAGCTGCCATACTTATGCAGCAGAATAATGCCAGAGCACTGATGGACTGTCTTGCTTTGGGGGAGGGGGGCAGTGGGCATGGAGTCAGTCTCTGAGCCATGACAACTTGGAGAACCTTCCCCTGCTCCTGGCCAGTGTGTTGTAGATGCAGCGCACGTGCCCAGCCAGGCCTCCTCTAACATCTCATTTTGTATAACACTTTTTGTTTTCATTATGCCTAAATTTGGCCTGCCCAGAGAGCGTGATTAAAATGAAAACCTTATTCTAATAGAGCTTGGGAAATGGGAGAAGAAATCTAAAAATAGGCCACAGAAAAAGGAAAAACTTCAATGGTATAATGACCAAGTTGGTTCAAACACACTTGCAGTAATTTCTCTTGGAGAGAGAAAAAACAGCAATGACATCCATGCAGGTGTTTGTATAATCCAGGTCACATCAAAACTCCTGTCTGTTTTACAGATTTAAAACTCCAGGGAAAATGGAAGCAAACAGTAATAGGAGATAATAAGGGAAATAGTCTTACTCCCTGCCTCTTGCACAGCACATTTGTGTGAGCCAAGAGAGTATTGCAATGTACTTTGTTCTCTGCAGAGAAATGCTGGATGAGAAGGAAACATTCAAACACAAAGTCTGAAGAGGACCAGCCACAGGCACTTGGTTTTTGGTTTAATCCCTTGATTTCTCTATAATTAGACAACTCATCCTTGAGAGCTCTACTTACACTCTCCCTCCTATAGGAGACATAGCCTGTCCTCCTGGCCTAAGTTTTATTTTTCAGCTCTGAATTCCCTGAATACCCTCTATTTCCCTATCAGAGAACTAATTTCTCTTTATTGCTTTTGTTTGATCTGTTTTCAGCTCAGCTCTGTATCTCTATGACCTTGAAGGATACAAGACACTTAGTAGGTGGTTGGAAGGAGACATGGGTGAATGGATGGATGGGTGAGTGGATAGATTGATGGAGTCTCTAGGAAAGAGCCGCGGTTTTTTGGGCATTTGTGCCCAAGTCAGAAAAATGTTGATAGAGGAAGGTTTGGGTCGAGGAAGTATCAGATATTTAACAGACAAGAACACACACTTTATTTGATCTTAGCCAAAAGGCCAAGAAGTGATGATGGAGGAAAATTTGGGCAGATGATATCAAATTACCTTTGGCTTCTGATGCTCCATTATAAAGGTTTTTCTGGTCTTGCAGTCCACTCTGTGGGGAGAGAGTAATTGACCATGCAGATCAGTGGCAGAAGACATGGCCCCAACTTTATTGCTTGAGGGAGCAAAACAAGCCACTAGAAAACATGCCATCTTATAGACACATTATTTATTCATTTCACACTACCCCCTACACTGTATTCATGCAGGGAGATCTGTAATTTGTTGTACTTGTTGGGTGTTACATACATAAGCTCTAGGGTTTTACTACCTCAACTCAAATCCCAGCTTTGCTCCTTACTAAGTTGTGTGATCTTGGGCATATGACTTATCCTCCCCTTGCCTTCATCTTGTTCCTTGTGAAAGGATAGTAATTTTTCTTCCTTGTAAGGTTGTTGTGAGGATTTAATGAGTTAATGCACGTACAGCACTTAAAACAGGGCTCAAAGTGGGCACTCAATAAATGTCAGCTCTTTTTATTACTCCCGCTCTCGTGTATATTCTTGTCTCTGCTTCTGTGCCTTTATTCATGAACTCCCACTCCTCTATTGAAATCTGATTCAGTTTTCAAGGCCCAGCCCCTCACAGACCATAGATCACAGCTTGTCAGTCTGGGAGGAGCCATGCAGATAATTGAATCCAACCCCCTCATTTTATAGATGAGAAATCAGAAGCACAGAGAGACCAACAGTTGCTCAAGGTCAAAGAGTTAGTGGGTACAGTACCCCCCCCCCACAAACCCAGGGGACTAACCTTGCAGCCAGGACTTGCTTATAGGGTTCATAGGCTACTTCTTTGGAACTTAGAACTCTTTTTGTTGGCTTCTTTCTTTGGGTACTAACTCTCTTGTGAAGCCTTTTTCTAGGAGGTGACTACTCATTACCTTTAGAACAGCCTTTCTTAATTTTCTATCCACCCATGCTAAAGATGTTGTTTTGTCCATAGTAGGTATTCACTAATAATAGTAGTGGGTTATGCTGAATGAGAGGTGATTATTTACAAAGTATATTCAGATATATCACGATCTCATGGATGTAAAAATGCCACATGGCAGGGATTATTTTTATCTCTTCTAGAGAGGGGTAAACAAGTTTAGTAAAAGGAAGGAAATTGCTTAGGGTCACCCAAGCAGCATGGGTGTCTGCAAATGGTTCTGCAGTGTATGTGTTCGTGCATGCATCTTCCCTGTCTGCAGATGTCTTGCCTGAGTGGAAGAATCTATTACTTAACGTTTCATGTGATTCAGTCTTGTTTCCTTCACTTGAGGGCTTTGGCCACATGTTAAAAACTCTTTATATTACCAGCAAGTCTACAGTGATCACAGCAGCCTCACAGTATGTGCCAGTTGAAGAAATTAGTGACAGTTCTTTTTTCTGCCACATCCAACCCTGAAGAGATGGCATCTGTTAAACACAAATATCATTGACTGTGTGACTTTAATCCACTACTTCCCAGCCTGTGTTTCTTGGTCTTCCTCTATGACATGTGACTCTTTGCTTCTTAGGTTTTGATGATACTCTGAGAGCAGACTCATAATTAAGCACGTGTAGATTCCTCAAACTGGTTTCACACAGTGTGTGTGTGGGAGCCTCAGGTGCCCAGTGCTGGGGTAAAGGGTTTCTGGATCACAGCAGGAAGCAAAAGTTGGGGGCAGGGGACATGGGCAGGCAGTGGGGGAGGCATCAGGCTTAGCCACACTGTTACCCTGTTTCCTAGATCTTTAATTACATCCTCATTTCATGAATTAATGATGGCACCATCACCTTAATATTATTAATTAAAGCAGTGGGTTCCCGGCAGCTTTCCATGGCCTCTTCTGTGAGTCACCCAAGAGCGACCTCCCCACAGTCTATCAGCAGGTTTCCGAGAGCAAACCTCTCTGTCTTGGAGAGGAACCAGCTTGAGAAGGGGCTGCCAGAGGGTCCCTCACATTCTGAGTGAAGAGAACTGCTTAAATTAAACCAATGGTGAAACCGAAATAGTGGGGGTCACTCAAAGACTTAATGAACAGGCCATACTCTCTCCCTTTTATTTTTAAGTAAACTAGGAAGATCTGTAGAATCATGGGAACATGTACTGAATACAAAGGGGGGGGGCTCATTAATGTAGACACCTGTAGGTGTGTTCATGTTTGTGGGAGTTACCTAATGAAACGCAGAGGTGGAAAGAGCCGAGCCTGGTGAAATGGGCAACTGGTTCCAGTGAAAGAGGCAAGTCCATACCGACTCTTGCCCCCTAGGAATCTGGAACCACACAGAAAAATTTACTGCTTTTTTGTGTTGGCAACACATTGAAATGACAACAAAATGAAACAACACTCTCTCCCCCAACATACACACACAAATTGTGTGGGATAAACAAAGCTGACTGTGGGACAGGAGACAATTGGGGAGGAACCACTTTGGGAGGTCCACTTTGAGGACTGATACCCATCCTTTCCTGAAAGGGGTGGGGGAAGCTTTGCAAGGTACAGAAGATCAGATGAGCATTTTCTTTTTTATTCAACTAAGAGGGATTAGTGGTGACTTGATAAAGAAGTGACTGGTATTGTGCTAGCTGCTTTATCCTTTCCTGCTTAACTCTGGGCATTAGCTATTTTCCCCTCCTTCTCCCCTCCTCCCCCCATTTGACAAAGGAAAAAACAAAGGTTAAGAAAGACTAGGTAACTGAGGAAAACTGACACCATTATTAAATGACAGAGCAGGATTTAACCCTGGTATCTGCACCAAGAATATCTGAAGTTCCAGACACAGCTCCCTCAAATCTATACTTCTTTATGGTTTTCTTCCATTGCCTGCAGCATGCCAGAAACTGTGTAATGCCAAGTCTGTGTCTGCTAACCACTCATCCTTTCATTCTTTCCAGACTGGATTAGGGCAGCTCTGAGACTTGATGTTTTGTGGTTCTGAGGCACAGTTGCCCCTTAATGCCAGAGCATCTCCCAGCACCAGCAGCTTGCTAGTCGCTGAGCTCTGCGATGTGTTTAATTGCTTGTGATATTTATACTGATTCTTAGACTTAAGAATTAGTCTTGTTTTTCACAGAGGAGAAAAATGGAGCTCAGAGAAGTGAAATAGCTTGCTCAAGTCCATGCCACCAATAAGGCAGACCCAGGGCTCTGGCATGTCAGACTCTTAACCCCTAAGCAGAGGTGAGGTGCAGAATTGGAGGCTGGGTGTGACCTGCTTCCCCAACTGCCCATGGCACCCTGAAGAGAACACAGACTGGGTTGGAATTGTACCTCCACCATTTAGGATAAACACAGTATGACATGGGCAGGTAGCAGCATCATGACCCCAGGGCCTCCTTTGTAAAATGGGAGACAAGTGAACCTGGTTCCTAAGGTATAGAGTTCTCAAACATCCCTGACACATTCTGGAGTGTTTGCAACAGCTATTTCTCTTTTCATAGCCAGAGCCTGTGCCCTCTCTACCCCGGAGGTTGGCTTCAGGGCTGTTCCTTCCTCCTTTGCTTCACTGTGAAAGAAATACAGTTCTGGGCTTCTGGAGAGAGTCTCTCGGATGGCACAGAAACATTAATGTATCTTTTCTGTCTCTCAATATTCTTTCAGCTACGACAGTCACATTCTTGGTTGAACTCAATTCACTAAAGTTCTATTAGTTCTGGCTATGAGCTACAGAAGGAGCTTTCCCAGGAAACTGTTTATGGACTAGCAGTATAATAGTTCTTCACCACACAATTATGGATGGAAGATTCCAGAAGGAGATCTTGAGCTGCTCAGTGCAGATAGGTATGGCTGTGTTTGCTGTACAGACCAGCACTGCATCCAGTAATCAAGATGCACTTGTGACAATGAGGCAATATTTTTGCATGGGTTGTGTATGTGTGTGTGTGGGAGGGGGGTGTCCCGTTTTCTTAGGAAGTACACACCCATTACCCTGCTATTCTAGGTTTATTTCTATGCTGCTGTTTTCATCTAAGGAATACATTCAACAGACTCTCCTGAGGAAAATACTCTCATATGAAGAGAATATGTATTTAACTTTGACCCCTCAGCAGGGTTAATCTTAGCTGACTTCCCATTCTTTCTCTACTCCATAGTTTTTCTCATACTTTTCTCATTAGTGCTAGAGATTTCTAACCTGCCACACCTCTGCTGTGTCTTTCTTTGGTGCTCACTGGCCAGATTGATAGGAATGATCTAAATATAAGAAAGAGTCTGTTGGTCAGAGGGCAGGGAAGTTGGCCAGAGACAGCCTTATATCTCCTTTGACATCTGGCATAGTCAAGTGAACTGTTGAAGGGTGCTTGGTATCTATGCTACCTGGAGTTGGGCACCAATATTCTCTGCTCACAATCAGCTACATGTCCTGGGATGTTCCTCATCACCTCCTCTGTGAAGATTTTTCCTAATTGTGTCTTCATCCAGAAATAATTTGTACAGTCTGATCTTTATCTCTCAGAGTGTGAGGCTTCACACAGTGTCATATGCAAGTCTTACCTCCCTGGCAGGGCTGCAAACATTTTTGAACCAGGGCCAAATGAACCCCATCATTATTCTGGAAGATGCTCAGCACAAACCTGTGTGTGTGTGCGCGCGCGTGAGCGCGCACGCGCGTGAGAGAGAGTGAGAGAGCAGCATCTTCTGGGCAAAGGTGACTGACATTGTAACTCTACATCCTATCAGACTGTGAGCTCTTCCAGAATGGAGATTGTGTCTCACTCATCTCCATCTCCTATTCCACAGCAGAAGCACATGCTCCCCATGCAGCCATATTTACAGCCCTTTCCCATGACAGTTCTTATCATCTCTCTGCCAGGAGTACGCATTTCTACCCCACTTTACCAGAGAAAGATCCGCTAAAGAAGAGTTGATGCCTCCTTTATTTATGCCACTGCTATGGTGTCTAGGAAACCTGGCTTGTAGTTGAGCAAAGAGTGTGTGTGATGACTAGCAAAGAGTTGACACTTCTTAATACTAACTGAAGGATGATGGACCAGACTGCATTGTACAATTTCCTCACCATCTTAACTTGATATCTGTCCCCTCTCCTTGATTGGTTGTGTGTACACATGCATATGTGTGACCCCAGTCCCTGGGCTCAGTGCCTAACACCTATAAGTGAGTCATAAATATGTCTTGATTACCTGAAACTTGGGCAGGAAATTTTATGGGAGGAAAAGCAGCCAGGAATGGTGAAAGGGAGAGTGGGCTCTGCAAAAGACCACAGAGTGGAGGCCTTGCAAAAGATGGTCCTCTCCTTCATGTGTAATCATCAGCTTGAGTTGTCTAACTGAATCAGCATTTTTTTTGTGAGGCAAGTACCTGGTAGATATGAGTCTATGGAGAATCTGAGTCACTGCCATTTAAAAACAGGGATTTACCTCATCTTGTATATTTGTTTAATTTTGTATGTATTTTCCCCCTTTCGGTTTTCTTTCCCTTTGCATCCTCTCATTTTTTTTTCAAGTCTTTATGCCGTAGGTTGGCCATATTAGCATCACAGGATCTGGGAAAATTTGAACTGGAAGGAACTTAGATATTCAGAAAGGTAAAAACCTTTTATTCTTTATGCCAAGTTGAACTTATTTATTGAAACTGCCCTGCCTTGTGAGCTCAGTGGAAATGAGAGGCAGCTTGATTATTTAGGTCTTCCAAGGGTGCATCAAGGAAAGCAGGACTGGCTTTGCATATGTTCATCTACTTGCAGACCCTAAGTTCAGTCCATTCCGTGAAACCAATAAGACACCGATGACCAGAGGGTTAAATAGTTTGCCAGGTTCACACAGTTAGTAAGTGACTGAACTGATTCACATTCAATCTCATTATCCTTACTTTGGACTTCATTTATGCAAAGAGGTATTCAGCCTTGAGGAAAAACAAAAGAGTCACCAATAATACGGCTTTAAATCCAGATCAGAACCAAGAATAGGGAAGCAGGGAGATTATAGATCTTATGACTCAATCTTACAACTCAACCACCCTCTGCTAAGTGTTACAGCTTTTGTGTTTCAGAGTCATCTCCTTGGTGTGAAATCAGCTTGTGTTAAGGGAAGAACAGGATATTTCCTGTGTGAAGCAGGCAATTAGTTCCATCTCACACCCTGTCAGTGAGTCACTAGCTTAAAGACTTGAAAGCTTCTTATATGCATTGCCTTCAGAATCAAGAATACTCAATTGGAAGGATTATTAAATTTGGTCTAATCCTTTTCTTTTGAGAAATGACTGGACCTCATGATGAACCCAGTGTAAATGCTGATTTAAAATACCCATGGATTGATAGTCTCTACATCTTCTCTAAGGATTTATGGAAGAACCTTGTCCTCATCCTACCAGACTTCTCCCTAGTTTGCTACCTCCTCAAGCCAAACCTCATGTTCTTACATACCACAAGAGGAATCAAAATGTGTACTCTTTGCCTACCTCCAGCTCCCTCACAACCTGACCTTAGTACTAATTACTGTGAGAATGTCCCTTATTCATATGACTCTTTAAGTCCCTCTTCTATGTCATCTCTTTGGAATCTGTATTAATAAGATCAGCTGCCATAACAAATACCACGGAATGGTTTGAAGAACAGAATCTTATTGTCTCATCATTTGGGGGCCTGAATTCCAAGGTGCCATTGCCTTCAGGCTATTTCTGGGGAGGCCTCTTTTCTTGTCTTATAGATGATTTCCAGATCTCTGTCTTGACATGGCTTTTCCTCTGCATGTAGAGAAAGCTCTGGTGTCTCTTCTTCTAAGAACCTCAATGCTATTAAATGAAGGCCCCACCCATATCCCCTCGTTTAACCTTAACTGTCTTCCTAAAGGCTCTGTGTCAGCTATAGTCCCATTGGGAATTCAGACTTTAGCCTGCGAATTCTGGAGGTACACAGCTCAGTCCATCACCAATTGTGGTTCATATCCTGACTCAGCCATCTCATTTTTCATATCTTCCTTGTTCCAGCACAAATTTAACGTGGTCTACTGCCCTGCCCCTTGCTTTCTGGGTGATGTTCAGCAAGATGCTTAACTTATTTCTCACTCATATTCCAAGGGAGATACTAACAACCACTTGCAAAACTGTCTGTGTTGAACAAAATAATGCATCCAAATTCTAAGCATGGTGTGGCCCATAGTAGATGCACACCAAACAGTATCCAGTATTGAAGACATGAATATGTATAGTGGCCCATGTTTGCAGCACTTTGTATAAGAAAATCTCCCTCATCCATATTCTTCTTTAAACTCATATGCTCTTGGAGGCAGTTTAGCTTCTTCATAAAGTTTATGATGCCCTGGCATCATCAAGAAGGGACTCGTTATTTCATCGGTTTGGTGAAGCAATCCCTGGAAAGGCATTAGGATTTGGGAAGGGCAGGTGATTATGGATGGGGCTAAATTATTTACTTCATCAGAGTGTCTCTGGGCTTTATCATGCAGACCTGTCAGTGGAGGTTGTACATAAAGATGAGTAATGGTCCTTTTAACTCAGGGATCTGAAAGGTCACTGGGGCTGTGGCAGACATATAAAGTTGTGTTTGCTGCATCCATCAAGATGCAATTGTGTATGGGTGTAATGCATGGCAGGTAGCATGAGGATGGACTTTGGCTGTCCACTTTGTATTCTGGTCATGCTGGGCTGCCACGTGGGAAGGTGGCAGCTAGCCCTCTCAAGACTCAGGATTCTCTTTACACCACTTTTGCACCTACTGCCTCCTATGGTGGAGCATTCAGGGGACTGGAGAATGCACCAGCCAGTGTGTGGTAAAGGTGTGTCTGTCTTTTCATCTTATAAGTGTTCTGAGCTTTTGAGCTCACTTGTTACCTCCCAGGGTTCTAGGAGATTGATGGAAAAGAAAAAGAAAATGAAGCTTAGTGGCTACTCCAGTCATCACCATGTGATACGTTCCCGTTTAGGTTGGTTGGCTCTTGATTATAGGTTTCTTGACCTGCCTCTTGGGATGCAGCTCTTTAGAGAAGTCAGGTGTTTTCTCCAAAGTGTACATACTTTTTGGGCATGAGGCTGACTTTCATGTTCTCTCTTCTTAAAGGCCCAGAGGAGACATGGACAACACTAGCCAAATGTGCCGTTACGGACACACTGTATTCTGGGCCTATCACCCTTATTCTCTAAATTCCAGTCACATTCCTACCTCTTCTGTCATCCACATTCAAGTTATGTAACATGCACTTAACATTTTCTCAAATGCACTTACTTTTCATTTCAGTAAGTTTATTTTTATAGAAGCTTTATATGGTTATAGTAAATGGACATAGAAAATGCATGAAAGAAAACACAAGTGAAAACCAAGCAATGAGATTAACTCCTTGCTTGATGTTTTGATCAAATCCAAGTCTATCTCAAGTTTGCCCTCTGTTGTTAAATCAAGAGCTTGGCAAGGCTGGTGAGTTGCCCCAGACACAATAGCACCCACTGGGGACTTTCTCCTGCTGGTACTCAGACCCATGGAGAAAAAAGGGAATTGAAACAGGAATTATCTTCTCACAATGTAATTAATTTAATAAATCTGTGTCATCTGCTGCATCTTCTAGACCACCTAAAATGATCCTGTCAACAATGATATGAATTCTACACGTTCAGAGAAAACTAATTCCTTTCAAGTCCAAATTTTTATCACTTCAATCTATTATGCCTACTGGTCACCTAATTAGTCATTTCTTTTTCCACTTCAACTTGAGCCACTTGCTTACTGGTCTGTATTAAGCCGTTATTTATTTGAACCACCCGCCCAGCACGTTGCACTTCCCAAAAGCTTCCAGGTGCTAATTAAAAGCCATTAACAAACTCAGCAAATTACCAGTGGCTGGATGCAGGCCCAGGGATAAGCCCCTGAGTATCCCTCAGCCCACTGTGCCCAGTACATGTTGAGGCTTTCCTAGTGAAAGGAGCCTCCTTCCTGCCATTCTGAGGGCTACCCCTATTCTGATGAGTAATGTGTAGAGACAGATGAAAAATCGATAGCACCAGACTCACACCACTCCAGTAACCTTCCATTCTTTTTCATTCAGCTTCCCTTGGCTTTTCCTAGAGGAGAGTCTAGGGAGAGATTCATCTCCCTTCTCGATTCAGATTATATCATTGTTGTAGCCACAGGGATGAGAGTGACAGATATTTCTGGGTTGTCAAGGGAGAGATGGAAAAGATGAGCTCCTCACAGCACCTGACATCACTCTGTAAAGTCCCAAAGCACTGTTTGTGGGTTTAAAAAAAAAGTCAACATTTTAATTGTCATCTTCAGTCTGCACAGATTGTAATCCTTGCTGAGGATAGCTCCCAAGTGAAGTTTGCAAGTACTTTAGGTGGTTGGGTTGTCTGAGATCTATTTATTAAAAGTAGGTGTGTGTGCATGTGTGTGTGTGTTAGAGAGAGCGAGAGAGAGAGAGAAAGAGGGAGAAAGAGAATCTGCTTTCCCATTCCTCCAGGACTCCTGTTTATACTGCTTATACCATCTAATCCTCCTTTGTTGACCCTCTCTTTTTGCTTTTGTCTCTTATCTACCCAGAAAGACCCCACAGGCAGGCCTGGGTGCTCCCTGAGTAGTGCAGACAGCTGTCATAAGTCAGTCAGTTCCCTCTTTGACCTGTTTGTGGTGTCACCAGTTCATCAACACTCTTCTGGGGCACTTCTAGTCATCTCTCTTACGCTCCCCATCCAGTGTTCTTGACATCTGGAAACATTTACATCACTCAGGTAGAAATCTTGCCAACTGGGCTCACAGCAAGATGGCTCTAATTGGCCCTCAGCCCACCTGAACTTGCCAGCTGCTGTGCAGTCTTCAGGTAGAGATGTGTTCGCCCATATAGGTTTCAGCTCCTTCTCGCTAAACCCCAGTTAACAGTGGGCCCTCTGGCTTTCCATCATCTTACTGCGATGGGATTGCTTTCCTCTTGCATCCTTTCATCAAGTTTTTTTTCCTGCTACTCTAGTCCATGGATCCCTCTCTTTTCAGTACATAATACCATTCATCTTTCAAATGCTGTTAAGAAACTAGTCTCAAGCATTTGCCTTTCCACACTCTTGGCCCTCTCACCATCACCACAGACACACACACACACACACACACACACACACGCACACACACATGCACACACATACACATGGCCGTAGTGTGCCCTAGGACTTTTCACTCAGCTCTCTCTGACCCTTCTCCTCAGCCCTAAAAGTCCTACAGGCATCCAGGTCTTTCCGTGCAGTGTTATAGCAGGAAGACAGTGGAAAAGTAGAGTAGTGCATTGGGATTTTAGTTAGATATCGGCATATGTGAAAGCTCTTAGAAGTTGCATACTTCCTGAGACTAGGTTTGCATAAAGTCAACCTTAGTTTATCCATGTTGCCATGGTGGTGTTGCCTGGCCAAGGGAGCATAGCCCTTTGTAGACTGAGCTCTCTACTTCCCATCTGGAGAGCACTCAGTGGTATAAAGAGGGTTTTCTGGTCAGGAGTGAAATAGGTCAGTAAGATAAAGGCAGAGGAACAAACCATTGCAAGGAGAAAAGGTGATAATGAGAAAAAGTGCTCCTGAGATTTATGCCTGTTGATACAGCATTCCTGTCTTTACTCCTTGCTGTGTATATGCCTGTCTTTGCCTATCATCTCAGTTTTCTCCACTATCAGTGTGTAAGATGGGAAGGTAGATACTCCCCTTGTTCTCATTGTGTAAGAACAGAGAGCATGGACATCTCATGGGCCAGAGGTAGGACTGTTACCCATACTAAGTGCCAATCTTCTAAAATGAATGGGAAGCAGCATAGGGATGGTGGGAACCTGGCTCAAGTCCCAGGAATGGGGTTAATAGTAGCTCCATGATCTCTCTGAACTTCTGTTGCTATTTCTGCTGAATGCAGTGAGTCTTTCTGGTCTTGTCTTTCATGGTCATGGTCATGAGATACATATGAGCTGAGGGTATGAAATTTCTTTGTGATCTAAAGAATGCCGTGTAAATGTAAGGCTTCAGGAACTCATCCACACCCAACATCCAGGCCCTTGTCAGTGCTCAGAAGTCTCCCTTATTCCAAGGGGAAAGAAGAGGACATCAAAGAGGACAGGTTACCTGGGCCTTGTCTTTTCCCCCACTCGCTGCAGACCTGGGGGCAGACCAGCACCTACCTTAACAGTCACTTGGAAATTAATCTTAAAATATAATAGCTCTTGGAAGAGAAATTACTGTTGTGTAAATGCTCTAGCTGCTGGTTTCACAAACAAGGTAGTCTCTTACATTTTGCAATGCAGTAATGAGGGGAAAAAGAGATTTAGTTTTCCTGGTTTGCCTCTGAGTATTACCTAATTGTCTTGAAAAACAATCAACTTTGTGTTTCCTACTTGATTTCTAATACTGAGCATACATATATTATGTCTCCCAGCTAACATCTATTTACCACCATTGTTTGGGGAAGGTTAATTTCTCCTCCATCTCAGTTGTTTGTTTCTTGAAAATACCACCTTTAAGTGAACACTGAGGCTGGGCCCATATGGAGGTTGTGGAGAGACCAAGATCTAGGGGATTGCCTGAGACACAGTCCGTTGAAAGGTTTGGACCACTTGCTTCCCATCTTTGACTTCTAAGTTTGGGGTTCTATTCTCTATCTGCATAACTGTCTTAAATTTCCATTTTGCTGTGTAGACAACCCGAGACAATGTTTATTCTACATGAATGCATCAGCCCTGGTGCAGTCAATTTATATCTTTTAGTGGGATAAAAAGACAATTTCCACATGATGGATTTGATCAAACATACAGCAGTCTGAATTAATGGTTAAGAAGGTGATGACCAGCATCCTGACAGCTCAGTGTTATTTTTCTCTCTAAACAGAGCCAGGGATAGTTAAAACTATTCCATTTTCCATACCTTGACTCTGAAGAATACCAAGACATGATAGTGAGTTAGTGGGCTCATGCAAACAACCAATTACTGTTTTAAGAAGTTAATGACTAGTTGCTGATTGTTTAATTATTATTAAGGAACCAGTTAAAATTGAGCAAACAAGGTTTACTTATTTCACTTTTCAGTAGTAACTGGTGGGAACTCCATCTCTTCTGGCCCATTTTCTGTCCAAGTCTGCTGCCTAATGAGCTACGCTGGTCAGAACTCCTGTTAATGGACTTGTGGAGATGGCAGATTCCTTTGGTGTGAATTATGTGGACAATTGCCCAAATCACCACTTTGTTTGGCTGGCATGGACACAGCTCATTGAGAGTATCTGCCCGAGGTTGCTTTAATAAAAGACTTGGCATCAAATAAAAGTAATTCCTTGCTTGCATTACAGTTCAAGCCATTTAGAAAATTAAGAGTTCTTTTGAATATGTCTTAACTATTTTTAAAAGTTTTCTTTTGTTATTGTTTTTTTAAAGCCCAATTTAGATTATTTGTAGATTCAAGGGGAAACAGAATCTAGACATAAGTCAAGATGCAGGGTTTGGGGGGTCAGTATAGAAGGGATGGCTTTGACTCAAAGATGTATTGAAATTTCTTTTTGGTTTTCAACTTCATTAGTCATTGCTATTTATAAACCACAGCTGCTAGCTAAACAAATTGATTTCAGTGTTTGGGGCTTTTTCCCCCGTTCTACTGCAAGCACAAAGGCACAATGGTCTAAAACTCATGGTAGTAGAGGGAGATGGGATAAGCAAGATCCAAATGATCTACCATTGGCTAATCAGTCCACATAGAATTGGCCATACAGGTTCCCTCCCATGCACCCTCACCTGCAATGTAGGCAAGACCAAGAAGCTGCTCCCTGTAATCAGCTATAACCAGCTGTGAGCTCCCTTTTCCTCTCATTCCATCTCTGTGCTTGACTGGGTTTAAGTCAGTGACTATCCCAGGAGATGTGTGTGGGTTTCTTCTGTGACTGAGCAAAACATATTTAATCTTAATTAGATTTTGGAGATTTTGTTTTGTTTTGTTTTGACATTTAAACCAAATCAACATTGGAAGGACTATTTTTCTATAGTTTACCTTACAGAGTTAAAGGTAAGTTTTGATTTGCAGTCTACTGTTATTATCACCATTATTGTTCATGCCCTTTTACACCTAAGAGTTAAGAAGTCATTAACTCTATTAATTCTCAAACTGATTTGCCCTGTATAGGACAGGCTGACAGGGGCAGGCAGGGGCAGGGAGCTGGGAGGTAGGCGATTCCCCCAATTCCCCAAGAATGCATCCTCAAGCTTTTTCTCTGGACTCTCATTCTCTTGGCATTCTCTCCTCTCCCCCCAGGGTGATGCAGTCCTTTTGGCCTCTCCCTCCTAGGCCCAGGTGAGCCCACTCATGAATGCACACACCCTCTGGGCCAGGTATGAACAATTACAGGAAAGGCACAATACCATAGGTGCTGGTCATAAAGGCTCATGGTGGAAGGGCATGAAAAATCCAAATAACCCCTACACCCTGCAACTGCACTGCAGTATTGGAGGTGAAAGTCTGTGGGTGAGAGATGCTAGCAACCTGGAGGCTTAGAGCTGATGCAGTAATTAACTGTGGTTAAGCCTGTGATTTCCCTGCCTTGATTTCCTCAATAGGGAATGATTACTGGAAGGTTTAACTTTGATGGTCTGTAAATTCCTAGCAAGCGGAAAGATGTATTTCTTTGCTTCTAGTACAAGAAAGAAGTCAGGAAGAGGTTCAGTCAGAAGGAAAGAAAACAGAAAATTAAGATGTTAAGAGAAGAAAAAAAAAGTCTAAGCAAAGATCAGAGGCCATGTTCTGTTTCAGGCTCCTCTATGTGGCTCCTCTGATCCTCCAAGGCTAAGGGGAGTCTGAGCCAGCACGCTGTCCTCTGTACAGGCAGAGCCCATATGTCTTGAGCTGAATTCACAATCATTAAGAGCAAATGAGAAAGCTGAAGGTTGCTCAGTATAGGTAGCTACTAGAAAGCTCTTTTTTTTTTTTTAATAAAGCAGTCTCTGGGACCAAGCGATAGATGACTAGTCATTGAGCTTAAAAAATTCTATGCATTTTTCAAATTAGGTGCAATGAAGGGGAACTGCAAATTGGGAAAGCAAATGGGTTATTGTTTCCCCTGTTTCTTGTTTTCTTCTTGTGCCTATGGTTGGAGACATTTCTCACAGCATGCACTAGTTATTACATAGAGTTTTTCTTTTTCCCCTCCTTGAGTTGAGTGGAGGAGGTCTCTCCCAACTTCCAGCCAGCCCCAATGGTCTTCTCCAGGAGAAAGGCTGCACCTGTCTTGTCATCTCTGGCTCCCTGGGCACTTGAGGGAGCTGCTTCACACTTGTCCTTCCCCAGAAAGGACAGTGGTGTATCGTCAGGCTGCTCTGATCCTTCCTTGGGTTTTTCCTTCTCCACGACTTGGCTCTGTCACCACTTGTCAGAGTTAGGAAAGCACTGAGCTGTGAGTGAGGTCCCATGTTGTCTTATTTTGGAGCTGGATGCTTCAGGCCTTCTGCTTGCATTCGTGGTTGCAGGAGTGGTGGACATAGATTTGAGCCCAAAGGACTCTTGCTGGGTTTCCAAGAGAAATCCCTGCTGTCAAGTCCAGAGTAGAAGCCTGGACAGCCTGAGGGTCCTGGCTCTTTCAACAGATCTCCTATTGCCAGAACTTCCCTCTGGGTGCTCTGGTTAACCTGAACCCTGGTGTTTTTTTGGGGGGGAGGAAGTTGTGGAGGGCATGAGCCATCTGTCCCTGTTGATCCGCTGCTCCTAGTAGGAATCCTGTTTTGTAGCATCTTTTCTGCATAGTTTCAAACCCTTCCTTTCAACTCACCTTTATGAAACTGCCTGAGATTGCCTTTTGAAACAAGACACTATAAGTAAATGAAACTAATGATTGCCTGAGGTTCCTTGCCTGCACTTTAGGAAGTACTAGGGATGATGAAGATATGACTTAGCCCAGGTGAAGGTTTGGGGGTGATGACACTGGGGCCTTGTCACTGCCCAGCATGAGGTGACTGATATACATTAGATCTTTCTTGTTGGAAAGGTCAATCCTGGTGTGTCTTAGCTACGCATGATGCCCTGTCCAACCTCTCACCCCTTTAAACTCAGTTCATGGGCATCACCTCTTCTGAGGACCCTTCCAGGGTCCTCGCCAACCCCTCTCATTTACTGTCATTTGGCTTTAGTGATGCATGAGGTGGAGTCTGCAGAAAAGGAGAGCAAATGAAACAAATCTTAATAGTAAAGAGTAAACGGTCATGTGATGGGAGAAGGAATAAGTTCTTTGGGGTCCCATAACCAAGGTGCCTGCTGGAGTCAACTGGGGCTTGAGAAAGACTCAAAGGCTGGAAATCAAATATAACTGGAGGTGGAAAAGTGGGAATCAGAAGCTGCTTCAAGGAGAAGCACCTGGGGTAAAACTAAAAGACTGGTAAATCGGAGACTTGGTGACCAGGAAGAGGATCTTTTTGGTGGAGAGGAGCAAGAGCAGGGGGGAAGCAGAGCACATGCTATGAGAATGAAGCATTATCTTGACCAGCTGCAGGACAGCCCATGTGCTTCCCCATGGGGCCAGGACTGTTAACAGAAGTTACACAGCAAATAATTTCTAAATGCAAGCTGGGCATGATGGTACGTGCCTTTAAGTGCAGCCTAGAGCATGACTGAGACTAGGAGTCGCTTGAGTCCATGGGTTGGAGACCCCCCAGGGGCAACCTAGTCTCAAAAAATAGCTGGCGTGGTGGTACGCACCTGTAATCCTAGCTACCTGGGAAGCTAAGGCTGGGGATCACTTGAGTCTGTGATACCTCGGGCAACATGAGCCTGTGGTTCCACAGGCAAAAATAGTGAGACCTAGTCTCAATAATTAATAATAATAATAATAATAATTTCTAGATGTAATTCATTTAAAAATCATTTGAAAATGATTCTAAAGTGGATTGAACAGTACTATAAAACTCCACATAGCTTTTGTTAGATTTTCAAATTCTAAACATTTTGCTGTATTCTTTGTTTTCTCTCTACATGTCTCTATATATACACATTTATATATGTAATCTATATATACTTTGTTTTTGTTTACACTGAAGCATTTGATAGTAAGCTGTGGACTTCATAACCTTGGTGTATCTCCCAGCATCAAACAAACAGGGTTTTATTTGCCATTATTCTATTACATTAATAAAAACATTTATGAAAACTTATTAAACTGGAGCTCAACCACCACATCCCTCCACTGGCACTGTGACATTCTGCTTAGTCCCAGATTTCTTTACAGTAGTTCTGTCTCCACCTTCTCCACCTGCATATTTCTGAGCCTTGAAATGAACAGCTGCTGAGTTGCCAAGTTGCTTGGAGAAAACGAGTAAGTTTAAACAGCTCCGAAGCCGTTCACAGTCTCTGCTTGGTGGAAGCAGACAGGGCCATCTGTGCTTGATGCTCATATCTTAGGACCAGAAAGAAAATATCTCATGAGGCCTCAGAGAAAATGACATAAAATGAATCCATTCTACTGTCAGAGATCATAATGAAACTGGAGGAGAGGTATAAAATCAATTCATTCTTATTATCATTTTCAGATTGCCATCTTCCTGTTTGTTCATATGCAGCTCAGATAGTTCAAATTGGTCTTCGGAATATTTAAGGGGCATTTTTGGTGCCTTAGTATTGGCTTATCAGTTCCAGTAATTTTACCTCCCAGAGTGAAATTGGCTGCTAACATTTGAAGAAAATCTGAGCTGTATTTTTTCCTAAGTTTTGCTGATCGTCACCCACCAGGCTACTGTAAATGTGCTTCTGACTTATTAGGAAGATGGCTTCAGAAACTGGGAGCTTTATCACAAAACTGCTAGTATTCCCCAGCAGAGAGGTAGCCTTTGTCAAGCATTTATTTGTGTGTCCTCTTGCATAATACCTTAGAGCTCCTGTTTAAAGTGCTTCTGTTTAATTCTCATTTGACTGCTAGGAATTAAAAGAATAATCAGGCTTGCAAGTGATCCTTTCTTCCCCTTCAAGTCTGAGTGTGTTGTCCTCATAGAGAAAGACTGGAATGAAAAAGAAGGATATAAAGATAATGGAATATTACTCATCAATTAAAAATGACAAATTTGATGATTTTATGATAACATGGATGTACTTACAAGAAATCATATTAGCAGAAATAAGTCAAAAAGAAAAAGAAACCAAATGGTTTCACTAATGTATGGGATATAATAAAAAAAATAAACAAAAGCCATGAGAAAAAGTCAAAACAAGCTAACCATCAAACTGAAGCACACAATTTCAAGCAGGGGGGAAGGGGGGATGGTGGGGAGGGGGTGAATCCCTGGGATTACAAAGATGTGAAATTTATATATAAATAAATTTAAAAATTAAAAACAAAGAAAGGGTGACTGAGTTTGCAGGCCCACTCCCATGTTTCCTGTGTTGTAAAGTAATAATGAGTGTATCTATGCCCTGTATATGAATTTTTATTATAAAATTAGTTATTTTGAATCATCAAAATATACTAAATAATTGTTCATAATTGTAACAATCCAAAATACCAAAATAATGACTTTGAATAGTGTTTCTGGATCACCTTTACTTTGTTTTAAACTTAGAGATGAAAGTATAATACACATAAACATTTTAAGATATTTTCACTTAGCATTATGTAAATTTAAAAAAATATGAAAAATCATATTTATTGTGGAGGTGCTGATTTACATAACTGTATATGCTTCCGGTATACAGGGTCACACATCTTCAGATGCAGGTTGTCCCACCTCACCTATAACCAAAGCATCTGTACCCCTCCACCACAGCCACATTGTGTTTCTCCCCCAACACCCATGGCTCCCCCCTCCACCCCTCTGGTAGAACGTTACATAAATTATTAATAACCTTTTTTTAAAGGTTGCAAAATAACTTGTCTTAGAGTTGTCCACAGTTTACTTAGTTATTTCTTATAGCAGGCAGCTAATTTGCTTCCTGTTGTTCTGGTTTGTTTTGTTTTGTTTTCCCCATAAAGGTTGTAGCAGGAAAGATCTTTATGCAACAGGCCTTTCTTTTTAAAAAATATCAGATCATTTTCTTGAGACTGCGTTCAGTAAGTATAATCACTGGTCAAAAGGTAGGCACATTATAAAACCTGCCTGTGTTTACTGCCAGGGAGTTTTGTTAGGTGCTCTGCAAGAATAGTTTATATCTCCATGAGCAGTGTTTAAAAGAATGTTTCACTGAATACTTGCCAGGGCAGAATATTAGATTTAAAAATATTTTTAATATAATAGGTAAATAAAAAATGGCACTGTATTTTAAATTGTAATATTAGTAAGGTTGAGCAATTTTTTTCATGTTCGTGATTGTGTATGTATGCACACAGTTTGTATGTTTATGAATTTATTGTTCATGTTAATAACATTTTTCTTCATCTCAGTGTTTATCTAAATTATTTGGGTGATATTAGGAGTAAATGCCTCTGTACTATGTTATAAATTTTCTAGTTTAAAACTGTAGAACTGAAGCATACAGCGAAGCAAGGTGGGGTGCAAAATAGGAGAAGGGTGAATACAAGAGTTTATGGTGATGATCCATGGGTCATATGGTGGCAAGAGAACTATGGGAACTACAATGGTTTAAGACAAAATTAATTAATAAAAACCCATAAAATTTAATGAACTCCAAAAAAATCCTTATATATATTATTAATGCAATTTTCAGATTTCATGTGGTCACATTCTCTTCCTTTTTCTTTTGACTTTTTCCTGCTTTTTATCTTAGAATAAAATGAAATACTATGTGATATACTGCTTTGTATTTCTAGTGAATTTTGTTATAGATTAGTTTCTCCCCTCACACATACTTACTTTATTCTATTTGCTTTTTATTGTGGTACATAAATTGAATTGAAGTTCCAAGTAAATTTTTCCTAAACAGTTAACCAGTGGCCCCAGTAATATTTATTGACTAATCCTGCCCTCCCTACTAAACTGAGATAACCCATTTATCATATGTTAGATTCTTATGCAAACCTGGGCCTGTTCCTGAAGTCTCCATCTAGTTTCTCAATTCTATTTTTGCACTGGCACCACATTTTTAAAGAACTAACACTTTATACATTACTCTAATGTATGGCAAGAGACTCTCCCGTATATCCATCAATTTTCTTTGTTCAAAAGTTTAAAACTATTTTGTTGTTTGTTATAGCAAGAGTCTTAAAATAATCTTTCCAAGTTCCAAAGAATTCCAGTTGGTGTTTTGGTTAGAATTGTTAGCCCTTGCATGAACCCACATTACTTCAAGCTTCCAGGTTAACTTTGACTTCATTAGTTAATGTATGAGCATAACTGCTAATTTCTAAAATTCATGAACAAAAATACTGATTTTCAGATCACGTGGCACATCCCTATCACCTGAATTCTCTGGAGAGATCTTAGAAATGAGATGTTCCAAATTTTCAAAATTTTCAAACATTCATTAATCCTTAATGATGAAATCTGCCTCTGAGTCTATATGGATAAAACAAATTTAAAAAGTTGAAAACAATGAAAGAAAGTGAGATTAGAGATGGGGTCTGCCAATCAAACCAGATCTGACCTATAAGGAGCTTTCAGCACCATCTGGGCAGAGTGGCCAGTACTTGGCTATCACATTTGAAAGCATCAACCAATGGTTCATGCGTGGTCCAGACGCAGGAAACTAAATACTCACTGAACTGCCTAGGCATTGCTTTCCATGCATTAGTAAGAGCAAAATTCAATGGGAGAAAGGAAAACCCAGGAAAGGAAAATCCAGACATCATGGAGGTTATAAGAAAAGGTGAGACCAGGTACAGGCTCATATCTCTTTGTCTCTATAACTTTTGCCATCCAAGAGAGCTCCTGTCATGTACAGGGGCAGGTTTAGTATACAGCTTCTTAAAGAAGATATTTAGCATGCTTCGGGTAAGAAGTATCCTAAAGAGCCTAGCAATGAAAGCTTTAGAAATAAAGTCCCATTGATGATTATTGACTCTCAAAGAAGAACCCCAAGATCCATCTTTTTGTCCTTGCTATACAGAAACAGGTCGGTAGAGATGTGGCCCCACCAGAATTCCTGTCGTGTGCTCTGGTCCCTGAGCACCCTGCATAGATTAACGTTTTTTAAGACTAGACCATGTCAATTATGATTGCACAGACATGTCTCAAGAAGATTTGACCTAGCATCTTGTCTCAACAGCAACAGCCCTGCTTTAATCTACTTTCCACTCTGCCACGCTCCATCTAGACAAGATAGTCTAATTATGGCAGATGCAGGGTTGTGAACTGTGGTTTACTCTTCTTAAAAAAAAATGACACTAACGTTGCTGTAATCATTCCTTAGCTGCATGTATTAGAGATTCCTTCCCCAGAGCCCCAAACACTTAGCAAATATGATCTCATTAACCCATATGCCAGCCCTCCGTGGTAGGTCAGCTGTCTTGGCTGCATTCGGGAATTGAATTATGCAGAGAAAGTGGTCCTTTCAAAGCTGCCCGCCAACTGGGAATGGGGTCAAAGTTAACAGGCATAGAACAGTACAGGGGCCTAGATATCACCTGGTCCATTACCCCCCTTAAATAAACAGGAAACTGAGGTCCATAGGGTCAGTATTGCTAACTCCAAGGTTCTTACTGTCACCTGGGAAGTTCTATAATATACATATTATATGACACATATGCATATACACTCATACACACATACATACACACATATATGTATATATACATATACACACATATAATATACCATTGCCCAGGCACTCCCCAGACCAATTTAATTAATATGCATCTCTGTTACCTCTTCCCATGACTGATTTTAAGATCGAGATGATCTGAATGCATAGGCAGAGCTAAGAGTTAGCTGGACAAAGGCAAGTCCATGGGAAAAGCTCTGTTTCGAGTCCAATGCCTTAATCACTCAGCCACTGTGACTTCCAAGAAACCCTGTTTAAACAGGGCTTCTGTCCTCAGGTTCCCTTTGTCATTCTGTGTCTCCCAGTTTGGCTTATTTAAGAAGTTCTTGAGGTTTAACAATCCATGTTTGCATATCTCATACAGGGACTACCTGGGGTAACTTCTTAGCTTTTCACTTCATCTTACCAGCAAAGGCACATTGCAAATCTGTTGCAGCATGCGGCCGTGGTAATCATGTTACTCTGCCAGGCCAGTCAGTCAGCTTGTCAGTTTACTGGACAGAATGAGTTGGGTCAGCCATTTGCCTCACCATATCAGAAAGAATGGACTTCTTGGTTATATGCATGTAGACCTTGACTCTTCTAGGGAAGTGTGATGATACAGTTTCACAGAGCATTTTCTCTCCTAAGATCAGTTTTAGGGAACACTGGTGAGACTCAGCTTTAGCCCTTATAAAAGAATAAATGCAATCCTGTCCTCTGGCATTATATGGATTAGAGATTCTAGAGTTCATCACAGCGCCCACAGTAGGTGCTCAATAGGTGATGGCAATCATTATGCTCACATTGCCTTGAGCTATTGCAGTCACCACCCAGGTCCAGAAAGGCATGCTGCACACACACACAGTATGTTTGTACAGAGTGTATTTCTGCATTTGGTTATGTGGAAAACTTGGCTAAAAGTTGAGGGTAGGAGATAAGAATAATGGGACTATTTTATCTTACCTCCAGAACAAAAAAGCAGCACAGAAGGTGACATTGGTTGGGCAGCTGGAAAAACAAAGAACAATGCTGTGTCTGGATAAGAAAATGAGATTGTTTTTGCATTTCAGTTTTACCCGAGGTTCAGATATAGTAACTCTCTTCTCTCTTATCCCTTAGCCTTCTAATTCCTGAAGATAAAGCCCCTTGACCCTAGAGCCTGGGGTCACTATGCTCCCCAGATCAGTAGCCCTGTGTGTCTCTCCTTAGCTTTATTAGTTTTGACCTCAACAGGCTCACTGAGGTCCTGCCTGAACCTGTATTATGTCTCCAGGGGCCTCTGTCTCTTATTCAGGACCTGGACTCCTGTATATTTTCCTATCGTATGAAACTCTGAGCTGATCCTTACAACCTCTCAATTCTCCAAGACCCAGAAATCCTTCCTCTGTATCACATAAACAATAAACATAGAAAGAAAGTGATGGATGCTTGTCCCCACCACTTTCTTTAGTCCCCAAGGCAGACTATTGGGGATCTCTCTAGAACTTTCTGGTTTCACAGCTCAGTCTCCTCCTTCCCTGACACAGGATGTTGTGTTAACCACCCACTGGAACAGCCCTTACTACCTGCCTCCCCTGACATTTTGGTCCTTGTTACCAAACCTGTAATAACAGGTGCTGTGGTCATGCAGCCAGGTCATGAACCATGACACTGAGTCACTTAGCCAGTCACCACCAGGCTTCTTAATCTAAGCAGCTGTTCTGCTATCCGGTGGCTGATGAACTAAGACAGCTTCATTCTTGTCCCGAAAGATAGGTCACAGCCTAAAGCCCAGGCAAAAGCTACAAAGCAGATATTTTTCAGTTGCAGTCACTGTTTGCTTTCTGGAAACTCTCTTGCCTTTATAGAACTTCTTAGTGTTTATACCAAATGGTGTTTCCATGTGCACTGTGTGCTCACATGTCACTTCTAACCAATATCCCAGTAGAGGAGTATGTTATAATCTCGATTTAGTGGGACTGTTTACAAAAGGATCATTGGTGATTTTGATCTATTCTTCTTTGATGTGAACATGGCTCTATATTTAGCCACACCCACCTCTCCAAGCACCATTTTCTTGGTGTAAATATAAATCTGTAAGTCATAGATCCATCTTATAGCACCCACCTTACTCTCACAGCTCCATCATTTTACAGATGCTGCTTCCTACCCTTACCCTCACCCTTGCCCCTGCCCTCACTCCCACCCTTTCCCCACCCTTCTCTTAACTGATTCTTGCTCATCTTTCAAACCTCAGTATCCATGCTGAATCCCCTGCAAAACTTTCCCTGAATTGCCCTCTTCCATGTCTGTCAGTACTTCTCTGACTCACCCCCCAGAAATTTTAGCAGGTTGCCTGATATCTTTGAAGGGAATCCTGGGCAACATTCAGCTTCACAAACATGAAGTACACAGCCCAAGATCTTTGAAGGGAATCCTGGGCAACATTCAGCTTCACAAACATGAAGTACACAGCCCAAGTTATATATTTAAGTGCAAAGTAACAACATGGGGCTTGGATTGCCAGCTGTTCCTTTTTGCTCGGTGTGGAAAAAAGACTCATCTGTACACCAGCTTGCAGCACTGTTCTACATAATAGGTACATGATACGGATTTTCTAGATGAATGAACCAGATGGGTTACTATGGTGTGGCTATGCTCCAACTACCTACCTAAAAGTGGTGTTTGCTTCTTGATGAGCCTGAATTGGAACAGGCAGGAAAATGGAACTCAGAGGGTTTTCTCCTAAAAAGGTTTCTTTCCCTTTTGGAAGCTCTGGATAGTACCTGAGCCTGTGTCTGTACACACTCCAGATGAAGAGGGACATTTCCTTTTGCACTGATCCTTCACATGGTCTTGAGTTCCAGCCACAAGATTGGACCTCCCCTTGAGCTCTTACTTTCTCGCCCAGTCCTGGCATACAACTTGTGCTTTCTGAGTGTTTGTTGACTGAGTGGCCACTCGATGATGTCTGCGTTCCTTGGGAAACTGTGTGTATGTCTCTCTGAGCACATGTTTTGGTTTGGCATTGTGCATCATGGATGCCATTTTTTTCTTTCTGCGTGAAGTTATTTGTTCAGCATAAATGGCTGGCCTTTGAATCATCTTCTAAAAAGACCTCCAGCAGGTAGTGCTGATCTTTTCATAAGATGGAATTAAATAAGGTGGGTTCTATTTGTTTTCATGTTGTTGTAAACTACCATTGTGTTGGTGCACGAGCAATGGTTAGGGCTTGGGGAGCAGACCTGTCCTGGGAGGACTCTATAGAAGTTTCAGACAATGGGAGAGAAAAACATCATTGGCTAGAGGAAGGGGGAAAAACTAAGCAAGGCAAAGAAAATGAATATGAAAAACTTCTCCAAAGGACACAAAAATCTGTGGCATTCATCATTAAAACGAGGAGCATCAATCACTCTCAGTCTCATTTTATTTTCATTGTGTATGAGAGTGAAGGCGCAAGTGGAAATGACAATGGTGAATAACTTTTAAAAGCCACTTTATCCAAGAACAGTGAATAGGAAAGGTATTTAGTTCCAACCTTGCAGCAGGGTAAAAAAGAAATCTATCAGTTCTAAAATGCTGTTCCCTAGGTGGGTGAAATTTCTCTGAACTTTTCCTGTGCTTCCTAATATCAAGAGAATGAGAGATAAGGAGTAGTCAGCACCCACAGAGTAGCACCAGTGGGGAGCCATGGTGGGGACCAGTTTTCACCAGAGTAGTCATCCCCCTCCCAGTTTTACCTGGTTTTGGTTACCCATGGTGACTATGGTCTAAAGATATGATGTGCAATGAGATATTTTGGAGGTGAGAGGAGAGAGAGAGAGACAGACAGACAGACAGAGAGTGGAGGGAAGGAGGGAGGGAGGGAGAGAATATTTGCATACTTTTATTACAGCATATTGTTTTAATTGTTGTATTTATTATTATTAGCTGTTGTTAATCTCTTCCTATGCCCAATAGCTATGTCTGTAGAGAAAAAAACAATATTTATAGGGTTTGATATTACCCATGGTTTCAGGCATTCTTTGGGGGTATTAGAACATATTCCCTGGAGAGAAGGGGTGGGAGCAGAGGAATGACAAAATTCTTTTTCCCACCACCGGACTCATTTTTCATCCTGTTTGCTTTCTTTCTGGGTCTTAG
The DNA here is from genome assembly GCA_004024945.1 of Uropsilus gracilis. Classification (NCBI taxonomy): domain Eukaryota; kingdom Metazoa; phylum Chordata; class Mammalia; order Eulipotyphla; family Talpidae; genus Uropsilus; species Uropsilus gracilis. The sequence goes on along the minus strand of PVHY01000646.1, from coordinate 34,324 downwards.
CCTTGTGCTCTGCACAGATTTGCATGCCTTGCTTCTTATTTTGTACATTTTCCCAAATCACATGGACTCATACCCATGCAACTCTCCTTTGTAAATGCAAGCCTGTGCGAAAGGTTATGGACAAATGGAACTTTTGCAAATCTAATCATCTTTCAAATGTACTGGGGAACTTTCTATTTAACAGAAGCCAGGTTTGAGCATTGCACAAAATGAAAAAGACTTTAGTTATCCTACTCACATACCGTTTATCTTCTCTGAAAGGTAATTCTTTTTTAAATCACCAATATTCTTTACACTGAGTCTGACTTTCCAGAAACAATGAATAGGTGCCTGCAGTGTGCACACCATTGGTGCATGTGTTGAAAGTGTCCCTCTTTCCTCTTGCTAGCAGGAAGCTCCTGGGACAGAACTGTTCCTTGCTCATTTCTAATACCTTGTATCTGTTAGCACAAACACACCCAGGTTTTCTGCAGTTCTTGAAGGCAGGGTGGGACCCATACATGGAAACATGCAAGAAGTTTGTGACACCGGTGGGTATCCCCTTCCCTGTCAATTGAGTGCTTACTCTTCTCTGCTTTGCCCTGCTCTACCTGCCCATGTGGGGCTTCTTTCAAAACCTAGAACTCCTTGTTGATGATTCAAGACATGTTCACCTTCTTTCTCCCTTAAAACTGCAGTGGCTGAAGATGCTGCCTTTGTGGATCTTCCACACATCTTCTACTTGAACTATACTTTATAAACTAAAGCAGAAGAGGGCACCGATCTCTTGCTAAAACAATTGGGAGAATGATTTAGGAGATAATATAGCAGTAGAAAGGCTGGCTTCAGGTTTTTGGCTCCCTCGTGGTGCAATTATTAGCAGTGTGCACTTGGACTGCTTTCTTAACCTCTCTGAACTTCAGTTTCTGCATCTGTAAGATGAACGTACTGAATCCAACACCAGAAAACTGTGGCTGTTAGAGAAAATACATAATGACCTGGTAGATGTGGAATAAATAGAAATGATCATTGTCATTAGTGTTGTTAGCACCAAAGTTGTTTTGTCCTCCTCTTTGTGCCTCACCTCTCCACTTTGCATTCTTATTTTCTGTTATTATATTTCTCTTGTGGTAGCTGAAGATGCTTTCTGCATTCTGACTTCTTGCTCTTTAATTTCTTCCTCTTTTTTACTTTCACTCTAGTGTTCTTGTTCATGTTTAATATTTTGATATACCTAATCTCTCCTTCATCTAAGGATCACAAAATGTCAACACTAGAAGAGCCCTTGGAGATTGGCAGATCTAGCTCCTATGTGTTGGGTGAGACAACTGACAACTGACCCCCCCACCTCCATCCTTTCACCACAATGTCAGCACATTTACACAGATCACCAGATAGTGGATCCCGGAGAACCCAGGTGGATACTCAGGCTGCCTCCTTCTTTTTTACTGTATGTCCCTGGGGTGACATTGTGAAGGGCATCTCTCCCCAGGGAACCTATGAGGATACCTGTATATAGTCTCAATCTTCCTAAAGGAAAGTGTGTTTCTTCTTTTCTTTCTAAGCCCTCAGGAGCATTTTCATTTCTAAGCTTTCTGATAAAATAGCTAAATCAACTCATCTCCAGGGGCAGCAAAACTCAGCAGAGATGCTTCATGAAATTCTCTTGTTGTTGGACTTGGGGTATTTAAAATTTTTTTTCAGTCAAAAATAATAATAATACTGCTACTCAGCATGGATAATACCTTGTGAATGAGCAGTCGTGGGCCTTTGATCTAATTTTTGTGTGTGCCTGCTTTCTCAGTAATAAATGGGCCATTGTTATGAGACACATTGACACTTACTGAGTTTGCTTTTCATTGGTCCGTGGTGAGTTGGGAGCGACTGAGGATGTGTTCCCTTTTCTTAGTTCTATAGCAAAACTGTAACTTGACACATAATTGGACATTGTTGCTTAGGCCCTTTCAATATTCCAGGCATTGAAGAGAGAGAAAATTGTGTTCCATCTGGGAGAATAGCATCCAAACTAAATGTCAGGTGACAATTTAGCATAGTGGTGCCTGATATGATCCATCACAAAGACGAGAAAAACTATTGATTATGATGCTGAAAAGAGAAAAACACATCCCAGGGGAAAAAAAAAAAGCAGGAACAAATGGTGAGCCTATAATGTAGCCTGCTATCTTGATGTCACTGCCCTTGAGTAATGACAAATGCCTTGCCCTGGCTCAGATTTCTTTGAATCATCCTAAAAATGGAGCCTGGCACCTTTATCATCAAAGGCAGCAGCAGTGATGTTAAAGAAAGAAAGCTGTTTTGAGTCATGTTAAGATACAGCAGAATGGCTAACACAACAAGACATCCGTCTGGAAGGGAGCTCTCTGCAAAAGAACCTGAGAATAGGAACTGGGGGGAGAGGATCTGGCATACATATGTCAAGAAGTGTGTCTGTGTTCTCAAAAAGGCAAGGGGAAAGGCTGAGGTGCAGGGAAGGCTGGTTGTGGGAGCTGATGATGGCATTTGGAGCTTTCTAATCAGCGCAGGTCATTGGTTTGGTTCAACCCCTAACTGCTTGTAGTTATTTCCACTGGATGACTGATGGGCACTTGCGTCCTGCTTCTAGCTGACTTCCTAAGAGTGTTTGCTGCTATTGGCCTCCTTCCTTGGAAGACTGCTGGAGCTGGGAAGGGCAGCAGAACCTGAGCTGTTCCGAGGACAGGGGTCTCATGTGAGTCAGGGGACAGAGGATAGGAGACAGAGGAGAGCACCCAGGAGAAATCTGATTGGGGCTTAATATCTTATGACTTACTACCTTTCATTCACAGGGATGGGAAATGAAATGGGAAACCTCAATACAGCTCCTCATCCACCACAATAGGAAGCCCATGTTACTTTATGTAGGAGAGATTGTCTGTTTGTTTTGCCTGTGTAATGATTCCGTATCACTTGCCAATAATCCATCTCTAAAAACCATGCCTAGAGAATCAACTGTGTGATCAAGAGCACTCTTGCTTCTCTCTGGCGGTGTGGAGTCTGATTTCTGACCTGGGAGGATAGGATCCTAGAGAAACTGGTGTGCGGGAGCTGTTGGTGAGCCTGGGAGAAGCCAAAGTGGTTTCCACTTATCTCTAGAATGCACAATTTATGCAAAAGCTTACATAGAAAAGCTTAAAAGCTAATGTGCAGTTGTTGGAGGTGGTGACCCTGCCAAGGCAGAGGGTGGGATGGAGCACAGAGCTGGTGCTCTCAGGAATATGCCACTGCCTTCACACAGCAGTCAAGCCACTCTCAGAAGGAGCTAGTGTGTTTAAATATTTGTATAGTTTCCTCCCTCACTACACCACAAACTTCTGGTCTCCAAACCATCTCTGTTCTCTTCATTCCTTGCATCTGCCAGGCCCATAATGGATGTGTAGAAATACTTACCATGAGAATGTTTAAAAGGGGCTGACAGGGCTCAGGTTGTCCTGCTGCTCCCCAAGGATGCTCCTTGGCAGCCCAGGCATACTCTCAACCAGTTCCCAGATGGCTTGCTCTTCCAGCTAGAGTTAAGTATCCAGAAAGTTATTGCAGAGCATTTTGCTCAGCAGGCAAACAGACTTTAATTATTAGGACTTAGGTTTCCATAGGCTGATAAGGCCAGCCCAGTCCACCAAAAGGACACTGGATATATTTGGAAGACCAACGAACTGCCTCGCCCTTCTCAAGCAGCCTGGGTGCTCCTGATGGATCGGCTTCCCACTGCAATCCGGGGACTGTGTGGAGGCTGCTACTCCAATGTCCCTGAGCCTTTAGGGATTAACTCCCCAACCTGGCTTTCTCCTGCATGTTCCTGACCCACCTGGCCCTGTCATATTGCATTTAGGCTCAATCGATAGTCTTTTTAAATAAGCTTTGCCCTTTGAAAAGCAGCCCTAAGTACTTTGCATTCCTTTTCTGTTTGAAAAGTTCAGTTGTGTTCTCTGCACAGTGCTAAAAATACCCACATGAGTGGGAGACCCAGGCTTGCAGTTCAAAGCTGTTTCTGTAAGCGAGGGTCTTGGGGCTGACCACAGACAGGTAGGACTGGGTTGGTCACCCCATGCCTTCAAGAAGTGGGTCCTGTCAAAGAGAGCAGATGGGTGAGCATTCTGGCCATCCTAGAGGCTCAGCTCTGTGGAAGACAGAGTGTACTGAGGTCCCAGAAGTTGTTGAGATGCCAGTTGAACATGGCCATGATGCATCTCTTTTGTTTTTTCCTTTTCAAGACAGATGCAGTGTGGAGATGGTATTGACTGAAAGTCGATTGATAATCCTCAGTCTGTGTGTTTGAATGTGCACGTGAAGTTCAGCAGTCGATACCCATTGTCTTCAGGGCTGGGCTGCATGGCCTGCAATTGATGCTGATTGTTTGATTCGCAGCATTCCTGAGGCAAAAGGGCCCCAGGAAGGAAAGCTGTTGCAGGGTGTGAGCTGAGTAACACTCTTCCCCTTTTTTTGTCATTGTCCCAAAGTGGACATCTCTGTTTTGACTCAGGGTCCTTGGAGAATAAAGGCACAGCGAGATACATGCTATTCAAACACTAAGCTTTTGCACTCTGTTTATCTGATTGTTCTGTCTAATTAAAGTTACCTTCTACACTTGATTGGTTTTTAAAGCCGAATATTTGGCAATTAAATTTTCTTTATTCTAACAACTGGGTGGCACTTCCCTGAGTGATTCAGCACATGAGGTATTATCTGAAGAGCCAAGGCTGGTTTTTTTTGTTTGTTTGTTTTGGAGAGCTTCTCTTGCAGAATTGAACATCAGGGAGGCTACTCTGAATACTCACCAGGGGACCTACAGATGGAAATGTGTTGATTCATCTTAGGAGCCATGTGGCTGACATGGAGGGAGCCTTGGTGCAAATTAGGAATCAGAGACCTTATTTAATGTACAATGAGGGCATTCTTCTAGAGCCCCCTCCAGAGCATGGAAGATGCTCTGTATTCACACCTGTTGTGGAGCTGGTCTGCTTTTACCACCACAATGGTTACATGTGGGCCTGTGCTCAGCCCTGGGTACAAGCATGTGATGGGTGGTATGCTGGAGGACCTTGGGGCACCAAGAGCTGCCAGATCCGCTCCTTTTTGGGAGCCCAGTCAAGTCACCACAAGACTTCTTTAGCCCATGTGCTCACAGACAGGAGAACCTGGCCATGCAGTGGTTGATAGGCTTCTATGTTCATAATCATAACCTCTCTTCTTACCTCAGAATGACTCTTCTTCCTATTCAAATTTGTCAGATTTCTGAAGGGCGGTTTTTTTAATTTCATTTATTTCTTGATTGCACATATATATACACACACACATATCTTCATCTGTTGTGCAGTTTTAGTACCAGCTATTCCAGGGAAATAAGGAGAAGGTTGATAGTTACCTCTCATGGAATCTAGAAAGGAGTATGCAAAGGACATGGCGTCTGACTTACAGAGAAAGGATCAGTGTGTTTAGCTCTTCTCTCTCACCTTGTCCTGTCCAGCTGCCTTCCCATCAGTGCATGCACACCACTGTACACATGCATGTATACATACAACCATGTGTGAGCACATACATGCACATAGACACGGTCTTACCTCTACAAAGTTGGGGATTCTGAACTGACAGAAGTGCACACAGTCCCACCATCTAACCCTTTTTCTCTGGCTGGAAGGCCTTCTCTCCAGCTGTGCACTGGGAGCCAAAGCTCACTCCATGATATGGCTCTTAGGAGCTTGGTGCAACCACATAAGACCATCTTTACTTGGTTAAGAATGATCTCAACCTTATATCTTCACATATGAGTCCAGTGTGATGCTTGAGGGAGGCTATGTTGCTGCTGCCAGCCCAATCCAATTCATGGTGAGGTCATTAGTTCTGCTTCCAGACACTAGGAATGTGGGGTACATCCCACTGTGCCTGCAATTCCTGTCCCAAGATTTCAGGGATTATTCTAGAAATTTTATGCTTTCATGAGGACTCCATAGGAGGATAATAGGGTTGGAAGCACCCACAGTCACTGTGGCTTCCTCATCAGCCTGCTCAACAATACCTCCCTGCCTGGGGTGGGTCTCTCCTGCTGCTAGACACCTTCCAGCTGCTTTGCTGTGGTCACAGGGGCAGAACTGGGCTGTCCTGTGGGGACAGTACATAGACCAAGAGGCTCCTAGCAATGACCCTGAGACTCCATTCTTCTGGGAACTTCAGGCTGTGGGGGTTCTGAGGTGGAAGGCTGGAAGGGTCTGAAGTCCCTCCCTCCTGCTGCCATGTTTACTGGGATCAGAATCTCAAACCCCACCCAGAATCTGCATGTGTAGAGGAGCCCCTAGTGATCTGTAGGAGCCATTCAGCTCCTTCATCTTAGGTGCTCATGTTCCAATAACTGTCCCTTGGATAAACATTCTGCTAGGACATGTCCTTGTGGGAAGGGGGAAGGGTGCACACCCACAGAGCAATATCTGGGAAATGGAAGGAATGCAGCAAAGGATTAGATGACCTCTGGAGGTGCTGGGAGAAGGTCTGCATAGACACTGGCCTCCTTGACTCCACACTATCCTCTCTTCCTCCCCTCCAGCCCAACTCCCACTATCTCAGGCAGGTACCCACTTTTAGCTGGGTGATGATTTGAAGAGCGCTCAGTCCCTAAGAGATGTTTCTGTGATCATTTCTCTATCTTGCTATAGAATCAAGAATTAAATAGCAGTAAATGGTAAAACAATTATAAAAGTCCTAATGAAATTAAAAATTTCCCCTTGATAAATTCTTCGATCTTTACTTTAAAATAACAAATGCAAGCTTTGTATTTGTGCCAGTCCCACTTTGCTGGCACCCTTAGCCTATGCCAGGCTATCAGACTCTGCCCCTGCCCTGACCCTGTGCTCATTCAGTTTGAGGAGACCCCAGATGAAGATCCTGCAGTCCTGTATCTCAATGTCTTTGTCAGTGTCTGTCTCCCAGGGACATAGCTGGTGGCCAGTAGATTGGGGGGCAACAACCTTGGTTTCTGGGTTTTTACCTGAGAAGGTGCTTCTCTCAGGTCACAGGTGATGCTTGGTGTACCTGAGCACCACCTGCACCCTGCAGGAGCCATGAAATAATATGGGCTTCCTGGCACATGGCACACAACAAGGAACTATTTGGAATTTATCCACATCTTGGTCTCTGGAGCTGATGAGAAATGAACCGGACCCCATGTAGCCAGGAGAAAAAGGAAGAAGCTGCCTCTTGAAGGCATCTCAGTCCCTGCTTTACTGCTGCTTCTCACTCACCACTGGTCAAGGTTGGTGCTAGGAGTGCTGGGAAGTGGGTTAAGGTCATGGTTGCTTTTGACTAGTTAATCAATTTTTGATGAGCATCCTTTTTGACTGTGCTGAAAAGACCAACCTAATTATAAAATCATCTTGGCAGTGAGCTCTGTTCCTGAATTCCTTGCTTTTTCCTTGTTTTGAGCTTAGTTTTCACTAAGGGGTGTCTGTAGGTATAGATGTAGATAAACTATATCTACATGTCTGTGTCTGTATTTATATTGGATACTTCCGTGCTGTGCCTCACACCACACAAGGGGGACACCATCTCCATCTGCCTGAGCCAGCGAAGGGTCTATGGTACATCATTCAAGTGCTTCACGATTTTAAAAGTGGGAATTAGAAGCTGTCTCTGTCCTCTGGCTTGGGTGTTCTTTTGTATTGAAACATATGCTTTTAAAAAAAGTGATCAAGAATATATGTAACAATCTGTGGTGCTAAGACTTTTCTTTCTGTCACCTTCATGTTTCTTCATTGCAACACATTCTCAGCAAGACCTTGACCTGCAGCTCTTCTCACAGTGACAATCGTTGGGTGGTCCCTGTGTCCCAGCCAGGAGGCAGGTCTGCATTCCCATGTAGCTGTGCTCAGCAACCTTCCTAAATCAATTTCATCCTATGGGTTAGGACTCTTCCCCATTTTACTGATTAAGTAGCTAGTCAAGGTCACCCAGCTAATAAGTGGGGAAGCAGGCATGTGATCCTCTTTTTCTGCACTGTGCTATAATCTGCTGTAAGTATTTGGAGCTTTTCTATTGTTTTTTTGTTTGTTTTCAACCTCTGCTTTGAGTCTTATGCAGGGGTCCTTAGGACCCTCCTGCCCAATGGGACAGGTTTCTGGCTGTGAGGCAGAGCTCTGGAGAGTAGGGTCTCATCCTCCATTGCATATAGCCCTGTGGCATTTATTACCCCGGAGGTGTTTGCTTCTCTCTTACTGGCACAAGCATTTCCCGTCTCTTGTCTCTTGGGGCAGCACAACAATAAGCCTCTGTCACTTTCTTTTAAGTCAAAGTGTATTGCTAACAGAAACAGTCAGCGTCAGGGAAACATTACCCCCTTGACTTCCAATTTAGAGAATGATTATGTTCATAGTTAATCAAGACCAGAGGAGATTTAAAAGAAGAGATTTAAAAGACCCCTTTGTCCATATCCCCATTTAATTTATGACTTCCCTTTATAGCTTTCTGCCAAGCATCATGTTGTATTTTGGTTTATCTTTTAACCAGTCAAAGGGGGTCTTGTGCTTGTTGACGCTTCTAATGATTCAAATGAGAAATCATTTTGGGGAAGGTGTCTTGTTCTCAATCTTCAATCTGGTTTTCTTTTCTTGTCTCCCATCTTTTTTCACTTAGAACTTATTTGTCTGCTTGACATGAACATCCAGGTTAATTACATCCAGAAAGAATTCCTTCTTTCAATTATAGAATGATTAGCTATGTAAATTCAAATGAACACATCCCTAAGTCGGAACTTTGAAATCATTTTTTTTTCAACAGTTCTTCGATGAAGTTTGTTTCATCTGCTCATCTTTCTTGGGAGCACAATTATGTTCTACATTTTTAAAGAGAGGTCACACGGACACAACAGAAACTTTAATTGCGGCTGGTTTTTATACTTTTCTGGCCCACAGATTGCTGCTTTTTGCATTCTACTAGAAGAAATTTCTCAAGCACATGGCTTTCTATTTTTACCTTGTAGGCCCACCTAAGAGTCCAAATGTCAGCATTTTAAGGAAAGAGGCCTGGGCTAAAGGCCAGAATAGCTGAGTGAGTCTCAGGTTGAATTCTGCCTTGGGACCTTGGTCAAGGCATTTACCTTACAGATTTCTGGTTTCATGCATAGGAAAGTGGGCATTCTGCCAATTCTGCCTTTGTCATAGGATTGTTGAGAGGATCTAAACAGGGAACACACGTGTGGCCACTGGTCATCTGTAACACCATAAGCATATACAAGGTCGAACGCTGGATGGTATCATGGGAAGTACTAAGACTGGAAACCAGTAAGTAGGAGATCCTGAAATTCTTAATTTGACAGTTGATTCTTCTCTATCCAGAGAGTGTATGTTTGTGCAGATGTTTGGGAGGAGTTTGAGATTAAGTTACCTCAGAGCTGAGCATTCCTGTCAGTCAGAAATGTGTCAGGGAGTTTCAGAGCAACAGGGGGGAGACAATAAGCTGACAGCCATTTGTACAAATTTAATGAGCACTAATTAAGCATCCTGTTTGTAAATAGTACCAGAGATAGTCTAGTAAAAACCTTACCTGGCCATTTCAGGAGGAGGCTTTACCAGGTGTGTTGCACTGGCTACGCTATGTGCCGCTGCCTGCAATAACTCTAAACATTATCAGGTGCCTCATTTATATCTTTCAGACCTTTTCAGGATTACTTCTCAGTTGACTTTTAGGCTTCCCCATTCCATCCCCTCCCCAATTTTTTAATTAATTTATTTATATATAAATTTCACATCATTGCAATCCCAGGGATTTACCTGATGCCATCCTAGTACTAAGACCTTCTCTTTAAAATAGTCACATTAAAAGAAGTCTTCACAGTTCCTTTTCCTTCTCCTTGTTCTTTCCAAGATTCTAAACTAATCTCTTCCTTTTTTCAAGTCCCATGTTCTATGATGCTCCCTGAAAAGAATAGAATTTTTGCAAGAATGTTCACACAAAAATATTCAACCCCAAATGTACATGCTGCAATAAATAGCTCAGTTGTCATTTCCATCATGCATATTTTACTTATATATTTTTTTGAACATTGATGAGACTTTCAGCTGTCAGTAATTCTTAATTTTATACCGAAGGAGACCATCATTATGCACTGAGCTTTCTCTCTGTAGTCATCAATGCCAGTGCCCTTTGGTGAATCCCAGCAAATTGCTAATCAGTAAGGTCAGAGCTAAGATCCCTGTGCTCCCAAAGGGCAAAGACTTGCTCTCCCCTAATAGTAGAGAAAAAGGAAGGGAGAACGGAAGTTGCCTTCAAGAACACAGACCACTGAAGAATTATTTTGACCTATTCTTTATTTCTCGTCAGGATTCCTCATTCCTTACTCTTTGTTGAGCAATTGCTTTAGGCCGAGAGGGGTGTGTATGTGTGTGCGTGTGTGTGTACTTCTGTAAATGTTAGTTCTATGAAAGGATGTGTAGCGTGCAATTTATTAAAAAAATTAAAATATTTTTCTTTGTAATTCAAATTAATTCTTGCAGAATGTTCTTGCTGAGTTTTGCCAAAGTTTTCATTTGTAGCCAACATATGTTTGTAATTAATAAAAGTGTTGTTTCAACATGGATGTTGGTTGACATTTTCATTTATATTAATAGTTAAGACAAATGTAAAACAACAAAGATGTAGGTCACAACTCCAGCACATGGCAGGAGAGTCTAATTTTCCCACAACGTTGAGGACAAGAAGTTTTCCCCCTAAGTTTCCCTGCCACAGTCCTTATGTTGCATGTCAAGTCAGCCCTCAGCATGGGCCACAAGAACAGAGGGAAATACTGAACTAAGAGTAAGAAGCTTTCCAAGAATTGACATTCCAACTTTCATTTGTATTCTGATACTTGTCAAATTTTACACATGTACCTAGTTAAAAACAAACAAACAACAATAACAGTGGGTAGTGTACAAGACTTGTTACTAAACAGAGCCTTTCTTCTCTGTCTCTCACCAGAGAGAACATCACCATCTCTTTTTGCCAAGCGGAAGGCTCTAGAGCTGTATTATTTTTTCTTGATTTGGGGGTTTCCACACTCTCTCTTGACATCTCATATGATAGATGAGGTTCTTTCATGCTCTGTCATCCAGAGCAACCCCCACCCAACACTTCACTTTACATGCCAAGACACGTCTTCCTTTTCCCTCTACTCTCCCAATGGTGTCACATTTTAATTTTGTTCAAATCAGTATTCACTGTTTATATTTTATGGCGATGCAAATGATATTCATGGCTCAGCCTTCCCTTTCCCTTTCATGCACACTCTTTTATTTTCCCTAGAGGTTTGGTTTTGTTTCTGTTTTTGTTTTATATTTACATTTAGATTACATTATATCCTTTTATATTAGCTTTTAGTTCCCTCTGAATTTATCACTGTTTCATCCCTCAACTCTCTGCCAGTTTTCTAGGTATCTTCTCTACATAACCATTGCCTATGGCTCTCCTCATCTTTAAGAGCCTTCAGCCTCATCGCCTCATCTTTAAGAGCCTTCTGTCCTGATGTACCTGTCCTACTCTCTGGCATCCTGGGCCCTCTACTGCCTGGCCCAAGGAGTCACATTGTCGCTCCTGAGTCAGGACCCACTGATGCTTGTGGTCATATCTGTGGGCACCCCCCAAAAATGAGTATGGGGAGTTGACATAGTTGAGATCCTGCATATGTGACTGACCCATTATTTTACCTTCAATTTTGACTCATAGTTCTCTGAGAATAGAATAAAGGTGGAAGTCATTTCCCTTTAGATTTTTTAAGGCATCGATCTACTGTTTCCTAGCTTCCGGCACTGCAACTGAGAAGTTCAAAGTCAATCAGTCACAATCTTTGCAATAGAATCTGTTTTATTTTTCTCTCTCTGGAGGTTTATTTGATTAATCTTTGTCCTCTGTGTTCTAAAACTTCATGACAGCGTGCTTTTTAAAATAATTTCTCTATTGACAATTTTAAATCTGGAAATTCTGAGTCTTCATTTCTGGGGCATTTCTTTGAATTATTTTTTGATTCATTTCTTTCCCTCCTGTGTGTGTGTGTGTGTGTGTGTGTGTGTGTGTTTCTCTTTTTCTGGAACACCTGTTATATGCTTGTTTCATGTGCTAGTCTGGTCATTTATTTTTCTGACCTTTTCCCTCTATCACTTGATCTTAAAATCCTCTATTGACTTTTTTCATTGCTACAATAACATTTTTAATTTCACCAGGTCAGTTTTGTTCTCTTAGTGTTCTTCTTTAATATTACCCAGTTCTTGTTTTCATCATGCATAATGCATTGTTTCCGTGCATCTCCTTTTATATCTCTCAGAATATTCAGTATATTCTGAATATAAAATGTTTTCTTTGCATAATCCCTGTAGCGTTACTTTTCTCCTGTTTGTTAGATTGGATTTCCAGCTCATGTTGGAAGTTTTCCACAGATGCCTGTAAACTCCTGGTTCTGCTCTGATCGAGAACAGAGTGAACAAATGCTATCCAGGAAGCCTGAGCTTTTCATTGGCACTTCTCGCCTGGGGGCTTCATTGCGGGGTGGGAGGGCTTTTTTGGTGGGCAGATCTCCAGGTCAGTATCTTTTGGTCACTCCTCCTGTGCTGTTCAGATCCTCCTGGAAGAATCTCCTGCTTGCAGGTCTAGGCTTAGCAGCAGCATGTATAAAAATCTAGCCAGGAAGAAGACTGGAAGTCCCAGTATTTAGAATGCAAATGCACAACTGCTTGCATGCATGCAGGTACCCTGCCCTCTTCTTCCTGCTGTGCCTGGCATCCCCTGGCACAGTCTCTGTTTTTCTCAGTCCAGAGAGTAAACGTGACTCTGGCTCCTGATTTATGGATCCTCCTGCATTCACACTTCTTTGCTTAGCTCTTTTGCCTCCCACAGGCCTAGAGGTGGTAGAGTCAACTCCTGATCCTTTGGAGGAACTCTGCTGGGGAAGTAGGGCTGCTTCTAGGTGCCCCCCCAGTATCTGCTGATGCCATTTGCTCAGCTCCATTAAGTCAGTTGGATGTCGGTCTACTCACTGCTGCTGCCCAATTTCCCAAATGTTGTTGCTATTGTCTGCTTCCTTATTCCCTTTGTCCTTGCGAGTTTACGCCCCCCTTCTTCCCTTGGCATTTCAGTGCACATTTATTTCATGGCACCTCTTTGTGTGTGTTATAGTTCATTGTAAATCTGTCTAATTTCTTCCCTGAAAAGGAGCTTCTCTGAAGGAAGAATGTGTCCCGCATATTGAACAGCCTTGGCTTCTCAACAGAAAGAACCTCTGGGTGGGGAGTGGGACCTGGCCCATGGTCACTTGATGACTCAGCCAGCACGGGTCAGGTGCTGAGATGCAGACTCCAGGTACCTGGGTTCTGCCCTCAAGGAACTGGTGGTTGTGCTCATGCAGGTACCTTCCTCCTACTGTTACCTACTCCTCCCACTGTTACCATCTCAGGGGCTAAAGGAAGATGCAGAGACACTATCACTAGTTTTTCCTGTTCTCTCTTTATGAGAAAGGTGGAGGGGAAAGACAGCCTGGAATAGAGATATGGCTGGTAAAGAAAACAAGGTTGGGAAATCTAGAGGGAATCCCCAACGCCGCTTACCATTGTCATGTTCTTTGTTCTCCTGGATAGGAAAGGCTGTTTCCTGAATAGAAAGCTATGCCAGCTCAATATGGGAAGTTAGAAAAATAAAGAGCAGTATAAAGAGAAAATTTAAAAGTTGCTGATAACACACCACCTTTAAATGTTATTATAATTGTGCTCTGTACACACATACACACACACATACTTTAATGACACTGGAATCACACCAAATGCAGTATAATACACTACATTTGTTCTTTGTGTTACATTGTGAGCATTTCTTATTAAATTTTCTTTGAAAGCATAATTTTCAACAATTGTGAAATTCTACTATGTAAATGCCTTTCATATTGTAAACTCGGTTCTTTTCAATGTTTATTGTTAAAAATAATGCTTTGATTAATAATCACATACAATAGCATTTAAACCCATTTCTGTTTGTGTCTTTAGCATTTATAGAAATGGCTCATTAAGCTATAGGGATGGATGCTTTTAAAGATCTTAATTACTGAATTGTCAAATAAAAAAATTGTACTCATATGTAGTACCACATACAGAGGACACAGAATTATTTCTCTAACACACACACATTGTGTGTGTATGTGTGGGTGGGTGTGTATTTTACAAGCTCATTTCCTTCTTTCATCCTGTATTTCACATTGGATTAGACTATTCCCCATCTTAATTTTTTCTACCTTTACTACCTTTAAATTTTGTCCATTTTAATAGTTTAAGATAGATAATTTTTAATAGACTATTAAGATCTCAGTATATCAGTGTTACCAACCTTCTTGATTTTTCCTTCAGTTTATTGTTTTATCTTGATTTTGATATCTCCTAACTCAAAGAAAGTGATAGATTTTTATGGAAACAAAGCTATCCTTTGAGCAATTTTTTCTTGCTTTATACAAGGCCGATTTGCTGAACAGGATGTGAGTGGGTTTATTTCTCAAAAAACCATCCAATTTTCCTGCAGTTGCTCAATCACTGCTTACTAGGTCCACATTTACTCAGTATTGGAGGGCTGGCTTGGATCCTGGATGTGAAGATGGGGCTTCTGAGAATCCTGTCTGCTTTGGCTGAAGTTCTGCCTTCCCCTCTGCCACTTTGACATAAGGGAGGGCTGCAGGTGTGACCACAGTTGTCCTCAGCTCTCTGAGCCATGAATGTCCCCTGGGGAGACTGCAGCCTCTACCTGCCTTAATTTGAAATAGGCTCTTCCCCAGAAGACTGGCTCAAGGGAGGAGTAGCCAGCTCTGCTCCAAGCACCATGGCAGCCTACAGCCAGCGTAGCATCCCCCTTGATAGCTACCTGACGAGTAATCTTCAGACTTCCCCAGGCTGGCCTGGAAGACGCTCTGTGTTCCTTAGAGTTACATCCTCTCATCTTGCCTTTGTGACATTCCTGTTGACAGGACCGCGATGGCAGGCCAGATGGTGCCAGGCACTTACACAGATGAGTGGCAGGAGTCCAGGTGTGCAGGGCGGGGGAAGAGGCGGCAGGAAACTGGGCATTTCATCACTGCCACAGACCAGGAAGGACAGTTCCAGCTGGGGTCTGTCTCTCCTTGAGAGCCCAAATGATTGATGCTCTAAACAGACTCTGAAAGGCCCCTTTCACTCAGGGCCCAGGGAAAATGAATATGCGCATCCTAATGATGTCAGCTTACTTCAGAGAGAGTAGGTTAGGTTGGTGGAGGGTGGAGAGCTGTGCTCCTTGCTGAGGCTCTTGTTCTACCTCAGTGGTGACTAAGCATCCTTGTTTGTCTGCATGGGCTGACAGGCTGCTTGGGACATGGAATGTTTCATTTCAAAATTATTTTCGTCCTGGGCAGACCGGGATGGTGGGTGGCCTTGGCCATCCATTCTTCTTAACCCAAATCCAGACATCCATCTACCATTAAAGAGTTGAAGTAAGGATAGGCAAGATTTGGGCAGGTAGGGCGGTCCTAAGTGTGTGACCATAACCTGGCTACTTAACTTTTTTCAAGCCTGAGCTTATTTCCTGAGCACTACCTCCCAGGTGACACTAGTGAGCACTTCATTCAATTTCTGTTGGAATAAGATGAAAAGAGAATGAAGTGGGCGTGGCATGTAATAGAGCTTGTCAGATGTGAGCCCTGCTTCTTCTCCTCAGTGCACAGATGACTTGACCAAAAGTAGATGCACTGATGTCGGTCCAGAAGAATCCTGGGACTTAAGAACATCAGCTCTCCCCTCTCACCTTGGATTGCCATCATCCAGTGCAGCCAGGAGTCTAGACGGTCAGGTGTACACTGGCTACTAAAAGAAACTTCTGGAGGCTGGAATCTGGGCAAATTAGGAGCCACACTCAGAAACAAGCAGTAAAAATTTCCTCTTTCCTTGAACATATATTCTGATTCTGTAAGAAAAACTCTTTATTCCAAAGTAGGTGTTGTGGGGGAGAAAGAAAAGTTTTTAAGGGCTTTCATCCTCAGATCATTCTTTCAGCTTCAACTTTGCTCCAGGCCTGATACAAGCCACTATGGCTACAAAGACGAGGAAGACAGGTCCAGTTCCCCATTGCTATGGGCTCCTAGTCCTGGTGAACAGACACACTGACATAGCTTATGTCATTTTGCTCAGGTGCCTCTGTCCTTTGGATCACCCCATGGAGATCAGTGATCTCCGTCTCACAGGGGGCTGTGTGGACAAAGTTAATTGTTACTGGAGGGGGTTTTTAAAGATCCCTGGAAGTGGTCAGGGAACTCTGAAGAAAGACATTCTTTCTCTTCCCCTTCCTGTCTCCCCTCTTGTTGCACCCTCCTGCCTGCAAATTTGCCTGGGCTCATTTATGGAAACAGGAGCCAAGGTTTTCTTCTAGTGTCTTGGGGCCAGGGGGGATTGAGGAAAGGTTTAAGGGGCTCAGGGGGCTGAGATAATATGTTGTGGTGCACAGAAAGCTGAGTGAGAACAAGACCACATGCTGCACACCAGCTGTTTTTTCTTTTTCCCTTCTGAGGTCCTGAGCTTGCACCTCATGCCCAGTAACAGACATTGGCACAACCAAGCCCAGCTCTGAACGCTGATGCTGCGGCTGGAGTCAGTAAACTGGCAGCGGCTGGCCACCGTGCATGCTGAGTCATCTCTGAGCAGATTTCAGGTGGTAACTGTCTAGTTATTAAATAGTTAATTGTTTAACTGAAGGCTGGTCCTTAAGAAGAAAGCATTCAAGTTAAAAAAAACCGCCACCTAAAAAAAAAACAAAACTATGGGGAAGGGACAGCCAGACCATGCCACCAGCACCAGCAGTCTTCCTGGCGGAGGCTGCTGAACCTCCAACAGCCAGGCAGCATGGAGGCTGAGCCTTGTTTGATGGGGAAACACTTAATTTCTTGATTTACGAGGCTCTCATTTTTATTAACTTTCCCATGTTATTAGGCCTTCTTCATGCCCTGGCAAGTCCCTGTGCTAAGGCTTTTGGTGCCAGGGTCCTTGTCCAAATCTAGGCAGAGAGATGCTCGGGGTCACACCTCTGGGAGGAAAAGCGGACTCCTGTAGTAACTAGATGGAGAAGAATGGCATTCGTAATGATTGGAATCACACTCTCTGGGTGCCTTCTGTGGGCCTGATCCTGGATGGGAATTTCCCCTCCTGTGCTGAAAGCCACCCCAGGAAATGGATAATGTTGTCCCCACTGTACAGCTGAAGAAATCAAGGTTTGGCAGAGGTGTGTAACTGGTTCAGTGTTCTCACAGTTAGAAAGTGGTGGTGCAAGGCCCATCCCTGGGGTTTGGCTCCAGAGCCCTTGTTGAGCACTGGTGTAGAGTCTCAAAGCTAAGAGGGGTAGAACAGCACCCCCTCTCCCACCCCAGATTTCCATATGTCTGAGACCCTGAGCTAGTTGCTGGACCCTCCCTGCACCCCCATTTCCTTCTCTGCTTATCTCAGAGGCACCATGGGATGCCAAGAACTGCTGTCTTTTAAAAACTAATATCATTTTAACCCTGCATTTTAACCAATCCTTTATTATTTCTTTTTCCCTTCTTCTTCTGAAACATGGATCCATATTGTCAGATAGATTGAGGGCCACAAGTTGTCCCACAATCTGTACTCATGGGGTGGCTGCAAAAACAACCCTCTGCTCCGCTATTAAAATAACCTTCCCTCTGTAATGGATTAGTTATTTCAGCAATGAAGCCCATTTGAAGAGAGATCATGAGATAATTGACTGTCAAACAGTTGAGCAATGTTAAGGTCAATTGTGGTGGAGGTCAATTCGTTTGAACAATGGGCTTGCTTCTGACAGGCCTCATAATGTTGATAATAATAACTTTGGTTTAATGGAAGTATTCGGCGATGTTAGAGAAGAATGAACTATTAGACGTTCAGATTAAGTATTGTATAAACTCAGGAGGTTTTGGAGACAGTTTGGTGATAATAAATGCAAAATTCTCAGCTAGGGAAAACCACCTTTAAAGAACATCTGGATTTAATGTCAAAGGCAAATGATTTTCTTTCCCCCTTTACCGATTGACTTGAATTTACACTGTGCAGACCATGATTATTCCCCATCTCTATATTTATAGTTTCTCATTTGCATTTTCCAGAATAATTAAGAATTTAACCTAGAATGGGCCATTTTTGAGTAGAGGTGAATGCTTTCTGATTTTTAAATGAACCGTCTAAATGAGATACTAAATATACATTGTATTCTCCTTGCTGCCTGCCTAAAGTCCTTCTAAACTTCTGAACTCTATGCAAACCCAAGGGGATGGTGGCTCACCCCAGCCCCATGTCTGTCTTTGTTTGGGAGGGAGACGCTCTCCCACAGAGGACTGTCTTCACACAGGCTCTCTGTCCTCTCTGCACCTCAGAGGACCAGCTCCCTCTCTTCAGTGGCAATGACCAGGGACTCTCCTGTGAGTGCCCCGCAGACAGATGAAGGGAAATGCAGCTCCTTAGTCAGCTTAAATTCCATTGAAATCTCTTCCAATCTGTTTTGCTTTGCTTGCCAGGGCTGGCTCTTCATCAGACTTTTAAAGGATTTGCTTCTTCAGGAAGACTGACACTCCTCACACATCCGAGGTGATGCTGCCCTCTATACTCAGCGGGGAAGGGGGAGCTAACTTTCAAAAATGCCTGCAGCTCAGGCATGCAGCCTCAGGGTGCAGCCTGCTCAGGGTGCAGCCTCTCTATCCTTAGCACTCTCAGTCAGCACAGAAGGCCCACGACTCCAAGAGTGTAGACACATCAGGAAATGCTGGGAGAAACTAGGCTTGGCCCCTATCTGCCTGCCCTAAATATCTACTGATGCTTCCTCTCAATGATGCTCTCTCCCACATTGATAAGTGGGGTCTAATGTTTTGGTTCCTCAGCCCTGAAGGTCCATGTCTGCTCCCTTAGTTCCATCTCTGCTAGTGGGTGAACCACAAAAGGGCTGAGTCATCTGCCCCTCTGGCTGCAGGAATGCAATGTGAGAACATGTTCTGAGAGCGGGATGTGGCCTCTTTAGGCAGGTGGCCCTGGCACGCATGATCTAAGTTGCAGAGATAATTCATCAGAGCTTTCTGGAAAACCTGCAACCAAAGGCAGTTGTTTCTTTCCTTAGAGGGAAGGAAGAGGAGAGAGTGGTCTAGGTATGCAGACTATCATGGATTTCTTCAGAGTCCCAGAATGGAGACAACAGTGTGTTGAGGCAACTCGAAATCAGCTCACCTTGTCTTAGTGTAGCTTGTGAGCTGCTCATCAATGCTCTGCATGGTGAATCCCAGGTACTCCTGCCACCCCTTATGAAAATGAGCAGTGATGCCAGCATTAGTGTCTACAGTGCCTGCTGCAGGAGAGACAGCTGCCCATCAAACAAAATAACCCATGGCTCTCCTGGTACTCACCTCACCAGGTCGTAGGACAGGCTAGTTAACAAAGATGAAGATGGGTGGGGTTTATGGAATCTGATGGGTCCCTTTTGATGTTGAAATCTATTGTGGGGAAATCCCTGGAAAAGGTAAGACTTGGTGACATTCTGCACTGGAGAAGCTTGACTACTACTAATAAATAATAATACTTGCAGACATTTAGCAGAACTGTTACCATGTGCAAGATGCAACAGCCAGGAGACTGATGTGCATTTCTTCACTTCACCCTCACCCAGGAAGGTCACAAGTACTCTTGTTATCCCCCATATCCAAATGGTGGCACTGAGGCTTGGAGGATACATAGCTTTTCTGAGGTCATCCAAATAATAAGCACTGGAATGAAGGATCTCACTCAGTCAGTCACTTGGTGTCCAGAGGCAGGTTGAGACCATGGAAAGGTATGTGAGGGGAGGGTCATTGTAGGGGAGGCTGGACTAGTAGGAGTTGCTGCTTACCTCACAATTTGTCCTGAGTTGAGCTGGCATTCTTGTAAGCAATGGAAACAAAGAAACATCTTGCAATTGTCCCTAGTGGACTGCATTGCCATCACTTTCTTCCCCAAGTTAGGGCTGATCAGACTAAGAATCTCAGTCTAAATAGTGAGGAGTGATTGCTGTAGGGACTTCTGTTTACCTAGAAGACTGACATAAAATTCACAGTGAGAGTAAAGCAATTGTCACAGCTACTTCTCAGTATCTCGGAAGAAAAGACTGAAATGTGTATGTGCTGAATTAACAGATCCGGAAGACCTGCCGAGTGACTCTTTGAACCCATTGCCTCACTTTATGGATAAATAAGGAGGTCAGGCATCTTACCTGGCTTGAGAGCAGATGTGGGATGGGACTGAACAAAATCCATCTAAATTAGTTGTGTCACACTTCCTATGATAGGGGAAAAAATTACTTTACCTTGGTGAGAATGACAGGCAGGGAGCAAAAAAAAAAAAAAAAATCCTGTAATACTTGCTTTGTTTTGGCTTCAAACATGCTGTTGATAACAGCTGTTACCAGTGTACAGTGTGTTTATTGTTGAGTAATTATGTTTTGCTTTCATATTGGCAAAGCTATTATTTGCACTCTTAGGAGCAGCGGGCATCTTGTGTGCACAAATGAATTAATGTGACAATGCCTTTTGACTTTGGAACCAGTGACTTCTTAATATTTTCATCTGCAGTGCTGTTAAATAAATACTCAGGGCTGTTCATCCTGGTGCCTATCAGTAATGTTTTTTTCCCAGCTATAAATGCCATAAGATCATGCAACCCAAAAAATCAGATTATAATAGAAAGTGAGTGAAATTATGGACATCTCTCTGATTATGATTTTGAATCTTGACCAAAAGGCATAAGGTTATTTCTGATTTACAACAGTCAGGTTGGGCAGAGATGGACATTAGAATCTCCCAGAGAGGATGTCAAGGAGAAAATTCCTACACTGTATCATGTTCCTAGAAGACTATATAAAATAACATTCTTCTCCTTCCATTCTACATAATGCGCATGTGTGCAATTACACACACGCACACATGCGCATGCATAGGGACCTTTTATTTCTCTAGAATACCTAAGTGCCTGGTAGAGGGCTCCTTCAATAGCATTGCTTGGGCTCTTTATTATTACTTACCTTTTTTTGTACACTAGGTAACATATGGTTAGCTAAATCATCCACTAAATTGGCTAAATGGAAAGGCAGACAGAAAACCTAAGTTAGGTGAAGAATGATGAATTTTCTCAAGGAACAGGAAGGTACAATAATGAAGAAAAAGATCTCGTGTAAAGATCCTGTAAACTTGCATCCAAATTGGTTAACTTCCGAAAAAGAGATGAGGCTGGCAAGCAGTGAGGAGACAGCTTAGATGCAGAGAGAAAGGAACCGGGACATGAAAGAATTCCAGTTGGCAAATATTCTAGTGTCTTCATTATGTGCAAAGTGAAGTGTGGATGGCAGGGAAAAAAGAGAGAAAGAAAAAAATTCAAGTCATGGTTTTTAATCTTTGGAGAAGTCAAATTGTAGGACAGCATGCACCAAGCATACAAAGAGGCGCTGGTTTCCAGACATATGAAGGCGCCTGCTAGGGCATGGTGAGAGAAAAGGAAAACAAGGCTTTGCCTCTGAGACTATTCCAGGCAAATCTGGAATGGTCAGAAAAAGGGAAACTTGATGACCCCATGGAAGAGCAAACAAATTTTGGCTGAAGCCTTTTTAATTAAGAGGAGAAGAGACAAGCAAGTGGTACAGGCAGGGGAGAGGGGGAGTAGGTCAGTTTTGGTGATTAATAAGACAGGAGCCTTGCTTGGGCATAGAGGAAGAAGTCAGAGAGAGTGCCAGGGGGGTGACTGCAAACACAAAGGGGTGAGCAGCAAAAAGAAGTGCAAAGAGATTGAGTTCACAAGTTGCAAATCCCCCTCATCTCAGATGTACCTCATGGGCATGGAGAGCGCAGAATCCAGTCACCAACCCAGATGCAAGGATGAGCCTGATATTCGGAAAAGGTTTACTCAGTGCCTCACTCATCAGGAGCCAGGGTTAGACTATAATGTCAAAGGAAATTCCAATTCAAGGCTAGTAGGTAGCCATTTCTCCAACTAATGTTGGACCTAAAACCAGCTAACCCCACATGCTCCCCAAATAAGAGTTTTGTGGGTAAGGTGTGAATGTTGTCTCTTAGGAATGTGGGTTTGAATTTTCTCAAGTGCACAGCTTTAAAACCTAAGCTATGTTTTATCTGAACCTTCTAGATCAAGGATCAGAAACTGGAATTGGCATGCAGTTAGAGCTAAGAATGATTTTTACATTTCAAAGAATTATTAAAGACAAACAAAAACAACCAGATGAAGAAGAATATGCAGCAGATACTGGCTTTCAGAGTTGAAAATGTTCACTATCTGACCCTTTATTTAAAAATTTGCAAACTCCACTACGGAGGATTCCACACTTTTAGGAAGCATCCAAAGTTTTTCATGGTTCACAGTGAGCAGCTTTGACAAAACAAAAGCACAATGACAACAAGAACAGGATGTCACACAGCTTTATGTACAGATCACAGAAGGTGATGTAGCAAGAGCATGGGCTCTGGAATCAGACTGTTTGTGTTCAAATCCCACCTCTGCCACTTACATAACTGAGTGGCATTTGACCACCTATGTCCCAACCTTGTCATCTGTAAAGTGGGGAGAATAAGGTCTTACAGGTCACCTGGTCCAGTGTCTGGTACTCATAAAGGAGTTAGGCGCACCATTAACATGCCTCACTTTAGGTTGTCTCTCCGACTTCACCTCCTACTGTCTGCCCGCTCCCAGACTCCCAACCACAGTGGCCCCCTGACCTTTCCTGGATCCTGCCAGATGGGTTCCTGATGTTAAGGTCTTTGTACTTAAGGCAGCTTCTACCCAGAATTCTATTCTTCCACAATATGCCCTATGTTCACTCTCACCATGTCTGCAGGGTTCAGTTTGATTGTTGTTTCGCTATCACTCTAGCCACTTAGACTGCTTTACTTTGTCATCATAGCTTTTACCATGCCCTAGTATTATACATCTATGCTATTTGGTTCTGGTCTACTCTTCCAGTCAGTTTCTGGGAGCAAGCTCTTGTTCCTCTTATCCATTTTGTTGTTCCTAATCCCCAGCATGATTCCTGGCCTTTGTTTGGAGAAGAAATGAGTGAATAAATGGTGGATTGTATTCCTAGGAAGGGCTCAGTCCAGAGTCAGGAGGCAGTTATTAAGCCATTGGCATGAGGCTTACTACAAGGGTCTACTGCATGCAGTAGATAGTGAGTAAACAAAGGAAACTTTTTGAATTTATAGCCTAGCTGCAATGTTATGTAAGTCCCTGTGAATGGTGAAAAGGCAAATCCGAAAATGGATCCATAGCATAAAATTCTAGAAGCCTAAGGAGAATTAAACAGGAGGGCAGGGAAGGCTTTTCCCAGAAGGTAAACTCTGAGCCAAGCCTGGACAAGAGGCCAGGATTGAGCCAAACAAAGAGGGAGAACAAGAGCCTGGAAGCTGAAGGTAGAGCCCATGCAGAGTTTTTAGGATGGAGCATGGCATGGAGGGTGCCTAAGGATGTGGGTGCAGCCTCACTGTTGTCAGTTGGTCCTGCATGTGACATTCAGGTATTTTTGTCAACAGTATAGGGATAGATCTGGGCTAAGACAGACTTTTTTTGCAGGTACTTTTCAAAACTTGTGTTTATTTTTTCTTTTTGAGTCATTTCAGCACTGGTGGAAAGAGGTGAAATGATAAGTCTGATGACAGATGGAGTGAAGATGTAATGCAGATGGAATGAGGGGGCAAATCCATCTAATGCCAGTGGACAACCTGTGGGAAGTACAGACTTCTAGCTCTATGTGTTCTCTCACTGACAAGCTCTGATGTTCAACATGTTAGCTACCCTCTCTCAGTTTCCATGTATGAATGGGGACTTCTATGTGAGTTAATCCAAGAATGAAATGAGAAGGTATATAATATGCTCAGTTTGTTGTGTGGCAGAGACAGGGCACCCACAGTCAGTGAACTGCTGTCTCCCCCTTTGCCTTTCTCAAATCCTCTTCTGCTTGGCAGGATCCATTCTGAGGAAAAAGAAGACTATCCATTAGAATTTCCCATCCTGTGCTCTGTGATCCGGGTCCTCTGAGCTAATCTTCAGAATAGGTGCTGTGGGAAAACCGTTCCCTGGAGCATCCCACCCCCCCCAAAGTCTCAGGTTCCTTTTCAAAGCCCTCCAGTGGATTTGTCTCAATAGATTCGAGGACCCTTGGGATGTGACACACTGGAGCTTCCTGGTGATGTCATTTTGTGGTGCAGCATGGATCCTCAGGCAGCACCCCTTCCCTGAGGAGAACCAGGCCAGTGTGTGCAGAGCTGAGGTGTCTGGAGTGAATATCCCCAGGGGGCAGGTGGAGATGGGAAATAAGAAACCCACATGGCATAAAAGGGAGTCCCTCCCTTACTTTCTCCATTGGTCCCCATCCTTCCTCCAGTGAAGTGGCATTAGAGAACTACTGGAGAAACTGCATTAGCATTCCACCATAGGCAGCTATGCTCAGAGGCACCTGTGCTTTCAACACACCTCCCCGCTCTGGGCTGGGACTGGCCGAAGCACCCCTGGTAACTGTAACCCCTGCTGGCACCTGCAGCTCCAAGACTCAGGGAGCACTTTTTCTCCATACAAATCCTCAGATGATGTTAGAGGTTGTTGTGGTGAGGAAAGGTGAACTTGCTCAGAATTTTCCTTCTTGTTGATAATAATATCAACAGTACTAGCATCCAATGACCAGCATGTATGGGATGGCAAAAAATGCTTCATCCAAGAATAGATCTGAAACAGGTTAGGAATATTACTTGAGTGTGTTTGGTAACTCGTGAGAGACGAAGAAACTGAGCTAGGCAGAAGTTGGTGTCAGGCCTGTGTGTGTATGTGTGGCGGGGAGGTCACCCCTCAACTGCCCTGTCTTCCACATCTTCATCAGGGAGCGTATCTGGGAGGACAGGACGCACAGTTCTGCATCTGCCTGCTTGCTTGCTGCCACCCATTAGGCCCAGCTTGGAAGCCAGGTTGTGTGTCTGATAAACCTACTCCAGAGCCTGGTCTGAGTGCTCTGCCAAGGTGCATTGAGAGCTGGTTGAGCAGCGCCCTGGAGCCAGAAACTGGTATCCCAAACCAGCTGAATCATTTATTATCTTTGTGACCACGCAGGGGCTGTTGATTAATTAATTAAATGAATTAATTTCAATACTGCATCTGTATAATGGGGGTGGGGTACCCCCCCAACCTCCCTTGCCATCTGTACAAAGATGCTACAAAGTAACAAGATGTAAAACTCTTTGCAAGCCGACAAAGCAATTCTGCCAGATCCACTGCTGACTGTTTAGGGCTTGATGTCAAAAAGCAAATGTTTCCGTTTCTTTCAGTGTGTTTAGAATCAGATTCATGGCCTGGAATTATCAAAAACTGACCAGAAAAAGTTTCCTGGAATCTGTCAAGGGCACCCAGTTATAGTTCTGGGGAGTTTAAACCTTGGGAAGTTGCGAGATGAAATTGGAAATCGCCCTGGGTAATGGAGAGCCAAATTGGCCTTAGAGCAGGTAGCAGGGTGACTTATTTTTAATGTTTCCAACATGAAAGAACACAATTGATTTTTTTCCTCCTTAATCCCTACAACTCCCAAGCTTTTATTGTTTCTAAAATAAGATAAACCAAGCAGGTGTTATTTCAGCTCTGTAAACAATCTTTATTTTTCTGGCCGATAGGAATAGAAATTGAGACGGAGACCAGGCATGCGAGAGGGGAAGCCATGTAATCAAGGAAATCATTGATCTCAGCTGAGTCGACTCCCACCACTCCTGCAAATGCTCACAGCAGTGGGGCTGCCCCCATAACTCACCCTCAGGTCTCTGTCGATACTCATGAAAGTGTGGAGCCTCTGGCAGCACCATCTCCGAGTCCTCTGGTTCCTTGCATGGATCAAATCACACTCGTTATTTTTTAAGATTAGTGGCAGCTCTGAAAACGGCTTCACTTTCTCGATCCAGGCAAATAATTGTCAAATGATTTTATTTTAATGCCTGGGTGTTTGGAAGGAGGTGTGAAAGAGCTTCCACTTTATTGCAGGTATTGAAGTGCTCACCCTGTTTCTCCTCCTTTTGTGTGTCTCTGCCATTGATAGGGCCGTGTTAGTTTCCAAGATCTCTCCAGAGCTTACAGGCCCTCAGCAGGCTGCCGACTAGGGAGAAATGGGCCTGAATGGGCCTAGCAGAGGAGGCGGGCCCTTGTCTGGACTTGGACAAGGGTTCACTACCCTCCTAAGTGGCCCACCTGCCCCAGTGGTGGCTGGAAGCACACAGCTCAGAGTCTCTCTTCTTGGGCAGACCCCAGCTAGCTGTTGCTGGTGTGTGGGCATCTGGCCAGTGGAACACCAGCCCCTGTCCCTGCTCCAAATGCCCTTGCTCAATCTTGGGGGTGTCCCAAGACTCTAGGGGAGTGAGTGTAACATAGCTGACTTGTATGACAAGATTCTTTTTCCTTCTTGTTACCTTCCAAGACCACTCTACACAGTCAGGGACTCCCACAAAGTTCTGGGGGGTGGGTGGAGGACACAGCAAGGTATAGATGACAGGTAAGCTTCCTGGTGGTAGGCAGACCTAGGTTAGATGGTGGCAGCTTGATGAAGTTGTCTTATTTTTTGAGCTACCTTTTCTTCATCCTGAAAGCAGGGGCAGTATTATTGACACCACATGCGTCTTGAGACATGCCTTAGGTTATCATCTTTGTTATTTTATGATCATTATTGATAGTATTTCTAAGCTTTAAGTGTATTTTCACCTCGTGATTGAACAAGAAGACAGAATATATGACCTGGGAATTGCCTGCAAAGGTTTGGAGTATGGGGACATAAGCCCTCTCTCTACCTCTGCCTGGCCTGGCTATTTGTTACTTCACAGGACAGGGTCACTGCTTCAGGATGATTCCTGAGGTTTGGCAAGTGGGGGCCTCATGTGGCAGTGTCCTGACAATGGGGATCCATGTGGCCTGAGAACCAGTTTTCTCGTGTGAGTTAGTAGCTCAGTGCCAGAAGGAAGAGGAACAGAAAATTTAACCATCACCTGTGAATGATAATAAAAATAAAAAATAAGCTGAGATCCTCAAACCCAATAGACATTGACCCATCACCTTCCCTAGAACTGAGACCACACGGCTGACCTGACCCAGATACCACTGATCTGGAGTCCCGCTCTGGGACATGCCTTAGACCAGCATACGATGTGTTCTGGCTTGCTGCCCACATGCTCATCAACACCATCTCTTCCTGGTGGGGAGCCCTCATTTCTCGCCAAGACTGTCCTGAGATGCTGACATGACCCTACTGAAAAGGTATCATTCTAGTTTCCGAGAGACCAGCTGTGGCGTCAGCATAGGCTTCCCTTAGGTGAGCTAATAATGACCATGCTCATGGGGATGGGGGCTTGGGGCTTGGTGGCAGAGAGCAAAACCGTGTTCTCCTTTTCTTTGGGGATGGCAAGGGAGAGGGGTCCCCTCCACCTTATGTAGGAACTTCCCTCTTGCTCTACAAAGGTAGGCCTCGCCCTGGCCTTGGGCCTGAGGCCTGCCTTTAGCTGCTCTGGAAGGCTGCCCTAGTAGCAGCCATTCCACAGGACTCTGGGTCCCTGAGGACCTGGACATTGTTTTTCAGAATGAAGGGTGCTTAGCTACTGAAGACCTGTTTGAAAAGACCCACTTCACAGGGTGTCATGAGGGTGGTCACACAGGAGATTGAAAAGTTGTGGTGGTGTTGCAGTAAGATTACCTTTCATCACACCCAGCTTTCCCAGGGAAACTGCTAGACTGGCCGCATCAATGGTACCTGGGAACTCAGAGCGGCTCTAGGTCTGCAGACCCTACTCTAGAGCTATTGCTGAAACTTGAAGGGTGGACCAGGCAGTCCAAACTCTGGCAAGCCCTCTAGGTGATGTTGATGCACCTGGGTCACTGTGCTGCTTGGGGAGGAGGATGGGCTCCTGATCACATCGTTTCTGCTCCAAACAGGCTCACCTCTCCATTCCTGTTGAACATTCTTATATCATTGTAGTCCCCATGGCTCTCCTGTGACCATATAACCTGTGAACCATCACTGTATGCCCTTGTGTTCCTCTCTCCCCTAGCCCCATCCTCACCCCTCTGTCTCCCTTCTGTGGTCTACAAGGTTAGTCCCTCATCTCTCTTCCAAACTGGTTACTGAATGGTAATCCAATAGTACCTGTAAAGAACATGCAGTGATCCCCCTTATCTGTGGTTTCACTTTCTGTAGTTTCAGTTACCTGAGATCAAGAGCAGCCAGAAAAGAAGATACCTGAGGCAGTTGAGAGAGAGTGAAAGAGAGAAGAGAGAGAGATCACAACCACATACCTTTTATTACAGTGTATTGCTTTTCATTTATGATGGTATTGTTCATCTCTGATTAGACCTAATTTGTAAGTTAAATTTTATCATTGGTGTATATGTATGTACAGGAAAGCATGTGCATGTAGAGTTCCATGTTGTCCTCAGTTGGAGGCATCCCCTGGGGGGTCTTGGAACATAGTCCGCTTGACAAGCAGGGAGAACTGCAACGGAAACATCCACTGTTAATGGTGGAAGAAACTCAATTCATTAATTTGTTCCATTTGAAAATGTCTACTACTTGTCCCTAAGGGTTTTTAGGTTTAATTATGAAGACATTTTTCTCTTATAAGCACCTGCTACAAAGGTAAGCTTTCAAGATTTCAGACTCACTGAACATATTATTATAAAAAAGACACTGATTGAGGTGCAGAAATGGAATATTTTCCCTCTAATTTACCAAAGGGCAAATTGAGGGAGGTCAAAATGAAATTGTAAGGAAGTGGACATTTTCATCAGCAGTAGCCTCTCATGGACTAGAGTATATACCACATACCTCCAAACATACACACACACACACACACACACACACACACACTTGTGTGTATATACCATCTACTCATGGAACTGATAGAGAAGAGGCAGAAGGATCAGCTGTTGCCAAGAGTTTTGATATAGGACATGGACTTGGTCGCCCTTAAGGTGCCTTTCAGTGTTGAAGTTCTGTAAGAAATATAGAATTGAAAAAAATTTCATCTTGGAAACTGTGGCTCTTTGAGCATAACATGGCTTGTTCCATACTGTTTCTGCAGTATAAATAGAAGAGTTGGCAAATGCAAGCTAGGTTTTGCTTTTCTCTCCCAGGTGAGAAGACACTGGGATATGATTTAAATAGAGTGGACTAGCTAAACAATATAAAAGTCTCAGGGTATAAAGATAACAACTGGAAAAAGTAATAGAAACTTTTCCTCTTAAATTGACCTAAACTTTAAGAGTTGTGAAGTTCTTAACATTTTAGGCTTCTCCCACTAAAGGAGGTACTAGAGATGACTTTGGGGCTGAGTTTGCATCAAACCCTATTCTTATGTAGAAAGCTGGGTTTTTAGTATAATTTAGATCAAGTTATTCTCTTATTTGAAGGGTTCAAGCAAAGTCAAATCTTGTCATCCTATTCACTCCCTGTTTGTATTCTGAAAATACAGGCTTTAAAAGGCTCATAATGCTACTCTTATCATTTGGATACGTATCATAAGCATGCAGGGACTTGAGCCATTTACTAGCTATATATCATGAATAAGTTGCCAGAGATTCCAGTATGCAATTGTCATTTTTCATAGAAATAAATTGCTAGATGTTGACTTCCAAGTACTTTAAAACAATCAAGTCTTTAACAAAACCCATAGCTGACTGCTGGGAGATCAGGCTGTTGAGTCAAACTGATCTCAGTGAGAATCCTAGTTTTTTTAGCAATGTAAATGTAGGGCAACTTACGTAGCTTCTCTGAATCTCAGTTACCTATTTATATAGTGGAAATAGTTCCAATATATATGTTAAAGGGTTGATGTAAGGGTTAAATGAGATAATCTTAATAAAGTGCTTGTAGAATATCTAACTTAGAGTAAGACTTTATTAAAATCACTGTGGATATACTCAGTATTTCTATAGTGGGACTTGACTTGAGAGAATAGATCTATGATCTTAGCATTCTGGAAATCAAGAACTGATCTCTAGATTTTCATAACCTAAGATCATTCCTCCATTTGTTCATTCAACAAATATTTACTTAACATGCACTTTTGACTGGGTACTCTTTTAGGCACGTGGCATAGATGAATAAAGCAGAAATTGTTCTTGCCCTCATGGACTAATGGTCTGTGACGAGGTTCCAAAAATAAGGAAGATACTATGCAGAGTCACTGCAGATTAGGATGGACAATGCATGTAGGTGGAGTTGGGTGATCAAGGAAGGCTTTTTGAACTGGGTCGAAGAATGAAAAATATCCAGCCAGGCAGAGAACCACTGACCCCTCCGGTAGCACACAGTGTAGGCACAGTTTCATGAGGAGTCATCCATTCAAGTTGAGAATCCCAACTTCATGTTTGTCAAAGAAGTAGGCTTTGCTAGCAATTGAGAGTAAGTTTTCTAACTTTGTCCCATGTGGTAGAATCTTTTCTCATATCACAGTTCTTTAGTTGTCAACTTTTTTTTAAGGATGTTGCACCATCTAAAGTGAAACAGAATCAATACCCACGTACCCCCCCACACACACACACAATGAGATTTGTCATAAGGGATTGGCTCATGCTGGAGACTTCAAAAAAGCCAGGGGTATAAATTATAGTCCAAACAGAAAAGTTCAGAGGTCTGAGAACTAGGAGCAGTGACAATGACATGGACAGTTGTAGTCCTAGGGCAGGAGAAGCCTGATGTCTCAGCTCAAGCAGATAGGCACACAAAGAATCTAATTTTCTTCCAACTTTTTCAGACCTTCAGTGGATTAGATGATTCCTGTACATACCAATTAAATTCTAATACCTTCCAGAGACTTCCTTACAAACTCACTCAGAAATCATGTTTCACCAAGTACCTGGACCCCATCAAGTTGATCCAAAAATTAGTTATCACATACCACCGGGATTCTGCTCCTTTTCATTGCTGAAGAATTGTTATTTGTGAAAAAAGAAAGATACTCTTTGACATTTTCTGGTTGAGGGAGCTTTGGTAAGTTATCTAACTAAAGTCTGAGTCTTAGTTTCCTCATCTGTAAAATGTGAGTGAGGCTTATATTGTTCTTAGGGGTGGGATTGATGAACATAATCCTTCAATATAGGAGACCCACCATTTTCTACTTTATACAGTGAAAAAAGGAAGTCATTGGCATAGGTGATGACTAAAATATGCTGCAAATTCTTGATATTTTTCTCACCTAGAAAGTACAATTGAAATCCTTTATGTTGGAGTATGACTCATGTGAACCCAATAGAATATACATTGTGTATGTTTGTGCATGTATCCTATTGTATGTATTCTATTGGTTTGGCTTTTGATGCTACCTTTCATACCACTCTTTCTTAGAATGCCATTCTCCTCCTCCCCCTACACCCAGCCCCCATGCTTTGATGTAGCCAAGCTGCCGCATAGAAAGGTCACATACATGTGTTGTATCCACTGTCTTGGGTGAAATCTCAGTTAAGAACCAGCATGTACCATTAGGCATGTGACTAAATGAGGCTTCATGTCATTCTAGTCCCTAGTCAGCTAACTTGTCCCCTGAAGTAGAAAAGAAACGAGCTACCCCTGCAGAGCCTGGCACAAACTGCAGCTTTGTATCAAAACAAATGTGTCATTGCATTCAGTCCTAAGCATTGGCTTGGTTTGCTACACAGCAGCAGACACCTGCCTGATACAACCTGCCCCTGCGTGGAGTCCTTTCCACCTTCTGTGTCCACAGGAGTACAACTTTGAGGGAGAACACTGAAATCCAGGGAAATCTTATTTCTTCCTCCCACTAAGTTTGGGCAGAAGGCTTCTCCATGAGCCTCATTTCCCTCCTATATATGTCATAGCTTTGGCTTTGATCCTGGCACTAAGAAGTTGCAAGTTTTAGGAGCTTTGGATTATAAGCCAAGCCATGCTGAAATATTAAAATATAATATTTTCTGACAGTCGATGGTGTGAATGTTCAATTAAAGAAAATATAATCTCAGCACGTTTGATTTGAGAGGGAGATTTTACATGTTTTGAGACCTCTAGGTGAACCATGAAATGGGTAACCCTGACCTAATTGCCTAGTGATTCTCATGGATCCTCATAAGAACTTGTGCCTGAATAGGCCAGCAATCTCTGGGCCCTTTTAACATCTGAAAATTTTCCTCAAGTTCAAAGACTGGCAAGCCACAGGCTAATAGAGTTTTAACCCCCATCTTCTGAGTGGTGTGGTCATGGTCTTGAAAGGGTGGTAGATGTTTTATCGCCCAGTTTCTTCTGCAAAAGGATTTAAAAGCAATTTAGGGGTCATGTCCAGGGACTTTGTCAAAACTGCAGGTTCCACGTGAAACAAGAGTTGGTCCCTGAGGATTCTCTGATGACAAAGAAAAAGTAAATGGCTGTTCAGAGGGCCCTTGTTATCATTGCTTCCTTTGCCCGTGTTCTTCTCTTGAAGTCAGTTGCTGCCTTCACTTATTCTTTAATTTCATACACAGAGGTAAGTCCTGCTCTCCTTATCTGTGCTGCTGATATCATGAGCTTGCTTCTCTGTTGGACAAAATTTACCTGAAAACCAAGGTTCTAAATTACACATTGTATCTCTGACCAAAACAGAAGAAGAATTCTGTAATTTTCTAATTACAGAAAACTTCAGGGCAAGCTTGGGAAAGAAACAATAAATAAATGATAGATTGTAGAGGCTCTGGAGACCTCAGCTAGCTTATGGAATATCAATATGGAAAAACAGATTCTTTGTTCCTCTAGCCCCCACCCGTACACAGGCAGATCACAGAACTCAGTGTCAGAAAAAGTTAATACTAAGAACCCAGTGAGAACACAACGTGTTTTTCTTGGTCTGTTTAAGGCTGCCGAGATTGGATTATATCCCTGGGATATTGGTTTTCTTTCTCCTACTGCCTGGAGCGTGGCGATTATTGTGATATTGGCAGAAATGTTGTCCAAGTGCAAGAGGCAGTGGCATTATGAGTTCCTAACTGAAGGATGGTTGACTCATGAGGGATCCTGGCCATTGACAGGGCCTTGTAGCTGTCACCCACATGGGGCCTGCAGCTGTGTGGGGGCTTGCCTCCTCACAACCTCTGGGTTGTTCTCTCAGAGCAAAGGAAAGAGAGGGAGTAGCAGTTTTGGGGCAAAGTCTTGATTGGGATGCAACCCAAGGCATCTTTGCTCATTTGGCTAGAATGAGAGACATGCAGGGATCTCCATGGCCCTGAGCTGTGCTTGGTTTCTGGTGGTAAGAGAGCTACATCACAGGTATGCCATCCAGTGTTTAACACCCAGTGACCCTGGCCTGACTGTCTCCTTCAAAAATCTAAAGACTGTAGGTAGAATTCAGAGTGAGGAGGGGTCTCAGCCACCACTCATGTAACCATTTTATATTATGAGAACAGAAACTGAGACCAAGTGGGAGAATGATTTGTTCACAGTCTGGAACAGTGGAAGTGCTGCCTATTTTTTCTTTCAACTCCAACCCAGGCAAGGCAACCTGTAAATTCAGGGCATTGATCAAAAAGGTGACCAGAATAGGGGTAGCAGCACCATTTGCCCTACAGGACAAATAATGTAGAGTGTTCCCCCTATGGGTGTTTGTCTCCAGTGCTACCTGGCTACCTTAGAGTTAAGATGACACCATACATAATGAAGCTGGCCCTATAGTCTCCTTTGAGGACCCTGAGCAAAATGACTTCTCTGTCCAGTTCATCCATAGTCATGTGAACCCTACTAGAGGTGAGGTTGCACGAAACTCAGGTCCAACACACCATATAGGTGTCTCCAGTTCCTAGGGGACCCCTACAATCATGAAGTTGTTGGATAGCAAGAAGTCAGGATGCCCATTGATTAAGGTCAATTTCAGTTTTATTAAAGTGTGCCTTTTTTATGGATGACTGAGTCCCAACTCCTTGGCAATTTAACCCTCTACCCCACCCTAGCTCTTCCTTCAAACAAACTCCTTTTGACTCCCCAGTCATGGAACTGCCAAGATTTGCCTACTCGATCCCTCTGCAGCTGTGTGGGAAGAGAACTTGACTCTGATTTGGGCTCCTATGGTGCTTGCAACTTGTCTTTAAATATTCTGTAGGAAGATGGAAGTCAAAGAATCTTTTGCCTTGGAAGAGTCTTCCTGAGTGTCTCTCATTTCAGGGAGCGGTTGAATATGGTTGCTGAGCTTCCCAGTGATTAGCTGTGTATCTCCAGAGGGGCATGAACTGGTTGGCTTTGATAACCAAGAGATTTAACTTAAAAGCACAAATTAATCTGATCTCTTTTTTAGGTGTGTGTGTGTATG
>PVHY01000645.1:17978-208720 GCA_004024945.1 Uropsilus gracilis | reverse complement strand
ATCTGGCTTGTTTCTGCTAGAATGATTTCTTCTAGGTACATCCAGGTGTCTATAAATTCATCAAATTTGTCATTTTTAATTGATGAGTAATACTCCATTGTGTATATATACCACATCTTTTTCATCCACTCATCTGTTCTGGGGCATTTGGGTTGTTTCCATGTCCTTGCAATTATAAATAGTGCTGCAATAAACATCCAAGCACAGGTGTCCTTTTGTACCCACACTGAGGTCTCCTTTGGGTAGTTTCCCAGAAGTGCAACTGCTGGGTCAAATGGTAATTCCATTTTCTTGAGTTTGAGGGTCCTCCATACTGCTATTCATAGTGGCTGGACGAGTTTACATTCCCACCAGCAGTGTAAGAGTGTTCTTTTCTCTCCACATCTACGCCAGCACTTTTTGTTGCCTGTTTTTTTGATGTGGGCCATTCTTACTGGTGTAAAGTGGTACCTCATTGTGGTCTTGATTTGCATTTCTCTGATTGCTAGTGATACTGAGCAATTTTTCATGTGCTTGTTGGCCATTTGTATCACCTCTTTGGAGAAGTGTCTTTTTAGTTCTTCTCCCCATTTTGAAAAAAAAATTATATGCATTTTCAAGCATTTTTGATATATATCTGAAGAGCTATTGATTGGATTCAGTAATCTTCTATTGAACAGAAATTACCCATATGGTATCCTGCATCAAATATCTTCTATGCTTACCTCTAATTTAAAATAAATTAGGCATTGCTTGATTACATGGCACTATTAAACTCTAACATGTATTAAATGATTATAAAGTTTATATTATTATTCTTATAGTTTATAAGTTTTCTAAATAATAAGAATAAAAAATACTTGCTATCTAAATTTCATAGCAACTGAAAGTATCTATGACAGTCATGTAACCTAAGTATTACCCTTAGAAGAGAGGATCAGGCAATTATGACCACTATGAAGGAGGAAAGAGTACTAATTGTATTGGCTGGTCATAATAACATTATCAAAGTATGAAGGAGTACATTCAGAGATGAAGGTGAGATAATGGAAGGAAATTAATAAGAAATTTGAAATCATTTAGGCCTTTTCTCTGGTGAGTTGTTCCCCAATGTCTCTCTGTTAATTCTTCATCAGTCATGCAATATACATTAAATGTGGCTTCACAATGTTAGAACTATCTCTCCTATAGGTATTGGGATTTATTTCTAGCAACAAACTGATTTTTTTTGGGGGGGAAAGAGATAGTTCTTGAAATGGGAAGAAAAGTTATAATTCAATCATTTTCACAGCAGGATAGAAATTAATTCTAGAAGTGTTAGAAAAATTCAGTGCAATAGCATTTCTTTTTCTTTGAATAAATGGAATATTAGCTGTTATGGTGAATCTCTATTCTGCCTGTCTCATTTTATCAAGTGGAAAAGATAGAGATATTCAGACACACAAGTAAACTAGACTCTCTTAACTTTGAATCCAGGGTGCTTTTCACTCTTTCTGTATTTCTTTTCATTTCAAATTACCTCGTATCAGTGTTAGGGACTGAAAGCTTATATCTCCCCAAAATTCATATGTGGAAATCCTAATTCTAATGTGACTTTATTTGGATACAGGGCCATTATAGGTTAACTAAGGTTGTATGAGTTTGTGAAGGTAGGCTTTAACAATTGGAATAGTGCCTTAAGAAGAAAGAGAGGCCAGAAACCTCACTGACGCTTTCTCCACCATGTGGGAGAGGACACAGAGAGAAGATGACCTTCAAATCAGGAAGAGAGTAATTATTAAAAATCAATCACATTGATTGATTTTTTTTCTTCAATTTTCAGCTTTTAGAACATGAAAGAATAAACTTTTGTACTTTAAATGATCCTGTCTACAGTATTATGTTATGGCAACCTGAGGTGACTAATATAACCAATAAAAGAAAGATACTTTATGGAGAATTTAAATACTATCTCATTAACTTGATGTTATCGGAAGTACTGGTACTGTCTTGATGAAATACAATGAGATGGTGAGAAGAAAAACAGAATTCTTCAGGCATGCAGTCCAGTACATGCTAAGTTTCTGCAAGTCACAAGTCAGATTCATAGATAGAGGTGATTGCATGGTTAATGTGCAAATTATATTCTTTAATCTACCCTAGAGATAAATCTGCTTATGCAAACAAAAATTAATTTGATTAAAAAGAATTTTATATCTTAAAATTTCTATTTTAAGTAGTAATATGCTATTCACTACTGAGTGTTCAGGACTAATTTAGGTGATCCTAATTATCTTGGTCAAAGGGGCTAGTAGCAGAAAGAGTTTTGCATTTCTTATTCTGTAGGGCATCCATCCACTCTTGTCCCTGTTTCCATTGAGATAAGAATTATCTGGCAGGGCAAAATTAACTCTACAACTTCTATTCAACACAGAAACCTTAACATTCAAGCAGGAACTAAAATAAAAACGTCTGCTTCTTTACAATTTTTTAAATGAGATTTCTTTCTTCGCAATGTTAAAAAAAACTGTCAGTTTTTCTATTGTAGATCAAATATGGATGGGTACTATATTTGGGGGAACATTGGGCTAATATTTCAGTTTTGAATTCAGAAGTGTCAGAGAGATCAAGTTGTTTTTGTTTAAAGCCTAAGTAAATGTGTCCAAGGACACTGACTATAGTAGAGAATTATCTGGCAATATTCGAAGATGTACTCATTAGTAGTGTTATTTCTTGAGAAAGGAGACTATTGTAATATGTTATTTTTCTAAATTCCATATATTTGTATTAGAAGAAAGTTAAAGGAAAATAACCGATAGGATTTTAAAAAGCTTTCTCTTGACAATGACTTTAATGAGGCTTAAATCAAATGAATACATTTTCATTTGGAAAAAAAGACATTTAAGAAAGCAACATTTTAGAAATACACTTAGTAATAACTTAGGTTACACTTATGAAAAAGAAACAGGAAGGCAAACATTAAATTTCAAACTGTACAATATATGTCTTCTAGAATTTTTTTGTCAGTACGAGGATGTGAAGTGATAATATATCTTATGTAATAAGATTTTATAGCTTGTCAATTAAAAGACATTCTCTCATTTGAGCGCAGTAAGAGAATTCTTGATAAGCAGGGCAAATACAACTGTCTCCATTTTGCTCATGAAGTAACTTATAAATTTCACAGAAATTGGGTGACATGACCAGTTGAAAGAGAAGAAGAAATGGCTGGAGGTATAGAAATAAAGACCAGTGATCTTTCCAAAATGGAACTCTGTGTTCCTTATGATCACCTCTACTCTCTTGAGTGACTCATCTGGTTTTCAGCCCTAGCACTCCAAAGGAGTTGAAATCAGGTAAGAAAACAAAACCAACAACACAAATTCACAAACAGGAGCAAATGGCCCTTTAAATTCAGACACTTATTAGGTTTGTCCCAGCCCACGTGAACAATGGCAAAACCACACTAATCTTAAGACGAGGCAAAAAAGGATTTACTCATTAAAGAGACAAATTAGAAAAGAGTCACTAAGCATATGAACCACCTTTGATTATCTTACTAACCAGTTCAGTCTCTAGTCCAAAAAACTGCATATGGATCTTGAGCCACTTGTGTCCACAAAATGGTAGCTGTCCCACCTTTAAGCCAGATGAAGAAACCAATATGGCATCATCAATCCTCCTCCAAGGGCACAGCTATTCACTTCAAGTCAAAGGAAGAAACCAAGATGGCGTCGTCACTCCTTCAAAAGCATGAGACTCAAAATCAACACAGAAACCGAGATGGCATCATTGATCCTCCTCCAAAGACACAGCTCCAACATTCTTTCAACTTCAACTCTAAAATAGCCTGAGGAGTTCTGCCCGCCAGCAGGCAACCACCTCAGGACTGCGTTCCTGGGTCCCTGGCCATCAGGGCTCCCTTGCCAGCAGGGAGCAAAGGGGGTCAAAGTTCCTGGGTAAGCCCCCTAAGCCGGGTGAGCCTCGGGTGCTTCACAGGGCAGCCATCTGCAGTTCAGATCGGCTGAGCCTCTAGCCCAAGGGGAGCATGGGAGGGCGCAGGTTCTGCAGTCCGGGTCCGCCCCCGCACCGGAAGGTACCGGCATGCGGACAAGTGGTGTGTGTGGGGGGGAGATGAGAGCCCCCTCCATTTCACTCTAACTCCAGCTAAACTTCAGAGGATAAGAACATGCGCAACACAACCCCCAACATAGACTGGGCAAGGGCCCTTGCAAAAATCCAGCCCACAATCCTGAGCTGGACACAGCAGATGAACAACTGAGAGAACCAGTGCATGTGAGACAAGAGGAACAACTGTAGAGACACGATGTTATGATACACACTTATACACTCTCCAGACCAGGAAGGCCCAGGATTTCATTTTGGAGTTGTCTTCAAGGAGAGCAACACCCTCCCCACATTATGGGAGAGGAGAGGATGACCAAAGATGGGGTAATCGGCCCCCCATCAAAACTGCAAACTGAGGCAGAGGAGATGATCTTCAAAGGCATTCAGAGATGCCTGTATTCACAGAGAAACTTCTTGACCAATACTGGCTGGGGGCAAGACCCCCTAAATCTGACACCAGAGCCATAAGGTAAAGCAGCAAAGCAATAGAGATGGGCTTGGAGAAGCCAGCCTGCATCAAGAAAACATGGACAGATCACAAATGAATACAGACTGGCCACCCAACACAAACTTAAGACTGAAAACCTACCAGCAAGGCTCACCTGGATCCAACAACACAGTCCTTCACCCAATGAAAGAACACTGCCACAGGAAAGAAAGAGACTAATGGACTTAGCACAACTAGTAAACAACAAAGAGTGGGGTGTGAGAGAATGGAAGGGGCACCAGAGGGAGGAGGGAGGGGGAGATAGCCCCAAAAAACACTCACAGAAGTTGTGATCTAAAGAACAAAACAAACAAACAAACAAATAAATAGGAAAAAAAAATAGCCCGAAATGAGCAAGACTCACTCGATACAATAGCAACAATCACTTCAGACGTCTCATGATGGAAACAGCATACAACAACTTCTCTTTAGGCCTCCAAACAATTCCCAAACTTCATAGTTCCAAAGTTACAACAAATTTTTGAGTTCCATGTTTCCAATTCAGCTTACACAAAGTCACAAGTTTTTTCAATATGCTTCCCTGGGTTCCTCAATGGCCTGGGCTGGAGATAGAAGCCCACAGCATGACTTCTCTCCTGGCCCTGCTGCTGCACATGGCAGTGGTGTCCTCCGAGTCCTCCAGCTTTCCTGCTGCTCCTCTGTTCTCTCTCTTCTTCTGCCTTCTCTCTCTCCTCTCCTTCTTAAATCCCCTCATTCTGCAGCACTCTCATGTTGGGGGTCATGGCCCCCCAAAATATCACCACATCATCTGTATCAGAGTCACCCTTCCAAAAGTCATCAAGGTGCTCTCAGCAATGCTCTTTTCTCAAAAAAAATTTAGATACATTTTGAATATATAATACATATACAGACTATGAAATTCAAAAATTACAAAGCAACATAAACAGAATAAAACTGTTTTTTAACCTACAGAATTCTTTTGCTCAGAGGCAAAATTGAAACTAGATTGAGTATCTTTTTTTGGAGATATTTAGGCATATGTAAAGTATAGGTAGCTATACTTTTTTACTTCCTCATGTAATAGAGATAAGTAACATAGTAAAGAACCAATTGAAACTCTAATGTTTCACATAATCGTATATATTTCAAAAACCTTCTATATGGTAGTTATAGACCTGTCTTATTCTTTTCAATAGTTGAATAGGATTTAGTTTTCAAGAGGGGCATAATTTATTTAATCAGTTTACAGTTGAAATATATGCAAGTTTCTCCTGACCTTTTTGTAATTGATTATAATTCTGAAATGTACATCTTTACACAATTATCATTTGTGTACATTTGAATATACTATAAGATCAATTTCCAGAAGTGGACTTCCTTGGTTATAGTGCATACTTACACTTAAGCCTTGATTATTCAAGCTGTTTTCAGAAGAAAATTTTATCAACTTTTATTCTACATTATATTACACTGTCTGTTTCCCTAACACTGTACCAGTATAGTGTGTTATGAACTTTTGATCTTCATTAATCTGAAAGGTGACCAATAATATTGCAGAGGTTTAAAACTTATTTTCTCTTATTATGAGGGAAATTGAATATCACCATTTGCAGTTACATCTTCATCTTCCAAGAAGTATATTTTTTATTTTTTATTCATTTGTTTTCTTCTGAAAACTCTACATTTTACTTTCTCATCCTCCTAGATATCCTGCTGCAATATGGTTGCCGCTACTCAATGTCCTGTGCTGAATCCTCCTCCTTTTTAGACTATAAAATTGTAGACTCAGTTTTTAGCCCTCTTTTAAAGCAAGAAATTCTACTTGTTATTTTAATCTTGTGTTTAAGAATGAATGGCTTTCAAACATATTCCAATTCCAGTCCCTTCCCCAGATTTAACTGCCAACATTCCCATGTAGAAGTCTAATAGGCATCTGAAACTACATGTTTGAATACAGCTCTTGACTAACCCTGTACTATCTAAATCCTTCTCACTTCAGTGAACTTTCTTTCTGCCACTTGAGCAAGCTAAAATGCACATTATTATTGATTTCTTTCTGTCCACCTTTCACTAGCCAATTCACCAAAGATTGCATCCTGAAACTTAATAATTCTAATTACTGAGCCACAACTATCACTTCTACTATAGTTTCTCCCATTATACCAACCTGGTCCCACCAACATCATCTTTTACCTAGATGACAGCCATATCCTCCAATTTCTAATTTTGTGCCTTATAGTTTATTTTCCACACAGCATTTAGAAATATCTTTAGCAAAATAAATCATGCATTTCTCTATAAAAAGTTCCAGTGACTTTTTTTTCTCTCTTCCTCATATCCATCCTACTTTCCTTCTTTCCACAATATTTGGTTTTAAGAATATACTTTATATTTATTTTGTGGCACATTACTGAAATACACATTTTAAAGTAGAGTATATTACTATATTTTTGTAACATAAAGAAATATTTCAGATCTGTGATGAGGAAAGCCAGGAACATGTGTTGGAAGGAAATGTGAGAAAGGAAGTTGAGTACTATCTTCAACTCCCCACAGGTTAAAGTAATCATTATGACTAAGTTAATCTCACATCTCAGAACATTTTAACATCTGTAGTGTGAAGCTATAGCAACATAGCATCATAGATTTTAATAAGATCTACTTTTATTGCATGTTTATTTTGTTCCACACATAATACTACCTTTCAGTTAGATAACATTATCATTCCCATTTTAAAGACAAAGAAAATGTAGCAGAGAGACTTATATTCTTGTCAATTGTTTTAGAGATGCAAGTAGAGGAGTTGGGCCATTTTTTTGATCAAAGCCTGAGCGGTTGTAGAATGTTCTGAAAACTAATAAGGCTATTCCCATTTCCCCCTTTCATCTCTTGTCAGTTTATTCATGTGTGAAGGTACAGTGTGTGTTCTCACCTGGATCAGAAAAATCACTCCCCACATGTTCCAGTTTCAGTGTGCAACATTGGCAAGAAGCAGAAATAACCCAGGGGAAAAAGTGATCTGAAGATTTTGGTTGCCAAGAGATTATTATTGCCTATTACATTTTAATACCCATTCCAGATTGTGGTATATTCATCTCTATCTCCAGAGCTCAGAATAGGGCAAATATGTAGTAGGTATTCAATTCATGTTAGTAGAATGAGTGCATGACCTGACTCTGGTAGGAGATGACAGGTGCCAGGTTAGAGAGGCTAATGATTTATTAGGCACAGATCATTCATTTGATAGACATTTATTAAGCATGCAGAACATAAGCTTACATCGGTCTGCATTCCACATCATTTCACTTTTAGCCAAGGGTACAGAGGTTTCGCACATATCACTCTGTTTCCTTAACTCCATAGTTGCTTTGATTCTTCAGATGGAATCACTCTACTGCCTGCTCTCTTGAGCCTATTTTTTTGTTAGGGGATTCATCCAGTGCTCTGTTTATTCATCCACTCTTACCTTCTGTGGTAAGATTAATAGTTAGTCTCATTTTTGTTTTATTTCCTGATTTCAGCAACCTAAATCTACCTTCATAGTTTGCCTGATATAGTGACAACTGTGACATGCATGTGTCTTTAGCTACTTTTCTCACTTCCTAGAGCCCTGCCTTTAGTGCCCCAATCTCTGTGACTGTGTGACTGAATACTTGGTCCTGGGTAACAGACCTAAGCATTTACCCAGACCTGTGTTCATTGATTGCTGCCTAACTCCTTAAAACTTGCTCTATAGCCCAGATTTTCTTTCTCTGTTATGTCAGCTCTCAAGATCTTGCCACCAATGTGGTCTTATTTTCTAGCTGTCCTCCTACTCTACTTCTAATTCATTCCTTATAGTGAGTATAATTAATGAGAAAATCAGTTTGGGCCTCTTTTTGACTTGGGATGATCTGAGGGGAAAAAATTGATGAAAATGAAAGAAAGAAGCGTTATCCCTCTTCATCCACTTCACAAATCCCAAGTGCAAGCACATAAGGTGCTTTGAACTCTGCCTTTGTTGAATGCTCTGGATGGCCCAGAGCTCACTCTCATTGTAGGTATTATATGCAAACTGGTGATCTCTTCTCAAAAAGAAAGTAAGGTTCAGTGGGGGATATCTTAAATCATCTTATGCTAAAATCAATTCCAGTGTCTATACCAACTATCATTTAAAAAATATTTTTGGAGTTGACTGATACTTTCATTGCTATGGTTGGGGAGGTGTACCCAGGAGCTCTAGGTGGGTCAAGTTCTTTTCCTTTTTATCGTCAAGGTTTTCTGCATGTGCATGGTGTCACTGGCCCTATGGATGGTGGCCATGCACAGGTCATGGTGATTCTTATTTGGGGGGATAATATACTGAATATGCTTCTGAGTGTGGCTGGGGCATTCTTGTTGATGGCCAGCTTTTGAGTAGGAGACAGAAGGCTTTTGCTGGATGGATCTTCACAACCACTACTACATCTTTGCCACTGGGTACTAGCTCTATGCTCACAGTTTTGGGGTGCATCAGCCCATTGTAGTGGAAAGAGTTGGAGACCTTGAGCTTATTTCATTTGGTCCTGTACCTCTGCTTGTTTCTCTTGGTGAGGAAACTGAACTGTTCTGAATAACCATTGCAGATGTGCCAACAAAGCAATGGCTTGTTTTGTCTCAGTGGCTAGAGACAGAAAACTATCATTTTTGGGCATGTAGGGTAAGCGAGGCACTGTGCAAAGTGTTTTATTTGTATTAACTTATTTACTATTTAGAATACTTTTACAAGGAAAGTAT
Organism: Uropsilus gracilis; assembly: GCA_004024945.1. Lineage (NCBI taxonomy): Eukaryota > Metazoa > Chordata > Mammalia > Eulipotyphla > Talpidae > Uropsilus > Uropsilus gracilis. The sequence goes on along the minus strand of PVHY01000645.1, from coordinate 199,431 downwards.
GAATATTCCTTTATGACTGTAGAAGAAACTGGAAAATGATAGTTAAAATTTGAATTCAGCTATGTCCAGTCCAAATATTTTCTTCAATAACTAAACAACACTGGCTTAAATCAATGAATAATCTTTAGCACTTTTCTTCACACTCATTAGGATGTTTAATAATAAAAAAGTAATAAGAAAATAAAAAGTGTGGGTGAGGATGTTGAAAAATTGGAACCCATCAACATTGTTCATAAGAAGTAGGTAAAATGATGTAACCACTGTGCAAGCTAGTATGGCAGTTCTTCAACAAATTGAAAATAGAATTACCATGTAATCTAGCAATTTCATTTATTTTTTAAAATATTTACCTACAAATATTGAAAGTCAGTTCTCAAGGAGATACTTGTACATCTATGTTCAAGCAGCATGATTTATAATAGCTAAAATATAGAGGCAACCCAACAGTTCATTGATGAATGGATAAGCAAAATGTGATTTAAGCATACAGTGGACTATTATTCAGTCTTAAAATGGGAAGAATACTAACATATACTACAATATAGATGAACCTTGAGGATATTATGGTAAATATGATAAGTCAGTCACAAAAATACTGCCTGTTTCAGTGCTCACACACCAGTACCTTGCAAGCTAACACAAACCCATGTGGGCCTTGTAGTATCTAGCTTTTCATCGCAGGCCACCAGCATCACCCATGATGTAATTTTTTGCTCATTGCTCAACTACCAGTGCCTCTTCCCAGCTGACCTGTGTCTCAGTCTGGGACACATAGGGCCTTTCTCTACATCAGGGATCCTCAGCTGCAGTTAATGTCCCTGACGTCAGACTCAGTCACCAGCTCTTTCGGAGCAGGCACAACCTCCAATCTGAACCTTGCAGGGCCTAACTTTTCACCACAGGTCCCTAATTGCACCTAAGAATTGCATCCCATTTGGTGCTCAACTACCAACCTTGGCAACCAAGACAAGCATCAGTTCAACTGTTGTGGAGTTTTACTTTTCACACCAGGTCCCCAGCTGCACCCAGTTGCACCCACTCAGTGCTCAACCACCAGTGCTTTGGAGGTAGACTCAATCCACAGTCTGGGTCACAGGCATTCTCTTCTTTATTAGGGGTCTTTAGCATCTCTTTCCCTCCTTGCCATCAGAAACAGACCCTGAGTCACTACTCCTGGACAAGGTGAGGTCCGACCAACTTAGTCTCTTGGTCTGGTGTCCCTCAAGCACCCCTAGCACAGCAGAACAAGTCCCCAAAATGAGACCTTAGTAGCTATGTCCACTATCAAGTGAACACTCAAAACAGTGGGCATGAAAGATTCATACACAACAAAAGCTCAAACTGTAGCAGAGCAAACCTGAAGTAAACAAGGGGGAAAAAAGCAAGTGGCCAAACAAACCCTTAGAAAAGCACTACACCAGGGAGAGAAAACAAAACCCTAGAACAAAACCACACATACATACAAGAACTTCTTTACCTATCAGATATAGAATTCAAAATGATTAAGAAAACTAGAGTGTGAACAAAGAAAATCCAGAAAAACAACACAAAGAAAATCTAGAAAAGGAAGTACATACTATGAGAAACATAATCAATAAATAAAATATTGAAACTGAAAATTTGCTTATAGCATAAAGCAAAAAATTTCAGAAGAAAGTCATGGAAGTATAATAAATCAAATGGAAGACTGAATCAGTGATCTTAAAGATGAAAAGAAGATAAAAAGAGATAGAAAAGGGAAAAGAGAAATAAAGGAAAAACAATAAAGAAACACTTCAAGAGTTATCTGATACCACAAGGAAAGAAAATACAAGAATCAAGAGATTAAGATGATGATGGTTCATATGTGATGCAGTGGTGGGAGAATCTTGGGGTAGACAATGATGCGATGTATGTGTGTGTGTGTGTGTGTGTGTGCAATCAATTTCAAAAGTAAAATAAAGAAAAAAAGGCACAAGGATCATAGAAATACCAGAAGAAAAAGAGAGAGAGACAGAGAGAGAAAGGAACTGAAAACTACTTAAGGAAATAGTGGATGTAAACACTTCAACATGAATAAGGAAATGAATATAAAAATACAAGAACAACAAGAACATTTAGCTACTTCGATGAAAGGACAACTACAGCAAGACATATAGAGTAAAACTCAAATGAGCCCAAAACAAAGGAAAAATAATGAAGATGAGGAAGTGGAATAAACAGATAACCTTTAAAGGAACATCAATTAGATTAATACTGGGTCTCTCTAAAGAAGCTCTAAAGGCAATAAGAGAATGAAATTACATATTCAAAATACTGCAAGAGAAAAAATGCCACCCGAGGGTACCCTATACTGCAAGACTTTCCTTCCTGTAAGATAAAAAGATCTCAAATTAAGAAAATCTTAAGAGGTTTGCATCCGGGGACTCGCGGCGCCCTGGGTTCGCGCGGGTCTCTGTGCCCGCGCACCCCACGGCCGCCACGCCACGGCCGCCACGCCACGGCCGCCACGCCACGGCCGCCACGCCACGGCCGCCACGCCGTGGTGGCCACGCCATGGTGGCGTGGCCACTGCGGTCCGCACGCACTGGCTCCTCGCGCTTCATCAAGGTCAGGCAGGGAGGGCGCGCGGGCCGCACCGCACATCTGAGCCCTTTGAAGACGCAGGGCTGGTTGTGCCGCGGGTGTGTGTGTGTGTGGGGGGGGGTGTCGGGTGGTATGTCCGCCACAGTCTCCCCTGGGTTTGCCTTCAACACAAGAGCTCTAATTAGGAGTGATACCTTAAGACAATATGACAATATCCATCCATAGAAACCAAACCAGCGAGATACTGGTGGAAAGTCCCTTAACATGTGCCACCTGGGCAGGACTCAAGGGGAACAATACGAGCACCACACGTATTGAACTGGGAGAACCAACAAAATATATGACGCCTACAATGTCACCGAGAAGATTTGAATAAAAACTTGGCACAGAGAACCTGTCAATAAGGGCATTGCACACCCTCTTTGTTTAGAGGGAAGATACCACGGAAAGCCGGGCATGGTGGCTCGTGCCTGATATCATCAGCCTGAGAAGCAGCTGGGGCTAGGGAACGTGGTCTGAGTCCTGCTCGGGACAACACAGCGAGACCTAGCCCCAAATAGATGGGCGTGGTGGCGCACGCCTGTAATCCCAGCTACATGGGAAGCTGAGGCAGGGGATTGCTTGAGTCTGTGGTACCACGGGCAAGCCTGCGGCTCCACGGGCAAAAATAGCAAGACCTAGACTCAGAAAAAAATAGGCTTGTCTAATGGCTGTGGCCCCACAACAAAGCCCCAAGGGAGGAGACCTACCATCAGCTGATGGATGTCCCTTCGAGGATCTGCCAAAGACCTGAAGCATGACTGAAGGAGCAACAAAACGTAGCACAAACTGCGGAGAAGAGATCCACCAAGACCAAAGGTGCTCCAAAAGCAGTACAGGAATGATAAACAGCACGTCTACCAAGTCTGGGGAAATCACACCCTCACCAAGGACGAGGAAATGGATCAAAGGAAAAAAAAAAAAGACTAAAGGACTAAACAAGGACAAACAGCAAAAAGAAAGGAGGCAAAGAGACCGGGGAGATGTGGTGTGTGTGGGTATTCCCATGGGGATTAGCATCATATATGGGGATTACAATCATATATTGTAAAATATGCAAAAATAAAAATTAAAAAAAAAAGAGGTTTGCATCCACTAAACTCCCCTCCAATAAATATTAAAAGAAGACTTAAGCTCTAAACCAGAGAGAAGAATAATCTCAAAATCTTGAATAAGGAATTAATAGAATCATGATGTTAACAACAAAATGCCAGTGACAGACAATTACATGTCAATAATCACTGTATACATTAATGATTTGAACTCACCAATAAATTGACAGAATACATAGTTGGACTAGAAAACAGAATTACTATTTGCAGATGATATAACATACACAGAGAACCCCAAAAGTTATATCAAGAGACTAATTGAGAATAATAAATCAGTTCAGTAAAAAGTGGCAGAATACAAAATCAAGACAAAAATCAGTTACCTTCTGATATGCATGTAATAAACTAGAAGAAGTAAAAATTAAGAAAGCTTTCCCATTTGCAATCTCACCAAAATTAAATTAAATAACCTGGGAAGAAACCTAACAAGGGAGGTGAAGGACCTTTAAAGGAAAGTTGCACAAGATCATTAAAAGCCAATAGAAGACAAACAAAATTATACATACCCTGGGAAATATATACTCTGCTAATGGTTTGAAAGAGTCAACATTGTCAAAATGACTATCCCACCCAAAGCAATTAATATATTCAATGCAATCCCTTAAAAATCCCAGTGACTTTCTTTAGAGTAGAACAAAGATTAATAATTTGTATGGATATGGAATAATAGCAAACAAACAGACAAACAAGCAAGCAAGCAAAAAAACCCCAAATAGTCAAACGTCTAACTGAAAAGGGAAAAAAATGAAGGTATCACATGCCTGGACTTGAGATTACACTATAAAGTCATAATAATTAAAACAGCATGATACTGGAACAAAAACAGACATACCAACCAATGGAATAGAATTGAGAGCCCAGAAGTAAATCCATACATTTATGGTCAACTAATATATGGCAAAGGAGCAAAGTATATACACTGGGACAAGGAAAGCCTCTTCAGTAAATGGTGCTGGGAAAACTGAACTTCAACATGCAGAAGAATTAAAATAGACCATTATCTCACAAACACACATGAAAATTAACTCAAACTGGATAAAAGACTTTTAAGATCTGAAACCACAAAAATCAAGGAAGAAGATACAGGTAAAATATGACATAAATCTCAGAAACCTCATAAAACTCTATGACAAATTTCAGAAACATTTGTAGACACATCTTCAGCAACCAGAAAAATAAAGAAAACGGACTATATCGAATTTAGCTTCTGTACAGTGAAAGAGGCACAGTGACCAAAGCAAATGGACCCCTCCACACTCCCTGCTGAATGGGAGAAAACATTTCCACACCATACATTTGATAAGGGACTGATAATTAAAGATTTGCAAAGTGTTTATACACCTGAACAAAAAAGAAAACAAACAACCCAATCACAAACTATGAAGAAGAGCTAAAAAGATGCTTTCACAAAGACAGGCAGATGACCAGCAGGCAAACTACCAAGGAAATGTAAATCAAAATCACACACTGGTGAAACTTTAGAAAAGAGAAAGTATTACACTGTAGGTGGGAATGTAAACTGGTCCAGGCCCTATGAAGAGAAATGTAAAGATTCCTCAAAAGGCTGAAAATGGGCTTACCATATAAACCAACAATTCCACTACTAGATATTTATCCAAAGAGCAAAAAATAATAATTTGAAAGGAAACCTGCACTCTTATGTTTAGAATAGCACTATTTATAATATCCAGGATCTGGAAACAACCTATATACAGGTGAGCGGGTTGAGAAGACATAGTATGTATACAAAATGGAATACTTTTCAGTGATCAAAAAAAAAATAAACTCCTGCCATTTGTGGTAATATGGATGGAACTGGAAGGGATTATTCTAAGAGAAGTAAGCCAGAAGGAGAAAGAGAGATACTGGGTGGTTTTAATTATAGATGGAATCAATAGAAACCAATCAATCAGAAAAGACAAACTGTATGACTGCCCCTGGAAAGCAGAGCATAGATCCAAGACAGAAGGAGTTGGAGAGACAGCAAAGAGAAAGTAGAAAACAGGGAAAACAGAAAGTGAGATGGAAGTGGTGGAGGACAGTGATGATAAAACTATGGTGATTGCACCCGAGGGGCAAAATACTATATTGTGAAAAAATAAACAAGGATGAAAATATTTTTTAAATTAAAAAAATTGTAAAAGTACTGTATGATTCTACTTATATTTTGTATCTTGAGTGTCAATAGAAACAAAAAGTAGAATGGTAATTATCAGAGGCTGAGGAGGAGGGGAAAAGGGCAGTTTTTGCTTCATGGGTATAGAATTTCAGTTTTCAGTTTAAGTTGAAAAACTGTAGAGATCTGTTGTACAGCAATGGAAACATACTTAGTAGTAGTGAACTACACACTAAAAATGGTTAAGATGGTAATAATTATGTTAGATGTATTTTACTACAATTAAACTATTTTCTTATGATGAAGAGTACATTATGTCATATTATGCTATGTCTGACAATATATATGCAGTGTAATTTTGTTATTAAGCATGGTAGTTTTGATGATGGCAGAACAGTCCAATCCATATATAATGCAATTATTCTAAATACTGCATTGAAGATTTTATGATATAAAAAAGCATGTGAACTACTCTTACAAATATTCTGGTGGTGCTCAATAGTTGGTAGAGAAAGCTGATGGAAACCTAAGACATTGTGTTGTGTTTCTAAAACTTTTTCAGGGGTGTTTGTATTAGGGTCACATCTATATATGTTATGTGCATGCAGACACATATGTACTCTCACCCTCTAACTTGTTCCGAAAAACTGCGATTTAATGAGTACCTTTCTTATGCAAGAAATTGTGTATCGTTTCTTATATCTAAAAAATCTGCAAGTTTGGTGCCAAATATCATAGTCAGAATTGCTTTCAGTGCTTTTTAAATCATATATTTTATAAGATTTGACAAGAATATGACTTTCAGCTTGTAAATTGTACTAAAACATAGAAAATAATGTATTTTAGTGAAATATGGTCTTTATTTCATAGATTTTTGTATATAAATAGATAATTCCATTGTCTGTTATTTTCTACTGATGGAAGTTCATATTGTTTTCCTTTTATAATATCATAATGTATTATTTTTGATTTTTAAAATGTCAAAAAGTTTGAAGTGTTTTGATTTATATAGTGTAAATAGATGCCTGTGGATTTGACAGGAAGCTGGGAAGTTTCCCTGCACAAAGATATAGGCCTACTGTGGATACTTGAAATGTCACCAATAATGATTCATTGCTTTCTGTTAAGCTGTTCCTTTGCATAGTGGCACTTTCCTAAATTGCAAATTATCAGAAAAAATATACAGAGTATCTCACACCATAATATGAAATATTTTCTATTGTGTGAGATACATAAGGAGAAGTACACACATAGGCCCCATAAAAGAACTAACCAAGGATAGACCTTATCAAATGAACTATAGACTGCAGATGATAATTACCTGCTACCTGAACAGATACTTGTGTTTCTGGTACTTTTTTTAAAAAAACGTATTTCTCACTTGCAAATTTAAGTTTTATGGATACAAAGTAAAGTGGAAATCTGCAACAATGACTCAAATTATTTCATTTTAAACTTTCATTAAGTCTAAACAGGGATTTTTGGCTTAAATTATTCAACTGGACTAACTACATTAAAATTATCTAAAATTACCTTGCTCTCTATTTCACCTTATCTGTTTAGAGAGACAGACCTTAGGCTGTGTCTGTTTTACCCTGTATGAATTGATTTGGGACCCAAAAATTCAATTAATTCAATTCACAGAGGGCCATCTTAGTATTGAAGAAATGGCAAAATTAATGCTTTTGGTTTGTTGCTGCCCTATTCCAGTATGAAGCCTGGGACAGAGGGACCCTACCATATTTGATGGTCTCAGTTCAATTGGTACACTATATGTCTGTGTGGATTTCCACTTGGCATCTTATTTTAAGTATATTGCCTTCAAAAGCTATTTTGCTTTGGGACAATAAAAATAGTCACATCATTGTTTGAGAAGCAAAAGAAGCAAATGGAGGGAGTGCATTGCAAGCAAACATCTAATGTGTGCTTATTCTGTATTATAATCTAGTTAATCTGATGTTTACTGGAAGCACTGCAGCAGCTACCACCCTTGGTGGTTTTTCCCTGTAGCCTGCATGCTTAAGCACAACTGCATTGAAAGACAATGGAGCACAATGGGCAAGAAGGAAAGCTCCAGCCTCATAATGCTTAGTATATAACCTTTTGTGTCTCAGTTTTTCTTTCTGGAAAGTGAGGCTAATAGCATTTCCTATCTCATAAAGTTGTTGGGAGGAGAGTTAAAACATGTAACGCACCTAAAGAGTACCTGGCATATAATATATTACTTGATAAATGTTACTTGTGATTATTAACGCCAATATACTGTAGTCCTGGAATTCAATGTAATGTTTCCCAAATACATTTTGTGGAAATTTCTGTCTTTTGTCACTGAATTTACACCTCACCCCAGTTTTAACAGTCTCCTGCATGATTCCCATCTACCTACTATAGTACAGTCTTCAAAACTAAAATTAACTTTGAGACTATAAATTTTGCAGTTATAACCCAAGTTATAATGAGTTTTTTAGGTCCATAAGACAGTTATATATTTATTTTTTATCTCTCTACTTAAACAATGATCAAAAGCATGGTGATGATGATGAGATTTGTGGAGCACTCTATGGAGTTAACAGATTTTTATGTTTAGTATCTCAGTTGATAAAGCAACTTGACTCTGTAAATCATTGTATAGATGTGACTTCCATGAACAGAAATTGTAACACAGAGAAGTTAAATCACTTGCAGAAGGACTCACCACTGGTGTCCTGGTAGTGGATCAGGGATGCTGGGACTTCCCATGGAGTGTGGGGCAGTAGAAGTTGAGAGAGGAACGAGAGAAAAATGTGCTATTTCCCTGGGAGTTTTGTGTTTTAGATTGCCCATATCAAGCTTACAGTCAAAGGCAAGAGTGAATGAACCCTCAGAAAGTTTAAAAGGGAAAGATAGGTTGAAAATGGAAGAAAAAAACAAATAGGGAAAAAGATGTGAACAGACAGGGAAAAAAGATGTGAACAGACAGGGAAAAATAGAGTGCTAAAGCCAGTTTCTTTTAAGTTATTGACTGTTGACATCTAAAAGCGGAGATTCCTCAATGGCCCTATCTTTATCTAGGCCCTTATTTCCCCTCCTGGTACTGAGAATTGTTGAGTGTCTAATGGATTGTTTTTGCTCTTGTGCAAAGGACTTGCACTAACCCCAGCAACTGTGAGCTTAACTGATGAAAAATGGTTTGTTTGTTCCATTGAGGAGGCAGGAAGACCTCCTATGAAGTCAAGGAATTGCATGAGAATGATAGGTATTCTCTGGGGTGGTTGAAATTAGAGCTCTGTGGTCCGGAAAATAAACTGTGCTTCAATACTGATACATTTATGGAAACATCAATAAGTGCTGTGATTAAACTGCAGATAGTATTCTATCAGAGAGAACAATTCAAATAGTATACAAAGTTATTTTAAATCCCTATTTATATTTGCAGGTAGAAATTCCATTTAATCAACCAGCTGAGTTATTCAGAATATTTTGTTAATTTCAAGTTATATTAAAGTAAAAATCTAGTGCTGCAGGGTACAGAAAGTTTACTTTTCTCCCTTGCTTTGGTGTGCACTATGCAAATAGTAGTGTCTCAATCTTGAATATTTTGATGGGAGTATGGATTCTTTCATTCAAAAAGCAATTATTTGTAATTATTGTGGAGTGAGTACTAAGCTCATGTTGAGGGTACTCTGATAAAGTTTTTACTTCAGAGGGTTTTTAAGTCTTTTGGAGACTGAAAGTCAGTGAGACAATGGCAAGGACTCAGAAAAACAAGTTAAAAGGACTGTGGGAGTTCAGGGGAGGGAATCCAGTTCTCTATCCATTAAAAGGAGTAGGTGAGGGTGATGAAGTAAGAGTTCTGCTTGTGAAAAGCTGTAGAGATGGAAAATACTCAAGAAGGAAGGATTCAAACTAGAGTATGGGCAAGAAAGAAAAAGAGACAGGAGAAAAGAATAAAGTTGAAAACATCAGTATAATCTTAATGGGTCTTGTGTGCCATTTTCAGTTCAAAGTTTATTTGGCATGCTATGTAAAGAAGTTACACATCATATTGTCATTGGGAATTGAAAGAGGGGACATACTAGAGTGTGTATTGATACCCTCAGGTCATAAGTTTTGCATTTTTGAAAACTGCTGAGTTGTTTGGTGGTATGGGAGATGATTGGAGGTATGCTAGGAAATGGTAGTAATGGAAGGAAGGAGGACAGATTTGAACAATAAAATGGAAGTTGTTGGAACCTGATGACTGATAGCTGGTGAGAGGGGAATCAGAGAAGACTGACATATGTTAGGATTGACAACCCAGTGGTTTCTTTCACTGAGAAAAGTGTGTTGGGGTAGGAGAAGTTTTGAGATGGAAGGTGATTTCAAATGGCTGCTTTGAGGAAAGAGCTGTTGGAATTAGCACTACTTGCAATGAAAAATATCTTGGTTTTCTGGATTCTGTTTTCTTTTTTGGCTGTTGTCTCTGAAACTTCAGTTTTGATAATCCTGCCTTGTCTTCTCATTCTCTATCTTCTTACCTACTTCTTACTCCATTCCATTGTTGTTTCATTCATCCTCACCTGGCTCTGATAATGCTTCTTTCCCTGTTTTCCCCAGTTAACTCCCAGTGAGACTCAGCAAACACCACACTGTAACGGAACAAATACTGAACCAACATTTTTGTTAAATAGCTTGCTGCTTTGTAGACAGGGATTTCTCAACACATCTGTTCTAAGAGATTTTCTTCTAATAGATTTTTTTTTTTTATGGAAACCAGATCAGCAAAGCTCTGTTACTATGGCCTCTCCTTGGAGACCTGGAAATTACTGTTCTAAGCAGAACTGATTAAATGGTTATTTTACCTGTTTGGAATGAAACTCACAATCCACTCTTGAAAATTGTTGCCATTACTTGACCAATGTTAATTAGAAAGAAGAATTTGTTATTCCTTATGTTCTTAGACTGAATCTTATGATCTATGTCTATAGACAAAGAATTCCCTTCTCAAATAGATAAATATGATCTGTGAATACTGTCAGACATCCTTCAGAACAGAGGAAAATCCTGATGGAGGGAGTGCCAGAGTGATCATCAATGACTAGCTAGGGCAGGTTAGACAGATGAACCCTGTAACCACCATAGATGAACCACTATTTTTCAGAATACCCTTCATGTGTTACGATGAAAGGATTTTCTTGGATTAACTCTCTAATCCAAGAAAAAGTCAAAGTTGGATCATCTGGATGGATAAATTGTGAAAATGTTTGACCTATAAAATGAATGTTATTCAGGAAGGCAGAAAGATAAGGGGAGTGTGCCAGTTCTAGCTCCCTTTCACAGGATGAAAGATGGTAGGGGTTGCCTGGTCTTCACCCAGAGAATGGGAAATAGAGTGGTAGTTTACTAGATTTTAGCTATATAAACAGCCTGAAACTGATTAAAAGCAGGGTTTTTGGCAGTCAGAGGTCAACTTAGCTCTGCATCCATCATTTGCTTTCCAGCAGTGCAACTTTTGGATGAATTACTTAACCTCTCCAAACCTCACTCTTCTCTCTATATAAGGAGAATAGCTTTACTCACTACATTGGATTGTAGTGAAGAGTAACTGAACTACTGTGCTTACATGCTTAGCTCATTTCCTGGCATGTAATGAGAGCACAATAAACATTGGCTGGCATTATTAGTGGATATCTGATGGGAGGATGCAGTTTGAACTAGGGAGTCACAACAAAGAGCGCTGTAAAATAAAGATGTTTTCATGTTGAGACATTAAGAAACTGATCTTTGGGATATTGGTTACAATGAATTTCCTACAAGGAACAATCTACTAAAGCATCCTCGGGATTTGTGAAAGTCTTATTTTCTCACTATTCACTGTCACCACGATCAACAGTGTTCTGTAGCCTGCTGTCACTTATTGTCAGTTTCAATCTCTAGCTCTGATCAATCTTACCTGCAGACAATTACACAGGGAGTTTCCACACAACAATTCATAATACTGACTATGTTTTTTTCCATCTCTTGGCTTTCTTCTTTCTCTTTTTTCTTGACCAGAACTGCTAGGAAAATGAAACATCTTTTGGAAGAGACTTGAATCCTTGGCCTTAATTCTAGCAGAAGCAGTTGTAGATTCCCAAGTGCCTAGGAAGCTAATGGAATTCTCCACAGACCACTTCATGTTGTCCTTGTCAAATAAAAAACAAGCCAATTACCCATGGTTATAGAAGATTCTAAAGGTTTTGAATGTCCATAGTGTTGAGGCTCTGAGTGTACCTGGTAGAACCAGCATGTCCCAAAAAAGTCAGTGCTGTTTATAGTAAATACAGATACTTACTATATGGCCCATAACTTCTTTTAATTACATTTATCTTTGAGTCAAACTTTTTTTTTATTTCTCCTTTACAAATCTGTCAAAGTGGAGATATGCCAGTACACACTGGTATATCACTTCCAGTGAATACACTCTTTAAAACAGTCTTACAATAGAACTTTTTTCTGTATCTGAAATGAATATGTGAGGAGTTATCTAGGTAGAGAGAAAATAACCTCCAATCTGAGTGTCTCTTGGAGGAACCCTGTTTTCCTGTGAATGTTTACTGTTTGGAGCAATCAAGTAAGTACATACCCATACCATCATGGGAGTAATAACTAAGATTATAGTTTGTTCCCTTGTGAGGGAAACATGTCTCCCTTGAACCTTGCCTTTCACCAGGATCCAGCATCTATCAAAACAGTTGCTGGCTCCTCTTGATGAAGTTTATCACAGATAAATTTTAAGGTTATAATGCTTTTATCAGTACTAATTTGAAGGTTGTCATTTTGAAAATACATGCTACATTCTTTTCTTTGTCCTAAATTAAAAGACTTGTGAGCATTTCTTAAAGAATTCCTTCATTACAAGGGTTTTTATAAGTATTACTGGAAAAGGAAAATATTTCCTGGTGAAAAGAGATTGGGGGAATACTAGAAAAGCAAGATTCTTCTCTCTAGGACTTAGAGTATTTAACATGGTAATATTCACTGTGTAAGTATTATTTCCCTCAAATTATTTCTTTGTAAGACTCTTCCCCCCCCCCCCCCCACACACACACACAAACCATCACCAGTGACTGGGTTTGGGGGAAATATTTTGGGAAATGATGTCCTTATTTTCTTAAACAAGAATTGTAGATCAGAGAAAAGAGAAGATACCTATCTTGAGACAAAATTGGCTCATGTCATCTCATGTGTTCTGATAATAAGACAATTTGAAATTGGCTCTGCCTCAACTAATACAGAACTTTTGATCAGTGTGTACCTTGTGCCAGAAGGGTGATGGGAAATGGTACAGTCTGACAAACTTTGCCAGGCAGCTATCTGAAACCAGGGTCTTTGATTCTCAGTTACCAAAGTTGTTCCCAGAGGTAAGCATTATTATTGAAAAATTAGGTGATACTGAAAATGGGGTATCCCAAACCAACCCTACAATTCCAACACTTCTAACTAGGAAGTCAAAAAGATTTGGTGTGAAAACCATGGGACCTCTACATAATTGGCATGACATTAGATTGCACTAGAGATAAGCAGGGAAGATGGAAAGCATCAAACAGCTATTGTGGCTGGTACTGCTCAACAGACAGGCAGAACCATCAGATCATTTCCTTGACTAGCACCAGTGTAGCCAACCATTAAGAAGGAATCACTTTCATGTTCCTGCTCTAATTAGCCACTGATTCACTCAACAGATATTTATGGAGCATTTATAAAATGGTAAGCACAGGTCGGTCATTTGGTCTAGAGACAAAGTCCTTTACCTAATATGTCTATTATCTAGTTTAATTGTCACAATATCCCCATTTAGTAAAGGAGAAAACTATAATTCTAAGAGATTGAGACTGTACTGTAGAAAACACTTTTATTTAAACCTTTAATTTTACTCATGAAGAAATAAATTCAAAGGTTTACTCTATTTGATTGAAAATAGTGACAATAAGGACCAAATGTCAGGCTTTCTAACGCTGGTCTCTATCTGCTGCCCTATACTGCTCAGAAAATTGGTGTGGATATGGATGAGATAGCCAGGAAGTGAAGGTGTGATTCTCAGAGTGGCTGCTGTCTCTGCCCTAACACAGCTGGAATGTGACACTATCAACCCAAGGTGTTAAATGAAAATCCAAAAGCAGCAGTGGCTTAAGGACCATGCCAAATACCATTTCTAAGGGCAAAGTAGGGGCCCCCATTAATGAGAAGGATGAGATAAATGGTCTCAGAACTCCTGCTTACATCTTGCTGGTTTATGAAAACACAATGGATGTGCTCCAATTTAAACTTGGCCAGACACTGGAGGATTAAGTTTCATGACACAAGGGGTTGGTATTGCAATCTTGATAAATTCTCTGAGATGTAACTCTTATATGTTATTACATGTAGAGTGAGAAATAAGGGCTATATTTATGTTATGAACAGTATTAGAGATCAGTATTTTATTTTCCCCTGATTATGCAACACTTTATCTAAGAATATCAAGGGAGAGCATGAATTTCAGGAAAAGCAGAAGATACAGTTTAAAATATCCTTAATTGCTAAAAAATGTATCAAAGGAAGCATATGACACAACAAGCACACGTTTATTGCCTGGTGTTGTTATTTGCATTATCTAAATGGATAGTATTGATTAATTGAATGGATAAGTAGGAGGGGGATTTAAAGCATATCAGTCAAGATAAGACTACTACATGAAGATCATCATTAAACAGAAAAAAATGTAAAGATGAATAAACACTGACAAATGTAATACAGTAAATTTTCATGTACATTAAAGAACTATAGCCTGTTTGAGAGAGTATAGAACCATACAATAAGGAGCAAGTTTTTATTGTCTGTAAGGATGTTGGGTTTTAACAAATCTATCACTCAAATTATAGAATTAAGTGATTTAATTTTTGGATACTTAATTTGGTATAGACAGTATGATTCAAAATGTCATTTGTGGTAAAATGTATAATAATGGCTGTTATTTTTTTGAGATGATGTTATATTGGCCCAGATTCTTTTGAAGTTGGTTCTAACATTTATAAAGGATCAGTTAGCTCCTTTGCAGACAACAAGCTCACCATACTCGCATACTTGTATCTAAAATAGTCCTAAAATTCTCTTTATTGCCACTACACTGTTTCCCAAAATGAAGCATGAGATCATGGTAGTATTTAGTTATTGGTTCAGTTTCCTGTCTTCCTAGGTCTTTTTAAAGCTCATATGTCCTTACAGAATGACCTCCTAGCTTAATGTCTGATCACATGATTAGCTATTTACAAAGTGTTGCTGTTCTAATTTGATTCCTTTTGATAACATAAGAGGACATTTAGTTATATGGTCTGTGGTAAGTATAGACTCTGAGGCTATGCAATGGCAAAAAGCAGACTAACTAAATGGTACTATTCTATAAGAAATTAAGTTAACCCTTCTGTAAGAAATTTATTCCAGAAATGTTTCCTTATTTATTACAGAGGTCTAAGCAAAGTAGATAAAAAATATCTGCCAGTGAATATTCATTTAAAATGTTTGATTTATATATATATAATATTTTCATTTTAGTTACTAAAATTCTCATCTTTGATTATATGACCGGAAGTTTCTTTAAAGTAAACTTGATAAATATCAGTCCTTAACTTTATTGCAAAGCTGTTATGCATACATAATGCATTCCACTCACCTGCAAGATGCAAGTCACCATGTCCAATAATATTCCTACACAGAACCTGATAATTTTTTTCCCTCTTCAGAGATGAAATATCTCCCAAGGTTTGCATGATTTTGTTTTATGAAAGTTTTGCAGATTTTGCTCTGTCCTTAGAAAATTGGTCATGATTTTTTGAAAAAAATATAGCACATTATTCTTATGCAAGTCTTCATGAGTGGCTATTTTTGTTCTCAGTTCTCAACAGGAACAAGTAAATACTGCAGTATGTGTTATTTTTAAAGATTTTTAAATAGTGTCTGTTATTTCAAGGCATTAATGAGTAAAACTTCTTAGAAAATACTGGTCAGTTGTGTTTATTGCCTTATGTCAACACGCTTGTCATTTTGAGAAAGTGTCATAATCCTAGAAGATAGTTTGCGCTACTTGAGTCAGATTCTAATCTGAGAAGTGTTCTGTGAATCCGTTTGCACCTCTCAAAGGATCTGTAGCTGCACATCTGTATGCATCTTGCTTCTCTTTGAAGAATGCATGCCTATTGGGAAGACTTAGATTCTTCAGCAGCACATTTGCAAATTTGGATAGCAAATACGTGAGAATGGAAAGATCCATATCCGACTGTAACTTTTTCTTTCCCACAGTCTTTATACTTAGGCATAATTAGTGCAAGTCAGTTATATGGAAAGTATGGACTGAACATAGATGCCTAGATTCTCGGGATGGGTATTCCCACAAGCAGTTAATAGACTTTGCATACAAACTTCTTAAGTCGCAGTGTCCTGATTTTGTTAATCAAGAGAGCTGTAAACTGGTGTCTTGTGGTTTAAATGTGATTCATACAGGTGTTTTATCTTGGCTACATATAAATTTAGAAGTTAAGAAATTTTACTTAAGATTTCTAGTATCTCAACAAATGGGATGATCTGTAACATGGGGCCTGCATTCTCAGCAACAATTTCCTTGGCCTTCCTTGCATTTGACTATTTTTGGTCCCCTGACTTTTTAAAGTGATATGACTTTTGGGTTTTGTTTCAAGGCATATTGTGGGAAAAGTTTGGTTCCTTTTAAAATGCATTAAACTTTACTTTTCTTTTTCTGCCTTACAAGGTTTTGGTTTTCCTCTGGCTCCCTTCACTTGACATTCTCACAATGAACTCATTGTTCCACCTGTTTCTGGCCTGTTTGATGTATGTATGACTGTTATACTGTATCTCCTTTTTAGGGTCAGAGATGGAGGAATAATCTTGGTTTTAATTTTCATACCTTCTTTCACTTTCTTTTTCCATAATTTTACTTCCAGATATATAATGTAAAATGATTTATTACTACTTTTGTGGAAATTAAAAAAAAGAGTTTCTACTAATGAAATCTAGAAAGTATGTGGAACAGATATTTCAATAGCAATTCTCACTTTTTGACACTCTACTTGTTCAAATTTTTTTGTTACCGTACTGTACCTAATCAGATTTTTGCAAAGCAGTGCTATGCAAAAATGCTATGCAGTGGTTCTCTTATAACTCTCTTTGGAGACAGAGCCCAGCTGCTGTGGTGAGGGCTTGCTGCTTCTTATGACTTGGGATCATGTTTCATTAAAATCACAGATGGTAGTACATACTTCTCGCAATAAGAACCCATATTAGCTTTGGTCAGTCAAAGGAACGGTAGGTGACCATGAAGGATTTTTAAAGTTCATCTGTTAATCATATCTGATTGACATATGTCTTCCATTGAATCCTCATCCCTGATTCTTGGTGAGAACCAACATAGTAAAAATCCAGGGTAGCAAAATAACCTTGGCTCTTCAAGGAGGAATGGTCAGTGAAAGGAATTTATTTCTTGACAATGAATTAAAATTTTTAATTGTGTAGAAAAGATATTAGTGACAACGGTCGAGAACTAGTTTAGACAAAGATCCCTGTTTGCTAAAATAAAGCATTAGTTTCTTATTAGGGTGTTACAAAGTGGCTACTCTTTAACAGCTGTGGAGTGCACCAAATGTTGCCTATTATCAAATGTGGTCCTTGGAGAAGTTGGTATTGACAACTAAGGGCCATCTAAAGATAAAGCATGTTTGGCAAGATGATTCTCTTTCACTTGCTGATTAAACTGTGAACAATTTACCAGCCCAAATGCAAATTTCTCTGTTCCTGTTTTACTGGACTAAAACTAATGCAAATTAGTGAAAATTACTACCAGTTAATTCATAGGAAAAAGTAGTTTGAAGCATAAGCTCTCATTGAAAAAAAAAAAAAAGGCCAAAACAAGAGCTTTGACTCATTTAAGGAGCATTGGGGGCAACCGTGTTCTTTATTATAAAATCATTACTTAGTAAGGAGCAGGTTGACCGGAACCTTAATTTGTGAATGTCACTCCTCTCTTTTCCTCATCTCTTGTCTGATTCCACTTTGCTTGACATTATCTGACAAAAAAGAAACAGAACACCTTAGGGTAACTTCTCTTTTTCTGTGGTACATATTCCGTAAGGTCCTCACTGGAAAATTCATTCCAAAAGAATGTTGAAAGCATAAGGAGATAGATACATCTCGTGAGACACACAGGCAACAAAGAACTTGGGTAGAAAATATTGGTAAATTGATCTTTACTTCATATCTGATTAAAACTTTTAAGAATTCCAGGGAAAATGAATGAAATTATTTTAATAGCTCCTTACTAAAACACAGATGTGACTCCACCAAAGACAAAAGATGACCTGAAGAAGCTATTCTAAAGCTTTTTTATATCCAGTCATTTTTGGGTTCTGCTGCCTTTAGTAATATAAAGAATTTGGTAAATTTTTATAACAAGTTTTTTTCTGATGTCTGGAAACTTTCATGATCTGTTGTAGGGTTATCATCTGCCAAATTGTTGAGGGAGGGTAACCATTGGTCCTGGCCATACATTTTTAAGATGCTTTATGAATTAGCAATTAACAAAATTGAGGTAGGGCTAGAAACTATTTTATGAGCTTCTTTATAATGAAGCTGAATGGTGACTTGGGATCAGATGCACTAATGCCTTCATTTCACAGATGAGAAAACCAAGGACCAAAGAATGTAAATGCCATGGTTTAGGTTACATAACTCCTTAGCTGTAGAACCAGAATGAAGTCTTGATTTCCAGCCCAAGGCTTTGTTAGTAGAGCCTGCTGCTTTAGATTTTCCCACCAGATCAAGCTGCTGGCTTGGGTAGAGTTCTAATAATTGATATTTCATTTTTGATAAAAGTTTGTTTTGTGAAGCCTGCATCACATTATGTCCTTTTAGCACTGTAAAAAGGAGTTTAATTTGAATGTCCTTGTAGCATACTGCACCAACTAAGTGTACCAGCCTAGCCAGTACAGTATCATCACCAGCTCCAAGAACACTGTGTAACTTTTCCCACCTGATGCTAGCCCCTATCTGTCATGTTCAGCTTTAATTTTGAAAGACTGCCCAATTTCTCCTGTATCTGACTCAAACAGAAACTACATTTAGTGTATGGTAATTTTCAGGGAATCCTCCCCTTAAAAACCTGCTTCAAAAATAATGCACACAAGAACACAGTTACTTTTTCCACAGCAAGTATTGGCAGAAATAACAAGGGCAGAAATAACAAACGAGCTGACCATTATGTTGAAACATTTATGTTTATATAAATATTGCATATATATTTAAGTATGGAGCCAAGTATGTAGATGTGATCTATCCTCTGGGTTTCTAAAGGCTTTTTCTCTGTGAGTACTATATACCTTGAAGTTATCATTTTGGATGCACAACTTGCCTCTATTTTGCCATTTTTATAAAGATTTATGAAGTCAACCTGCTCAATGGAATGAAAGTTTTTCCTTAGGAAAAAAGAAGGAAGGATCTGAACATGGAATAAAGTCCACCTCAGAATATCTGTGACCAAACGTGATCTTTCAGATTTATTTTTCCATGGGTCATAAGTGCCACAAAATTTTGACCTGGGAGAGGGAGAAGATAGTGATGGGGGAAAAGAATAAAATGACATAAGGGAAAAAGCAATGGAGAGAAGAAAGTAGCAGAGTACTTTCAGAAACAGAAAAAGTACTAGGTATGTCTGTGCTGTGGTTTCTCACTCTTAGATTGTTTTGCTTTGTATTTTAAATAATTTTATTGATTTGTTACTTACCTACTATAAAATTTAACTTTTTCAAGTTCAATACTTTGAGTTTGTCATCACAGTGCCATTTGGTCGACATTGTTTCTGATGAGGATTTAGATATTGGTTACATTTTTTTCTTAGTTCTTCAAATTGGATAATTTCTATGTCCCTCTTCAAGTTTTCACACTTTCTTGTTATATTTCACTTTCTATTTAAAATATCTAGTAATTTTTAAAATTCACTTATTGTGTTTTTTAATTCTAGAATTTCCATTTAGTTGTGTTTATAATTTTGATCGCTTTGTTGAGGAAACTATTTGCTGACTCATTGTCATCATATATTCCTTTAATTCTATAAACTGCTTCCTTTCATTCTTTAAACATATCACTTCTCATAAGCCTTTGAAAGATCAAACATCTGGACTCTCTTGGGGGAAGTTCCTGTTGATTACTCTTCTGAGTATAGGTCATAATTTCTTCTTTCTTTGCCTATCTCATAGTTTTGTTGAATATTGGAAATTTTAGATAATCTCTTATAGCAACTCTGGTTTATGATTTTCCTCCCCAAAAAGATCTGGCAATTGTTTTGTTTGTTTAATAACAAAACATTTAAATCTTCAATTGGATTAAATCTTTATTAAATCTGACTTCTCTGCAGTGTGGCCCCTGATGCCTCTACTTGTTTTCTTTCTTTTTCTTTCACCTTTGTGTTTTCATTTTTAGGCATGATGTCCTAAGAATCATCTCTATGTTTACATAGCTGAAAATTGATTAAAGACTGTACTTAATCACTTTACGTTAATAAGATCTTCATTCTCTATTAATCTCTGTGTGTAGTACAAGGAATCTTAAAATTGTCATTTTTGATTTCTAATTTACCTCTAGTTGTATTTTTGGTAAAGATTTTGAAATCTGTCTGCTCAATGAGAATGAACTTTTTTCTTAAAAACGTTACAAAAAGGGAAGATTCCAACATCTTTCATTTTAGGTTATTTTAAGTTCTGTATCAATTTTTAATTTCTGCTGAGAGCTTTTGCATATCCTTTATAGACATAGACTCAGTTCTCTCAGCTGGAAGGTGTGGTAATTGCATATATACATAGCTTCTGGTCAACTTAGACTATTTGAATAGCTTGTTACTTCTCTTATGGATGTCTCATTTCTCACCATTTTTTTAAAAACTCTGTATATCAGTCCATTGTTTATCCCAAATAGACCAGAGCAGCAGCAGCAGCAGCAGCAGCAGCAGCAGCAGCAGCAGCAGCAGCAGCAGCAGCAGCAGCAGCAGCAGCAGCAAACAGCAGCTTTATTACTGTCCCAATCTACTCACACTAGTTGTACAATTAGGCCAAAAGCTAAAGTAAGTATTAATGCAGTTCTGGGTTGGAGACACACAATTCTTACTCAAAGTTTAGTAATTTTCATAAGTAGATGTTAGTCTGTTATATATGTCTTTGGTCAAATTCCAGAGTACTGAGATGGTTGTTTTTGACAGTTTGTCCAGCTTTATAGTTGCTTTTGGGAAAGAGATTTTCTGACCTCTTTATTCTGTCAAGGAGGGAATTGGAAGTCTCATACTTAGTTTTATCGACAAGCTCTTCACTGAAGATGAGCTGTCCATACCATGTGGATATGAAAGCTTAGCACATATTCTAAAGGTCATGCCTAAAGTAAATGGAGACTATACTCCACTTCTTTCTCTTTTCCTAGTGAAGGAGTATTCTGTGTTTTTGTTTTGATATTGATTCTAATGAGGTGACATTACAGATAATCTACCCAAGGTCATTTTTATCTATCTCAACTGAGATATTCTTTCTCCACCCTTTCTCTACCGACTCATTAAATTTAGTTCTAAGTTGGGTAATAGAAGAGGGGATTCATTGATTTTATCTAAAGAGTTTATAATTCTAAATCTTTAATTTTTCTCAGTGTAACTGTACATTTTGTCACAAGTTGGGTCCCCAGGGTAGCAGAATCTAAAACAGAAATTAGCATACAAGAAATTAATTAGAGAAGACTCTTAGAATTAAAACCTCGGAAGGAAATAGAGAGTAGAATTAGGCAAGGCAAAGAACTTGAGCTATGGTACAATTTCAGTAGTGTCCTCAGACAGCTAAGGGTAACTCTTAAGCTAGGATAACCCTTTCAGAATGGCAGGGAGCAGGGGACCAAGGGGGTAGAGTCTGGGCCTTTTACACCCAAAAAAATCTGTCACTATATATGGGTTATTGTGTGAAGAAAGGAGGTGAATTTGAGTGATGTGGTCTCTAGCTCTTGCAAACCAGGAAGCATGCTGGCTATTCAGAACTACCAGGAAGCTTGCTGGCTATTCAGAACTATTAGTACCCACCCACAGCTGGGGAATAAAATCTTTCTGTTTCTAAATGGTGATGTAAACTGTTTATTGGGCTGCTCTGTACAGCTGCTTATTTTCATATTTTTTTTCTATGATTCTTGTTTTTAATTTGGCAAGATGATTTATTGGGAGAAAGAATTTTTTTTTAAATTGAAGCATAATTAACATTGTATTAGTTTTAGGTATGCAACACAAAGATTTGATAGATGTATATATTATAATTCTTTATTCTTACAGTTTCATTCTTTTATTTGTTTAATCAACATATAAATTTTTCTAAGTAAGAGACTAGTAATATGACAGTGAAAAATAGATACCAAGTTCTTATTCTTATAATGTTTATAGCCTGGGGGAGGCTATTTGTATTTAATCTCCTTCCTTGAAGTCTCTTGTTTAATAGGAAATTGGTTCTAGGTCAGTAACTCATTGTGGCCTAATTTTAGTCATTTTAATCTCTCATCCAGGCCTTGAGCACTCAGTCTTTGTTTCCCAAATCCTTTTAAGTGAGTGGATATCTTTCTTAGATAGAATTATACTAGAGTATGCTTAGAAGATTTTACCTTTGAGAAGTTACAATTACCAATTTAATAACTGTGAGCTAAGGGAAAGGAATCTTTGTATTTTTTTAAAGCATTAAAAATTAATTAAATTTTTGACCAAGAAGTGGTGATAGCAGCCATGGAATTTGTTACTGGTGATTCCCCTGGCTTCTTAGTGTCATCCTATTATCGTTAAAAAAGAAATAGTGTGTTTTAATTGTAATTACTTTTGATAATTTTTTAACCCTAGGAGGTAAATTATTAATTAGGGTGTGCATTATAAATTACTTTTTTATTAGGTGATTTCTGTCTGACAATAGTCTCTAGTATTTTTAAATTAAACTATGTCTCTTGGATTTATTATTAATAGCTTCCAGCGCTATTAAGGAGTCTAATCTGATTTCCACCTTATAGCTCCACATGCAACTGGAAAAATGATTCTGCCCAACTGAGATAACTGGTGAATTATGTGTGGCTAAATGAGTGGCTCTGGATAAGGAACTATTCTAAATGAAAATTTTGTTTTCACATTGTATTTTACTGTCTTATTTCACTCTATGTTTTAAGTTGATTTGTTTCATCGTTACACATGTGTTAAGAAGAATAGACCTGGGTTTTTAAAAATCTAAAGTGGAGGAAAAAGGAAACCAGAGGATAATAAAAATCTATATAGAATCAACTCCAAGGTATAAAACAAATACATCAGTGGCTAATTGATAATTTGGTTGAAGCTAAGTCCTAAGAAATTAAGTACCTAAATTCTTTTCCAAAAACAAAGCTACTATTAAAAAGGGTAAAATAGTGTTTTCTTCAATTTACTTTGGAGCAACCAGTCTTTTGTTCTGAAAAAATCCTTTGAAAGTATGGAATATTGGAGGAATATATATTTCATATATCTTATATTTCATATTTCATATATCACATTCCATTATGGTTTAGGAAAGCATCTTGTAACTAAACTCTGATATTTTTACAGTGAAGTCATGGCTATTTACATTAAGTGAATAATTAAAGACCATGTTTGGTTTCAATTAGTTCATGTTTACTGTCTATTGAGTCAGTCCCAAACCTAAAAAAAAAATTTTGATCTTTGAATTTTATGATTGTTGATGAGAGATTAGCACTTATACTAATGATGAACCTTTCTATTACTAAGAGCATAAAGACTGATTTTTTTCACCCCTGGAAAATATTCTGAGAACTCATCTCTTAAAAAAATAAATATATTTTTAACTCAGGTAATATTGGGTTACCCTCATGAGGTTTTACTGCCAAAACATACCCATCACCAACTCACTCATGTTCTATCACCATAGACCATGTGTTTCCTTCCCTCTTTGTTCTTAACCCTTTTCTCTTAGTGCTTCAGTTCTGTAGTGTGCTATCAAGTGCCAGTTTTTCAGTTTGTCTTTATCTGACTATTAACTTAGTTATTTTATGTTTCACACACTAATTGCAGCATTTTTATTTTCTTCTCTACAATTTTCTGTATTTTATGAAATAATTGTGCACTAATTTTATAATTAAAAAGAATAAAGCGGTTTCTCTTTATTAAAAAGAATAAAGCAGTTTCTCTTTTGACAGGTGGTGGTAGGAATTTTCATTTTAAAAAGGCAAATGCTCCTGGGAGGAGGTATGGAAATCTAGAGAAAGCAGCTTGTATGAGGAATAGGAAGACTCCTCCCTCAGGACATGGAAAAAGAGGTTAGGGGAGTTAAAAACTACAGAATGAATATATTGTGAGAGCCTAAAGGTAAAGTTAAGTTGGATCTGTCTCATGGTTTGTAAAGACCTTTATAAATTTTCTGAGATAAATAAGTTTCTTACACAGAAGACATCTTGACTAAAGGATGATGCTATTCATCAAGATTATTCAAGATTATTCAAGATGCTATTCAAGATTATTTACTTAGGGGTAGAAGAGAGAGAACCAGAGTGTAGAGATTGGGGCCATCATAGCTTGGAGGATAAAGGAAAGGAGGTCAAAACTTACTGTGAGAAGACTGACACATTATAAACATAGGAAATTTCTGAGTACAGAGGACTTTTGAATTTATTTAAAATAGAGATACAAATGCTTCATTGACATTTCAAGTCCTTGAAGAATGTTTTGTGGCCATTGTTCCCATTGTCATCATGAGAATGTGTTTATTTTTAATGGATCTTGGCTATTTTGGGCAGTTTCAAATGCAGGGTAAGTAGAGTAAGAATGGTTCTCTTCTGAGACCTTACAGATTAGAGAGGGGACTATTTAAAAGGTTTCTTTATGGAAACAAAAATTACAAAATATAGGTCCTTACAACAAAACCAGGAATGGCCATGTGGTGATTTGGTTGGTTAAAAACATTCTTTAATAGAGTTTAGGCCACTAGCCCCAGCCAAAAAAAGGAGAAAGCCTTAACCCCATGATATCCATAATCTAAAGAATATTCTGCACAAAGTGTATCTGAATTAGTTCAGTAACTCATCTCAGATAGCAATGACAGAGAATTAGAGAATTTTCCATCCAGGTTAAACTTTTTTTTTTTTTTTTTTCAAAAAATGCATTATGTTTATCAGATTAAAAACAAATAATTCAAGCTCTGAAAGTTACTTTACCCTACAGAAAACTTGTGAAATTAGATATTTTCTTTCAACACAGAGAATAACAAAAGCAGGGGTAAGGTAAAAAAGGCACAGAAAGTCGACTTAACAGATAATGTACTGCATTTAAAGAACTTGAATGCTATTCCTTTTCATCACTTAACTTTTCAAAGAACACTTTCTGCTTCCTTATTTGCATGTTTCATTGTTTTCCAGCCTTTACACTGTATGCTTAAAATGCAAATGGATAATATAAGAATAATGAGAAGTAATACTTGGAAATGTTCTGAGAAAATGTTGAAAAAAAGGGCCTGGTTTTCATCCAATTAAAAGGAGGTGATACTTGGGAGATCAGTAGACTAAATGTAATTTTAATCTTATACTCTAGCTAGAAGCACCATTGCTATCTTTTCTCTTTTGTACTGCTGAAAATTAGTTAATATGTCTCTTTCATGGTTCCCTTGCTCTTTAGCCATTTCTCTTATTTTTCACATTTGTTGCCTATCAATCAGTTAAACTAAATTCAATGAACATTTACAATTGACAATTCAATGAATTTATTAACTACACATTTCCATATCTGGAATATAGAATAAATAGCTATTTATTAAGAAAATCAGGATTTGCTAAAGGACAAACATGGGGAAATAGCAGTCCCTTCTCTGACTCCTTTCGTGTTTGCTCTCTATTAGATGGGCTCAAAGATCAGATTATCTTGCCTTCCAGTTTCACTCTTTTTTTTTTCCCCAAACATGTTATTTACATACTCTGAGTTCCAGTTTTTTCATCCAGAGATTGGAATTAAGCACCTATTCAATGGTGGCTTTAAAGATTGATACAACTACAAATAAATACTTATAGAAATACCCTGGATATTCTAGATCCCTTGACTTGTCATACAACAAAGAAAGTGTAAGATGGTCAATCAATGTAGTTTGCATGGGACTTGCTTTTGGATATAGTTCATCCAGTTTAAAAATGGTCATGGTGTTTGACAAATACAGAGAGTTATTTCCCTAGTGAAAGAGGAACATGTATTCACTTAGTCATAAGTGAATCCCAAATTGTATGCTAGAATCACAAAGCATGCTATTTCCTTCAAAAGAAGGAGATAATAGCCCATAGAGAAGGAACTGAAGAAGCAATGGTTTTGGTGTGAGAAACATCTTAACCTGTTTGTGGAACCCTGACATAGAATAGTGTGGGAAGCTTGAGGAAATTTGAGAGGAAAAAAGTGAGCTAAAG
The DNA here is from genome assembly GCA_004024945.1 of Uropsilus gracilis. Lineage (NCBI taxonomy): Eukaryota > Metazoa > Chordata > Mammalia > Eulipotyphla > Talpidae > Uropsilus > Uropsilus gracilis. The sequence goes on along the minus strand of PVHY01000645.1, from coordinate 173,139 downwards.
GTTCAAAAGTGAACCATATAGTCAGACTACCCATGTCCTTGTATGCTATTCTTAGTAGTCGTATATATTTGTTCAGAGGTATTGGGGATAAGCAGTCATCAAGGGGGGTGGAACAAAGCTATGGTATATCTCAAACCTTAGTTAAACTAATAAAGCTAATAAAGAGATTCTATGGCTACCTCAAAAAGATTGGAATGAAGAATTTGCTCTTATTCAATTAACAGTCACATACCTTTTCATTGTATCTAAATATTTAAGATGGTCTTCCTTAGATGATGATGGATAGAAGGTACAAAGTCATTTTTGCTACCTTTCAGACCCAAACATGGGGTTATTGTTGACTCTACATTATTCTCCCTTAACCAGTGATACAAAGTATTGGTTTTTGTCTTCACAGTCAAATTTTGTTCCCCTCCAATTCCCTAGTTCAGGTCCTACTCAGTTTCTTTTAGATTCAAGAAATAATTGTATATGATTGTTGGTCTTACTTTTTCCTAGATACAAATATTCATCTTGAATATTTATCATGTTAAGCAGCAATTAATCCTAATTAATCTTGTTAAGCAGCATTTTTTTCCATGTCACTTTCCTAATCGGTAACCTATTATGGAATGTGAGTCTATGGCATTTGATCATAAAAAGTATTGTAAAGCAATGTTACCTCAAAACAATTCTTTCTAAAAAGAACCTACTATGGTTGCTTATTAACACCTAAATGTAAGTCACTTTTGTCAGTCTGTTTTTAAGTTTTCTGTATCAAAGTCCCCCTCCTCCAACTATCCCAGTTTCTCATAAACCATTTGTGCTTTCCAGATTCACCTTTTTTTGGGTCTTTTTATGTTTTGTTTTGAATTGTGGCAAATACATGTAATATAAAATTTACCATCTTTAACATTTTTAAGTGTACACTTAAATATTCAGTACTGCTAAATATATTTACATTCTTGTGCATCCAGAGTCTCCAGAAGCATCTCCTCTCTTTGTCTTTAACACTAGGCCTTACTCCTACAAATCCAGACCCCCATCTGTTTCAAGTTGCTCCCCACACATGTAATTGAATCTCTCTATACATTTAAATACACAGTCAAATTTTAAGAAGAAAATACTTTGTAAAGTGTGGTCTCTAAAAGAGTAAGAACCCAGTTCTATTGTGGCCATATTCTATATTGTTCTCCAGGTATATTTATATGTGGATAGCACTTTGTCATTCATAAGTATTCAGGTACATAGGTCATATTTCCTGATCCTCACCTTAGCCTAGTAAGGTAGACACTTACATGCTTTTAAATACAATTTTCAGATGAGAATGTAAGAATGACTAAGGTACTTGCCCAAGATGATGCCACTAGTAAGTGACATTGCTGCCATTTGAATAGAAGTATTCTGGTCTCTAACATAGATCTCATTTGACATTTTCTAGTTACCTTGATTCTTTGTGGTATAGCTTGTTTCCCCAAGAAGAATGAAAGCTCTTTGAGAACAGGAACCTTTAGAATTGTCTTCAGTTCACTTAGAATATAGCTAAGCCTTGGGCATAGTTTCTCTTTCTTAGTTATGGTGGGCATATTGATATTTCCTTGCAGTTATCATGTATGCTTTTAAAAAGTATTTAGTAGATTTTTAAAAATACCATGTAATTCTTTCTTTACATGATTCATGTGGAATGTTAGTTCTTAATTCTTTTGGGTTCATGGAAAAACTATACCTTTCTTGTCTCCCTCCTCATCGTAGGAAGAGGATATATGACAAATTCTGGTCAATACTTGTAAATGGTAGTATCACTGGTATCTCTCAAATTTTTTCTCCTGCTGCCCCAGTGATGCAGGAGGACCTGTGTTGAGATGGTAGAGTCCTAAGATCTTAGCCTCAAGCTTATAGGACAGCTATCATGGATGGTGGCCTGGTCTTCCAAGGACTTTGAGTCTGATAACCCACTTGAGTCATGGTGAAGTGGAAATAGATTACCTTTTTTAAAATCACAAATAATCTAACCAATCCTAACAATGCAAAATGGAAGTGTTAGTGTTCAACACATTGATATCTAAAATTCTCAGAACTGCCTGGAAAAACAATAAAGAATTGTTCTTTTTAATTGGCAGTTGGAGCAAAGGAGAATCCAGGGAGGTTTAAGGAATGATATTGGGTCACTCCTCACATCGGTCTTTTAACTTAGATTGGGAGATCTTTTCTCACATGATTAAGGACTAATATACAAAATGTGACTCAGGTACAGAAAAATGCAGACTCATACTCCAGGACCTTCCACTTCTGCCACAATTATCCTTCAGTTTCAGCCCTTTCTCCATCCCGCTTAATGACCATATTCTATTCTGTGTTTGGTTTCCTTCTTCACTGCCACTTGAAGGTTTTATCAGGGCAGATTATTAAAAGAGCCATTATTTTTAATTGTGTTATCAAAGTTACATCAATCTGCACAAAAGTCTAGTTGAAGGTTGAAATGGGCATCAAAGGTAGTTATAGTGATCTTGTGTCTATTTTTCAATCACCATCTCCAATTTTTTACATGTATGAGCAAGATATCAGGTTTGTTGTCATTCTAAAGAGGAGCATGTTGAGAGAAAGAGAGAGACAGAGACAGAGACAGAGACACAGAGACAGAGAGAGAATATAACCGCATAGACAATTCGGTCCCATGATGGTAATTACCACTTTTCTGTTACTGTCATTTAAATAATTTTCTAATAGCATCAATTCTTAGAAATAATCCCAAATAAGGTCCAGTTTTCAGTGTTTTAGAGTTTAGGGTTTTCTTCCCATCTTTGTTCCACTTTTTGATTGCAATTCAGAATTTTATTTAGGGGTAAGAAGGCCACATCGTAAAGCTGAACAGATTATTCAGTTCATATTTTAACTTCATAATTTATAATTATTAGGAAGAAAGCTGAGAGAGAGACTGAAAAGATGTTCCTTGGGGGAATTTTCACTGCTGAAATAAAAGATACCAATAGACTCACAAAAAGTTCCATAAAACAAATGGAAAAAAATGTTACACTGAAGACACAGATAATTTGGGAAGCTGCAGCCATCTGGTTATGGTCAAAATAGCTGCTTCTGATGTCCTTAGATGGTACAAATTACTGGCAGACCTCAAAAACCAAAACAGGAATCCATTTTGAGATCAAATTCCTATTGCCTACAAGACATGTTTACAAAGAAATCAAGACTAGAGGAAACAGAAGTAGAGAGAATATCACCAATGAGTGACTTAATTTGGCTTAGTGATTATGATGCACTGATCCTGAATGAGAAGGCAGGTGAATGTCCAGTGCCAGGTCATTCATTTAGCTTTTTCATTCTACCATTACAATCAGCATCCAACGTCCTGTTTCTGAGCTCTTCAGTACGCTAAGTGCTATGTTAAGAGGGGCAACCAACAGGCTTTGTAAAGTGTGTAGTGAACCTCAAGCATGGGAGACACTGCCTAGTGGCTGGTGGACAGTTGTTTTTAAGCACACAGGATTTATTTCTTTGAGAGCTCCATAAATAGTGTGGGAGAAGCACTTTGTAGGGGGTGGTCCAAGAGGCTAATGAGCTTGATTTGTAGAGAATACTACTGTATTAAAAGTAAATGTACTCTGAATTTATAACTGATATGTCATTGCACCCTTAATATATTCTCACATTGCTGAACTGCTTCAAGCAGCCTATCAGGGGATTATTCACTGATTTCCCCTTCCCCTCCAGTCACTGCATAACTAACTACTTGACAGCCTCAGCTTCTGCTTCCTAATCCCATGTTCTCTGGTTTTCTGAGCCTGATGTCTCCTGGCCCTTATTTTAAGCTTAAATCTTATCTCCTTTCCATCAAATCTTCTATCTTCCTTCTAACCTTCTTTACCAGCCTCTAAAACTGATCTCTTTTCTGTTCCCTATTTTGATTTCCTTTTTTTTTTTGAGATTAGATCTCACTATGTTTGCCTATGGAACCGCAGGCTCATGTTCCCAAGGTACCACAGACTCAAGTAATCCCCAGCCTCAGCTTCCCAGGTAGCTGGGATTACAGGCATGTGCCACCACACCCAGCTATATATTTTTTGAAACTAGGTCTCACTACGTGCCCCCCAGCGGAACTCAAACCGCAATCCCTGGCCCCGGCCACAGCTTCCTAGGCTGCCACTTACAGGCATGTGCCACCATGCTTGGCCCCTATTCTGATTTTTGATTCCAGAAATTTGTGAAGTCAGAAATTAAGGGGTCATATGATTTCCTCAAGATACATTTTCTTTGGTGATGGGAGGGAAAGAGGAGGAAGAGTGGAAAATAATTTGCATGTGGAAAATAATTTGCATACTTCAACACATAATTTATATATGCTGTTCATGCAGATTTTAACAAATCATATAAAAACATTTTGAAACCACTTAAAAAATACTTCAGGGTAGTTGTATAGAATACTGAAGAAAATAACATTTACCTTACACTGGTTTTATGAACATTGTTTTCTAGTTAGTCCATTGCTCAAAACACTGACTTTTTTATTGTCTTCAACTGAGATGGGAATTTTTTATTGTCTTCAATTGAGATGGGAATTGATACACATTTTTATAGATAAAATTAAATAATCTTGATTATCATAGGACATAGTGATTATATGACCTTATATCCCCAATGTTTTATTTAGAGATAAGAAAGCAGCATTATAAAGCTTAACAGATTATTCACTTAATATTTTCACTTCACAATTAAAACATGAAGTTCCTTGGGGCCACTTCAAATAAATATAATAAGTTCTCACATATCATCGTGAATAAGTTCTTGGAAGCTATGTCTTGAAGCTGATGACTATAATGAAACTAGGTCCTCCAATAAAGTCATTTTATTGAACATTGGTAGGGATGTTTTTATCAAATTATAACATAATGATATCCTTTAAAGACCTTCTGTACTCAGTCTCTAGATTTAGATGAAGTCATTAGAAATTCTTGTGTGTGAACCAGGAAAGGTGCTTTGCCACATCAAAGTTCTTAGGACAAAGAAGGGGGGGGGGATCTCAACAGCCAACAGTTGTTTTAAAATGTGGAAAATCTCAAGGACAGATATTCTGGTTTATAGATGTTTATATTTGCAGTCAAGCTATTCTCTGTAAGTGTGCTTCTAAGTAAATAACAATGAGGACTTATCTAGAGGTGGTTAATGCTTTTCCTGAGAAATGGCAAGGAGGTCAGTCAAATTGAAATGATTTTAACAAATTTGGAGCTGAATTGTGTCTGACTTCTTGTATAAGAGCAGGCTAATAACCTTAAGAATAGATCCCAAAATATATAATATGGCTAAAGTCCAAGAGAAATCTATTTCTTGCTCATTTGATGATACTGGCAAGTGAACAGGCTAGAAAGTGGACTATCATACAGTCTTATAGAGACTGATGAAGTGCATAGCTGGAAGGGGGAAAGGACTTAGAAGATCATGCATGGAAGGCTCTTATGGGCCAAACCTGGAAGTGAATATATTCTCTCTACCCACCTTGCTGCCTACATGGTCATAACTAACTACACAACTAGGTGGGAAATATAGTATACTTGTGCCCTCAGGGAGAATTGAGCAGCTGGCAGTTTCTGGCAGTGTCCATTTAGCAATGGCATAGACTATAGACTATTGTAACCTGTAGGGATTACATGTACTATATTCAAGTGACGAATTTTATCAAAAATATTTAAAAGGGAGCTTTTTCCCCCCTAAGGCATTCGGATAACTAGATCAAAGGAAGGTATTTATTTTAATATACAATGTTATAGACTTCAGTTCTCCACATTCTATTTTGACCCCAGATCAAACAGGAATAGTATTCTGCTGTCATTTTCCAAAATAATGATTTAATATCCCAAGGCTAATACTCAGTTTTTAAGAAGAGGGTTTAATAAATCTTTAGTTAATTCAATATATTATCATTGAAAACATTTGTTTGAGTATGTATTTGTGTGTGTTTTCAATCATTAAGACTAGGTTCTGCACTCTGGGAATGACATAACTGTGCATCTAAGTCACTTGTGTTGAAGCTACACCCTTTCGGATCCACTCATTATTAAGATGAGCATGATACCATTCTTTGGACTTTCCTGGCATTCAAAAATGAACAAACACACCCTATTTGGGTAGGCAGTAGGAGTAGGACTTTAAAATGACTTAATGACCTTGTCCCACTACTGGTTTTAAATTGTATTTAATCTAAGGGTGGGGCTTTGCTGCTGTGCAACTGGTAGAACCAGTTATATTTCATACAGAAAGACTTTGTTCATTGAAAATCAGAAGCGAAGTCTTTGTCTAGGCTAATTAGGTGGGTAAAAGGGTAAAGCAAACAAAACTGCCTTGGAGCCAACTTGACTCTGTAGGCTTATAATGAACAGTGAACACTTTTGATAACTGAATCACACAGATAATCCCTAAATCTATTCTACTCAATGTGTTTAATTATCTTTTCCATGGGATTGGTTCCAGGTGCATCAAATCAATCACTTCTGTCACTCTTCTTTCATAACTCTCAGCCCTGGATGTCCACTGTTCTGTAGAAGGAGCTGACTATAGACATGGGGATGAAAGTGGTAACCAAGCATTGACAGCAAATGGTCTTTTCTTGTCATTAGGTTTGTGGCACAACCTAGGATAGAGAAATGAGGTATGAACTCTGACATCAGGCAGATGTCGGTGCAAATTTCACTGTTACCACTTACTAGCCACATGATTTTAAGCAATTACTTAACTTCTCTGAACCATAACTTCCTCATTGGTAAAAGGAGACTTTTAGCATTTTCTTTCACATAGAATTGTTGTAAGGGTTAAATGAGATCCTGTGGGTTATATTCCTTGTCTAGGAGCCTGGCATGGAATAAACACTTAATCAATGCTAACTACAATTATTGTTTATGAAAAATGCACACGGCCCTTTCTAAATTTTATGTTCTATGCTTCCTGTAATTCCTGATAAGAACTAAAGGGGCAGGTTGTGTAGAGGTTTCTCAGTCAACTGCAGTTGTAGTAGTTAGTGCAATAGCCCCCAATGCCCTCTGTGACCTTAAGGATGAAACAGCTTGGTGCTTCAGAGCAGTTCGTTTTTCTCAGCTCTATTTTGTTCTTGATATAGCCATTCTATTCACACACCTTGCAATCTGTGAAGTTAAAATTAACCTATTTGCCAACCTGCATCTCAGTGAGAAACTGAAAAATTACACCTTCTCTACGCACTAGACAGTGTTTTCTAGTGCATCTTTGATGAAGAATATGTTAAAGGAAGAGATGGCTTAAAGGAAAAAGACTGAGTTCTATCTGTGCTTAGTTTATTTCCTTGGAAGAGTCCTCTGCAAATGTCAAAAGCTGGATTGAGAGAACAGGATGTGACATGGAAGTCGCTCAGTTGCGTCTCCACACACGTTTTTGAGATGGAGAATCAAAGTGTGCCAGTGTAACTGTCAGATTTGGGCATATGGAACAATCTAAGGAATCTGACTCTTTCCAGTAATAAGTTTAGCAACTTCCTTTTAAGACAGAGAGAAAGAAAAACATTCACTGCACTCACAACCAATGGTTATCTTCAGCCAACAGTTCAGAAGCATCCATGTGTCCATTCTGTATTTGTGTTAACATTTCTCTGACTTCAGAAAGAGGTAGTGTGGATGACCAGGTTGTTCCCACCCTTTGAACTTAGGTACCTTGGATTAACATGGTTGTTTTCTGCCTCCCTATTGCTGCAGGGCTATGGAGGCAGCTTAGGATGAACTTGTTGGCCATCACCCTGTCCTGAAGGGCAACTGGGTGGCTATCACTTCTCTCTGATATAGCTTGAACCACTGAATGGATATAAACTCTTTATTTCCTGTTTCCTTGGTGGACCATGTGAGATAATGCTCAATCTTCTCAGTATTTATCTCCTTTCCTCCCCTCAGGTCAGAAATGAAGCAGGGGGAAAGGGATGCCTTTCATGGCCTGAGTCTAAGGTTCCAAGTCATGTAAAAGCTATCCGGGACCATGTCTTTAGGGATATAACAGGAAGAGAATACAAGTTAGAAATAGTCCCTTCCTTTCTGGTATAGTTAGCCTAAAATCCTGGTGTGTATTGTCTGTATGGTGGGTAGGTCAAAAGTCCCAGTGTCTCCTACCTTTTGAAAACTTGTACTACTTCCTGTTCCTTTTCAGTACCTGTTTTTGCTAATCAAAAGAAATCCAAAAATGACTTTCACTTTTATGACAAAAGGCAAAAAGTGAAAATAATGTTCAGTGTTTGATTTGCAGCAACCAGTGTAGAGACAGCTTGCACTCTGAGTGAAGAGAGTGGCCCCCCCAAGCTGCTCCCCAAAAACTATGCAGGTTGTTTGTGTAGTATCACACTCCTGCCTTTATTGAATGTTAGTGTTAGCTTAGTCTTTGTATGTTATTTGCAAGTTATTTTTTTGTGTCTGAGAATGCTCAAAATTTTTCCATGTAAGTTAGTTGCAATTGCTTCTTCACTTTATGCCATCTCAACATATAAGTGTAAATAAGGGTAGTGGAGTAAATTTGTATCAGGCATAAGTCTCCTGCAATATAAATTTAGTTGTAATTTTGCCTATAGCATTGCATTCCATTTGGATCTGAAGAACTTTTAGTTTCTAGAAAGTCTCTGTATCTGTGTGAGAGCAATTTGAAAAGTGCTTTCATATATATTATTTTAATTTCACAGTTATTAATCTAACCTTCAAAACAGCCCTTTGAACAGTTCTGTTATTGTTCCTATATTACAGATGAGAAACCTGAGGCACAGGCACAGGCCACGTGCCCATGGTCCCACAGTGAGGAAGTAGTGGGGCCAAAATTTGAACCTTCGTGTTCTTGTTCCAGCCCTAACTCTCAGTTTCAATGGCCTTGTATCTCACACCAACAGCATTAATTCTTACTTTGCTGACCTCAGTGCTTCACTTAGTATTGCAGAAACTCCAGTTGCACCCTCAACTGTTTCCAGAATTCCAAGACTGGTTGATATGGACCAGTAGATACTGATATAATATCCTTTTCTCTGGCTTGGGTGTTCTCTAGATGTTGTCCTGCTGCTGAAAAAACTGTGCAACAGTTTTTTCCCCAAGAAGGCTGTGTTCCCTGGAGTCCCCAGTGAGCTGAATTCAAATGGTATTCATATTTGGGAGTGAGGATTTTCTGTCAGTGGGAGACTTTGGGACTTGAAGTAACACTGGGTTTTGCCCTCTGTTGGGATCATCTGGCACATGGGATTGTCTGTCAGGATCCTTTTTCTAAGAAATTTGTCCCACTTGGCCCCTACCCCCCATAGTTAATATGAGAATAACCCCCCAAATTGCTTTCCTGTTTTGATTTCTAGGCCTTGTTCAATTCCAGCAATATTGTCTGACCCCAGCTTTAGGACTTATTTGAGCTGGCCTAACAAGTCCTTTCCTGAGGTGGATTGGGAACCAAAGAGAACTCAAGGGCAGTCTGTTTCTAGGTGGAGAGGTAGGAATAAGAAACATAGCACATGTCCACTGTGTACTTGAGTTTACAATTCCAGTAATTTCAGAAACCTGCTCTTCTCGTATCTATTGTGCTTTTTTTTATTTTCAATATCATGAGCCAACAAAACCCCATGTTTGCTCAAGCTGATTAGAATTGTGTTTTTGTCACTTGTAACTAAAAGAAATAGAAAAATTCAGCACGTGATAGTTTCTGGTTTAAGTACCTTGATATCATCTTTCAAATCTCTCCCTTAAGCTTTGACAAAGATTGCTAGTCAAATGGGAATTTTCTGCCAAAACCTTTTCCTATTTTTCACCTCTCCCCTCCCCCCATATCATAATTAGATCGTTAAACATAAGGTTGCTTATTTTAAGCTTTCATGTGTATATACAATTACCTTGGGGAAAAAACACCTTCAACTAATATCAACTTAAAGTCATGTAGAAGGAGACTGTTGACAGCCAGATTAGAAGAAAATGTCTGGGAAATGAAAACAGATTGGAGTGCAGCAGAGTTTGAATGTATATGTTAGGGAATAGAAGACAGAATTTGCCAAGGATTTGTATTACTTTCTGATGTCTTCTTTACCTTAGCAAGGTAAACCCAGACATTTGTTGTTTTTGATGTGTTTCTTCTCCTATTGAGAATGTGATTAAATTAGGACTAAAAATACTTTTAGTGCTATAGTTGAATATAGTCCACGGGATTGTTATTTTATTTCACATACTTCAAATTTTGGGCCTATAAAAACTTAGTATTTAGACACTCCAAATAGGATACAAATCGGTAACAGGTTCTCTTTGAACCAAATCATCTACAAGTTAAAAAGAATCAGATTACAATATGGCAAATCTTCCTTCTCATCATGGTTTAGCGTTTACTAAACCCAGAAAACGATTGGCTTAGAAATACTGTGAATAAAAATCCTTGATTTTCTCTTAGGTTAGTATTCAGGCTTCCTAATAAAAAACCTGGAATTCTTTCTTTGGAGAGGGAAGGGAGTACAGAAGAGAACTTACCTCTCCTGATTTTTGCTTGCCTGAGACCTCTTCTTACGCTCCCCAGCTTCTTGTATTAGAAACATTTACTGCAAGAAAATGTTTATACCCCATTCTTTCTAATCTGCTCCATCCAGTCATTATGTTTTAGTTCTGCCAGGAACTTTTGGGATTCAGTAGCCCAAACATTCTGATCACAGACTTCAGAAAATTGTGGTACCATGCTTAGCTTCCCCTAGCTACTTAAAGGCCTTCTGAATTCTAGGACAGTGCTATTTCCAGGTAAGACACAGAAAATTTTCAAATTATATTCATTCCAAATCTATGTTTATGCTCCAATTGTTTTCCATTGCTTATCTTTCAAGACAGAACTGACAGTACTCAACTTTTGCTAATGTTGGTCCCAAGGGTGTCACCTGCATAAAGACTGCCGAAGTTAGGGGCATTGGTAAGTGGGATTGACTAATTGCCAGGCACAGGACCGGGGAGTTCTACAAGCTCTCTTGAAGGTCTGATGTTCAGCTCAAACTGAAAACTCTACATTTCAGAACTAATTTGAGTTAGAACTCAGTGACATGGCTGTGGGATGCATGATGGAAACCATGAGAACCAGGAATGTTTAGGTTGAGAAGAAAGTATGGGAAAGCAAAGCTGGAGGAAATGTCTGAAGCCTTAAAGCATTATTGGTACAGTCCTTCCTTCCATCCTCTACCCACAATCCTCCTTTCAGAATATGGGAGATTGATTTGGGTTTACAAGATCTTCAGTGACTAAATAAAACAGAAGCTTCCTTTATCAGAAAAACTGTGATTATGGTTGGTATTTTTGGCTGAGTGTTTTTCGGTCTTGTTTATTCACTGACTGGAGACCCAATTAAGGATAACATAGTCATGCTTGAGGAGACTGCTTAAGTTCCTGGGTCTCTTATAGGCCTAATAGAAAGCACTTATGTACAATCAAAGAGCTAGAAAGAGCAAGAAGCAATACTTTCATATATTTTAAGGTATGTATATTTTTGTGGCAAGTTCTTGATGTTCTTCCACACCAATTAATTATGATTAAAATTCTCCCACCCATCAGTTTGATAAATTTGTGTTGAAATTAAAATTATGAGCCCCTTGACAAAAACATTGGAAAAGAATTGAGGACATACAGATTTTTGTGCTGGCACAAAATTAATTTCTCTTTCCCATGCTTGAAGAAGGAAGGGTTTGGAATGAGGAAACCTGTAAGGAAAGCTCTAGTTAGAAAGTTCTTACCCTCTATTGCTGAGTTCTCTTTTTCCTCCTCATTCATTTGATCTGAACTCAGCTTTAAAAATTTTAGAAGCCATGACTCACATATGTATTTCAGGAAAGAAAGCAATATACAAATAAATGGAAGTGTTTTAAACTTACATGATGTATGGTATACGATGAAGGCAAAATATACTATTCTTGTAGAATTGATTAGAACTAAGGTGTGGTCCTAATTTGGGGAAAGTGAATGAGTTGATGTGCACATTTCCTAAGTTCCTCTTGTGCCGGTACAGCACCAAGTGGATGCTTCCTCTGCCAGCTCATTTCATTTCATTACTGACATTTTCAGTTCTCCTTTTCCAAGCACACTTTCGAAGTTCAGTGCTTTGCCTGTACTTTGCAAAACTGGTCACAAATGAGTAGAAGATTTGGAAGGAACATAAGGGAGGGATGGAAGGGAAGTACCCCAAAGAGCAATTTGCCACCAGATCTTTCTTGAGGATCGGGGTAAATGGGCAGTACAGAACCAGTGTCAAAGAGCTGGAATAACCATGTCTTTCCACCTCACAGATTCATGTGGAGGAAATTTGGTTAAAATTAATGTTGGGTCAAATAGGACAGAAGCCTCCAACCAACAAGCTGAAGGAAAAAAAGTGACACTTTTAAAATGCAGCTTCTGCAACCCAGATTCTTCCAAGTTTTCCCCACATGCACATGGCAGTTGCCAGTCACATTGCAACTTAAACAATGGAGTTTTATATAAAAAGGAAAATTAACCAGGAAAACAGGCTGTCAAACAAAAAGTCCTTACTGCCACAAGTGGTCAGTCATCATCTTGAGTGCCAAAGGGCGCAAAGACACATGTCTTAGATGGTACCTTTTTGCCCCTTGAAACCTGAGGCAGGCACTCTACAAAATCCATCTTTTTTCCCCCATCTGCTCTCTGCTTCTCTCTTCAGTGTTCTGAGCTGCTCAACTTCTCCAAGTTTCTTCAAACTTTCCAACAAATACTTACGAAAATCAACTTTCCAAATCTCTGGCTTTCTCCAGTTATCAGCTTTCTCCACCACCTTGCTGTAGCACAATGTACTTCCTTTACCAAACCTGCCTTCAGTGGTGCTTGACCACATTCATTAGGCCTGCCCTCAGCAGCCCCCATCATGCCTGCCTGACATTCTGGCATCTGACTCCATACCAGCTGCTCCTCACCTGACCACTCTCCTACCATGGCTCCTCGCCACCACCAGCTCACCTTCTGGGGGCTTCCATCTAACCTGCTCACTCCAGCTACTCTTTACCGGCCTACCATTCTCATGTCTCTCACACCTCTCTCTTCCTTGGGCTGCTTCTAGCCTCTTCCTTTTGTGCCCCATTTCATGCTTCTTGTTTCTTTTCATGGGTCTTTCTGTCAGACCCCACCCACTGGGACAGTATGGCACCCAATACAGTTTTCAACTACATCACCACCAGAGGCCCCAGGTGCCCATCCAGCTGAGTCACCCCCTATCAAAATGATTATTGTGACAATTGCTGAAGGGGAAGAGTTGCTTCTTTTCTCCATCCATGATCTCCTGGAGACTTTAACTGCCTGTTTCGCATCAGGGACACACTCACCCACAACAAGCTGAGAATCTTTTTCTCCACAGCACAGGGAACACAGGGGCACTTCTGAGTGCCTCTGTGGGCACCTCCAAACTTTGCAGAATGAGGCAAAGTGCTAGGCAAACTTGCCTTGATGAGTGCTTTTCACATAGAGTTCTCCAAAGCAATATATCTTTTCTTTCATTTTGCTTTCTCTTCTTGTTGTGGGAGTGAGGAGACTTAGTTGCAACATCCTTTAGCACTGGGATATGGGTGTCCCAGACTTCTGTGACTGTCCAGTCAGCGTAAAATGTTGTCATGTAAAGAATGTTCGGAGGAGCAACATCCAGAGTGAATTTTGTGATGATGACATCAGTATGGTCAATGATGACATTGACATGTCACGTTTTTTCTGTCTTTTGCCTGTTTTTGATGAGTTGCATGTGGCTAGATAATGTGCAAGACTATGGGGCGGCTGCCAAAACTCATGACAATTCAAATACCCACAAACAGACAAATGGATCAGAAAGTTGTGGTATATGAATATTATTCATCAATCAAAAAAAGACAAGTTTGATGCATTTGTGATAACATGAATGGACCTAGAAGGAATCATGTTAGTGGAAATAAGCCAGAAAGATAAAGAGAAATATTGGATGATCTCACCTATATTCAGGGTATAGGGAAAACAAACAAAAGGACAAGGAAAAATTAAAACTGTCAGCAGAACTGAAGCATATAGTAAGAGATGGAGAGGGGAAAAATTTGGAAGGGATGGGCACAAGAGATTAAGATGATGGTTGGGAATAAGAGATTAAGATGATGGTTCATCGTGACAAGGTGGTGAGAGAACCTCGGAATAGACAGCAACATATATATATATATATATGTATATATATATATATATATATATGTATATATATATATATATATACATATATATATATATATACACACAATCAATTAAAAAAAACAAAATTAAAAGACAGTAAAAACAGACAAAACAAGAACTCCTGGCAACATGGTTATGTTCAAAGGCAATAAAGAGGAATGGAACTAGGGATAAGCAAAGAAAGAAAGCTCTTTATCACTCTAGGAAATTGCTAGACGTCTATATATTATATATCTACATCTATATATCTATATCTATATATGGATATTTAGGAGAACCCAAAAGTCTTTCCTATTTCATTGATCAAAAGTATGTCCAATACTACTCACTGAACATGAATCTGGAAAGCTAGCAGTATCTGGAAAAAATGAGGTGGATTGCTAAGAATGGCTTTTCTAATCAAGATTGAAATATACAGGGACTGGATATGTAACTTTTCTGCAAATAGCAATGTTCATATGGGAAAAGAAATGATTGGTTCTAGTCCTTTCACACTAAAACAGTCATGGTTTTGTTGAGTTTCTGCTTCTACGGTGTCATAGGAATGTGACTTACTCATCTTTGGGGGCTACCTTCCAGTTTTAGAGACTGAATCATGGTTGTGAGTGATTTAAATCCATCGTGGTAACCTAGTACTCTTTGCCAGTAATTGCATTAAGCATGGAAATTTGGCACAACTCAGTGGGTTATTAGGGAAATAGGACAAGATGCTTCTGGGAAAGATTTGCCTCCCTGGTTAAGTTAAACTTGTGGGAAAAGAATATTTTCCCAGTAGACATTGGCATGGATGGCTGTGGTGGCTGGCACTGCTTAGTCCAGAGAAAACCATACAACCTGCTGAGAAAGGCAAGGAGGAGAGACTAAAGTCCATGGACATTGATGATGTACTGGTCAAATCAGTTAAACATCCTTGATGACCCCTCATGAAGAACATATGAAATAATAATTTTCACTGTTTAAGCTGTTTTTTCTGTTTCTTTCAGTTCAAAGAATCTCAAGACAAGAAGCAAGGGTAATTAATTAGGTCAGTGTCCCACAATGCATAACTCAAAATATTTCCCCCTATATCTGTTCTTCAACTCTAAGTAATCTATAAACAAATATTTGTAAATTTGAAAACTGTAAATTTTTGTGAAAGTTAATAATCAAATTAGCATACCAAAAAATCAGAACAAAAGTGAAGTAAATTAATGGCATGTAGGCAAGAGAAATTCAATGCTTTTGAATAGAAAATTTAATTGATGTAATTATCCCCCCTACCCCCACAACAAACATAAAAACCTCTGCACTTGCCCATCCCTTGGATTTGACTCTTTCTCCTTGGTATTAGGAAATTACTAGCAAAACTATTGTACCTCATGAGTATCTTGAAAGTGTTCTATGTCACCACTTTTGGGAATTGTTCAGGCCAGTTGCCCTGACTTACACAATCACAGTCACAAGGTATCTTCCTGGTAGTCAATAGCACTGGTTTTTGATTGCCATCCATGAGTCCAAAACTCAGTAAAACCTGAAGAAAGACAAGTGCAAGACATGATCTACTTAGTCCTTCCTTAACTCTGCTATAACGGGGTGGGACAAAAAGAATTTTCTTGTGCAATGAATGTGATCTGTCAACCTCTTTTTAGGAAAGAAGTTGGGAATAGTAGCAAGAGAGGATAATATATATTCTAAGTCATCATTAAGTTTAAGATAGAATATGGATGATTTATATAGATGATTCCTACTTAAATATAGCTCAAAGCTATAGTTCAAATTTAAATATGCTTATTTTTTTTACTTAAATCCAGAGCTAAATTTTAATTCTTGGTTGTTATTATCTACTCTTTTTTGGTCAGCATTTTAATCTTTATTAAGATATGCATGTCTCATATTATTCCCTGAATGTCCTAATAATAATTGATTTATAGCTTTCTAAATACCTGCAAAATTCTTTGGATGTTCGAACTATTAATCTCAGCTATTTAAAAGTTAACTACAGCAAGGGTTCCACGTGCAAAAAATTACTAGAGAAGACTATTCTGCTTCATATAGAACCAGTTGAGTATTTTACTTCCTTTTCCTTTATATAGCTTCTTTCCCCTATATATAGATCAAACAGTTTTTTTTTAAGTATCTCTAATTCCTGGTCTTCAACGTCTGCTGGAGCAGCCCTGAAAATTGTCTCCAGAAATAAGTTTCTATGCAGCCTACTAATTTAAATCAGCCGTCCCCAAATTTATGAAAAGAGTTTGTTCCAAAATGACATTCTTTTCCATCTCTGCAACTATAGCTTTAAGTCAGTGCACTTTTGACAATTATTGTTACACACACTACTCTTGAATAGCCACTGAAATTTTATCTGAAACCTTCAGATCACATATGAATGTATCTCTTGCCTGTCACTGGGTTCTTTAATAAATTTCGTATATTTTGCTGTCAAAAATATGATGGCAAAATTATCAGCCTCCCCCCCCAGCTTCCGCAAATGAGATCAAGCTACATCTTCCCTCTTTCAATTAATGAAGCTGAATAAAATAGAAAAATATTTAGTAACTTGGAAAAAAATGGAAATAATTTATAAGACACATACAGAGAAATGATGAAAAGGGGTGGGCTCTGTGGTAAGGCATAAATAGCTACTCTCAGAATGGACGTTGAATGTAAACATCTGGTGCAATTATCCTAGTTTTTACTGATATCGGTTGCCTTTTCTAGACTGTTGGTGTTGCCCAGACTTTCTCAAGCTCTGCATCAGTTGGCCTATTACTCTTTCATGTCCTGGGTTGCTGGAAAGAGAGGTGTCTCACTTCCTAAGTGGTGAGCAACTTTCCTCTTTGAAGAAAGTTGTTACTTCTACCTCAAGGATCATTTTACATAGAAGTTATTCAAGGGGTCTCCCCAGTTTGTAAGTTTGAAACTGACAGAAGCCTTTGAGAGAAAAGCTTTCCAAAGATCATCTTTTCTTCCACAGAGGCTGAAGAGAAATGAAAGACTTGACGAAAAATCAGAACTAGATAATGCTTTAAGCTAAAGTTAGTATGGAAACTTCTGGGATTTTGGGGCCTCTAAAGAAGTAAAAGGTATTTGAAGTGTGTTGGTCAAAATGTTGAAACAGATTTCAGTGTTCTTATGTGAACCATGATCAAGAGATTTGTGAATCATAAATTTTGTGAGGTCAGGGATAAGATCTGTTATGTTTTGACAACTTTAGCACTTCATTCAGTGACTGGCACATAGAAAACCCTCAATAGATATTTGAAAATTGTTGAAATAAATGAATGAAAGGATGAATGCACCTGAGATCAGCATGTACTTGGATATTACCAGAAGACAGGAAAGATGTACTCCACCATTAGGAATTCATTTCTTTGTTTTAAATGTTCTTTCTTTCCCATGCATTTTGTTCAAGCACAAATACTCCTAAGAGAGATGATATGCTAAACTTCCAACACCTCTCATGTTTTAGTGTGAGGGGGTTTATCAGATTATGATACCATATGACATATGCGGAAAGGGAGAGGCCAAGTGGAGGTAAGTTGTTGAAAGGGAGATCAGAACACAGGAGACCAATGGATTGTTACAGTAATTTCTCTGAGGCTGGCATTCCAGAATGTTGCCCCAGCTGTTCCAGTCATTCCTGGAAGCACCTGCAGCTTTTGGAATGCAGCACAAATTAGGGAGAGAGAAGAAAGGTGGCTGAAAAGTGGACTATTTTTTTTATTTGACCCAGTTTTCTATTAATAAAATGTATTTATTACTTTGGCATCATTTTTCCCAGCAGGCAAACTATAACTAAAAATATACAATTTAAGCTAACATTCTTTTTGCTAAAGGCCTCAGTCATAACAGGTGTTATTAAGTGCAATAAGTATTTGAAGAAGAAGAAAGAACAATTCTTTTATTGGAACAGTTGTGGAAGGGCCAATCAATGCAGTCAAAATTTATGTCAAATACCTTAGTTTTCAGCTCTCAGGGAAGATCACAAACTGTAAATGACTTTATAGTGTTTGGGTAAGGATAAAATCTGTTGCTACAACTGAAGTAGTAAGTCCTGTGGATGATTATGCCCTGGAAAATAATGGTTTTAAGGGAAAAGGATATTTACCTGTAAGAACTGAAGTAAACACTGCTTGTTTATCTTGTGATGTTATGTGCTAGTAGATTCCTGAAAAGACAGAAAACTGTAATTTTCAGTTGATAAGAGTTGTAAATAAGAGGAGAGCTGGGAGATTCAGTCAGATGAAAGTGCTCCCAGAAGAGCACCAGTTTTTGAAAGAGGCTTCCTGTGCCTGTGATGACTATTTCACTTTTTATTTTCTTTCTCTCTGGGTGCATAGAATTAAGAGGGGCAGGTATAGTATGCGGTCAGTTCTCCCACATTTAGCACTTGTAGCCTAAAGAAAATAGACTATTGAAAGTTATTTATTATAGGGACATTTTGTTCATTTTCAAAATGGGCAGTTAGGTATTTAAGTTATAAAGGCTCCACTTTAGGCCCAAGGGCCATATGTATTGGTAACCAGTTTTATTGGTTACCAATTGAAGTTCACATTGATACCAGACTATTTCCATTCATTTCATTGAATGTCTACTATATGCTTGTTCCACGACTGGATGTGCTGTTTGACCTAGATTAACAGGATCTCTGGATTCTCTCTGAGTTTAAATTTTAGTGGAGGCAATACACAATAATGAAAAAATCAACCACAATACTGAGGAAATGTTTGAGAAATAGTTTCCAGCTTGGCGGAACTATCCCCGTAGTAAGAAAAACTCATAGATGAATATATAGCTATCAGATAAATATAGAAATACAACATCAGCAACTTAAAGGACCTTTGTAAATCTCCACTTGCTATCTAGTTTGCCCTATTAAGAAACATTTTACAATGGAGTCCTTAGATTTGAGATTGACTCAGATGTCTTGAAACTTTTGCTTATTGCCACACCCTCTCTGATGGTGTCATAACCTATTTTACTGAAGAAATTAGTATTCTGATGAAATAGGTCACCCTCACAGAGTGACTAATGACTGCCTTGCTGTTCTACAGAAAGTAGGAGGATCAGTCAGCCTTCAATATGGCTCACTGTAATCCATCATTTAGTTGTTGGCTCAGAGTCTCACAGTGACCATTGACCACTCAACTGCTAGCTGCCTTTAATTCTCAGGTATTACTTATCTCTTCAGCTTACTCCAGGTTGTTTACAAACAAAAAGAGAAGGTATAAAAACGTGCAAATAATCATTAAAAGAAGATATAAGTTGCAAAATACTATAAATAATTACAAATCATGATATGTAGATTTAATGAAAAAAGAAGTCATCTTTTTTTTTTAGCTTCATATTTTAAAAGAATTCTACCCTTGGAAAAGACTAGACCTTGTCTATATATGTATACATGTCTTTGAATCATTGGACAAGAAAATAAAGGTTCTGAAATGTTAACAAGATTTATGAACACATGAACAAGGTCTTAGAGAGGCGATTGAAATATGTGACAGGCATTAGCATTTCAGAGTAGTGATGAGCTATTTGTATAGATTGATGTGGCTAAAAATTAGACAAGGCATATTAAAAGCTGAGATCATTCAGGCTTAGGAGCAGCTGAATGTGAGCAATTATGAAGCAGTTAAGCCATTAAATAAAACTGAAGATCTTGTGAACTGCCAGAGCAAAAAGGCACCTCCGTGTGACCGAGAGCTTTATCACCAACACTCTCCTCTCAAAAACATAAACATTAGAAAATGTTGGTGCCAAGGGCGAGAGAGAGAGAGGCTCTTTAAAGCCAAACCATTTCACATGTTGCTGGGGACAGCAATCTCATGCAGAGAAAGCCATCTCTAACTGGGCATACCAATTGTGTGAAGAGAATGTGGGAATTAAGCGATTAAGGCCAGCCTTTCAACTTGGGACCAATAGGGGATGTGAATAACACAGTCCTGTGGAGAATGGCTTGCCTGGTTTCAGACTGGCTGCCCTCATCAGCTGATCCCTTCTTCTGGAAAGGACTGTAAACATGCATAATGCTGCTTATAGGAAGATGGTTATGCTATTCTCTTTCTGCTCTGGTGTTAGGTACTTTAGCATGAGAGAGTTTCAAGCATGAGAGAGTTTAAAGCATACGCTATTTGAGGGAAAATAATCCTAAGAACACCTGTTCTTTTTACACTCACTGTGCCTTGGCTACATCGTTTGATAATAGATAAGATTATTTCATGAGAAAAAGACTGAGACGGTATTAGAGTGGAACTACCCCTTGTAGTAGTGTTGTGTCTATATGTATAAGTCATTTTGGATAGCTTAATTGGTTGTCAATAGAAACATCTAATATTTATCAAGAATCTGCCATGTGCTAGGCATGGGGTAAGCATGTTTACATATTTATTAAGGAGAAGCAGGGTGTTGGAGTATAAAGAGCATGACAATTAGAGCTTCAATCTTGGCATAGCCTCTAATGAGCTTGGGAAATTAAGCAAGTTATTTGAAACACTCAACAAACAAATGTAAGGAAAGAAAGCAAGTCTCTCTAGATCTGTATTTATTTTAACCTTTAAAATTGTATGTTTGCACTTGCATGCTCTGTGTCTGGAAGAGATTATTGTTCATATTCCTTCCAATTTTAAAGTTTTAGGGCCTGTACAGCTTTATTTATATATTTGACCCTCTGCTATTTATTGCATAATATCCTTTCCATTTGCTGTATTTTCTTTCTTCTATATCCAAGTCAGTTATCAAATTCCACTTTGATTCTCCTTTGAAATCTCTCATAAATGTCTCCTTTTCAATCAATTGTTTTGTATCAGGAAGCCTAGTTGCTAAGAGCACAGACTCTCAAGAAGCATAGATCAGTTTATATTCCTTCTTTGCAATTAGTAGCTGAGTGATCTTCTGATATTCAGAAGCAATATTCAGTATTTACTTAGACTTACTGAAGATTAATGTAAATTAAGATTGTATTAAGTTAGAAATGCATATAAAGTACTTAACAAAGTGTTCAAAACCTCAATGTGCTGATATTTATACAATTTATACATTTTATATTGTATACTGCTATCAATAATTAGTTATAGTAGTTGTATGACTTTCCTACCATCACTTCTATCATTTTCACCCTACCATCCTCTTTCATTAGATTGGTTTGCTGCAATCATGTTGCTGATACTTGTGACTTCATTCACTGAGCACCTTCTACAGTAAATAACTCTATACCCTGGTTAACTAAGTTTCTACTGCATTAGAGTCAAATTTCCAAATTTATTCCTCTCTACTGGTTAACTTGCATTCTGTTTCATTCAAGTGTGTTTTTCAATCAGACACAATATTTTTCATCTATGGAAATTTTTATTGGCAATTAGTAGCTACATTCCCTATGTATCTCTAACTTCCTCATGCTTTCCTTGACCTTAGTACTTTTCAACCAGATGTGATTTTGCCTCTCTCTCCTAGAGATATGTGCAATATCTTAGGATAATTTTGGTTGTCACACTGAGGGTGGAAGATGTTACTGGTAGAGATGAGAGATACTGCTAAATATCCTACAGTGCACTGGACAGCTCCTGCACAATAAAGAATTATCTGGACCAAATTGATAACCGTACCAAGGTTGAGAATTGTTTTATCTTCTTGAATATTTGGGATTTAGTTACACATAAGCTTGAGTGTCAGAGTCAACTTGTCTTACCACCTGTACCATTTCTGAGTCTGTTTGTATTAGTGTATTAGTTACTTTTCCCCCTCATTATGCTGCTTTGTGTGCTCAGTGCTTTTTTTTTTTTTATTTTTTTTTAAATTCTGATTGGACGCCAGTTACTGTGAATTTTATCTTTCTGGGTGCTGGATATTTTTTGTATTTTAAAAAATATTCTTGAACTTTGTTCTGCATACATAAGTTACTTGGTAACAATTTGATGTAGGCTTATTTTTAAACTGAGATGGGACTAAAATAATTTAAACTAAAAGTTACTCTGCCATACTACTGAGGCAATTGTTTTGTGAGTGTTCTACCTGATGCCCTATGTATTTTGGTGCCTTCCCACTCTGGCGGGAGTGGGGGAAATGGAACTACTTCCAGATGTGTGTAAACTCTGTATATTGCCTCATTTCAATGGCCTTTGCCTCACTTCAATGTTTACTCACACATGTGCACTGGTCCGCACTCAGCTGAAGACAGAGCTGCCTTGTTATCGCCCCAGTGGGGCTGCAGTGTGGCACTTCTGTCATTCCTCTGTGCCTTTGTTCCAGCCACGTTGGTCTCCCTTCTTAAGTAGTCAATTCTCTTCCCTCAGGTAAGTCAGGCTCTGTTTGGAGCCTGCCTATAAACTCTCTAGGCAGTTTAAGGGAGTGTTGGAGCTGGAACTCACTGGTGTGTTTTCTTACCCTGGGATCACTGTCCTATGTGCTTCCTAGTGTCTGAAAACTTGTTTCATATGTTCAGTCTGTTTTTAAAGTTATTTAAGGAGGGTGGAGGGTAGATTCATACTGCCTCCTGATATTTCATCACGACAGAAGTGGAACCTTTTAGATTTTTAAGAATGTTTCACAGTATTTACATATTATATGCAAACAAAATTCCATTTTGTTTCTACAACCGTGATTCTGGAAACACTATTTCCCCCCCCCAAATCAGAGTCATCAATACACAAGGTGTATCTTTACCAGTGTAACTTGCCAAGTATCATACTACCTAAAGTATATTTACATGCGTATATTTACCAGAGTAACTTCAAAATTTTTCTATGTTGCTTTTCTTTACTCCTTTGCTCTGCTTGGGAGTCTTCTCTTGAGAGTCTATGCTTCAGTACTTCAGCTGTTTCTTTTCTAAACCTTTTACTATCCTGGATCTTATTACTTGCTCAATTAATTTGGTACTTTTGTTTGCTTTTGGCCTTTTATGCAGTCAGGTCCTAAAGTTTATGTATGACTCAATAATTCATATGTCTGTTTTTTGGTTACAATGCAATTTAATGGTGGATTTATATTGCTATATTTATTAGCTTTGAAATTTGTAACAGAGGTATCCATTTTCTGCCCTCAGGGCACACTCACATTTTAATTACCATTTATTTATTAAAGAATATTTCTTTACATGTTTGTTGTAACTTTTTTTCTTAAAGTTTTTCATTAAGATATGTTTATTGAAGAGGATGGGGGCAGGAAACATAATGAGACCTGGGAAATAAAAGCAAAATAAAATACAAATGAGTCCCAAGTTTCACCATTGCCAGCTGTCCTATTACAATTTCTTTTTGGTGGCATGTTTTGCAGTTTTGTAAAGGTAGAGAAATGTTGGCTCTTGGTGGCTTGTGGCCACTAGCCTAAAAATTACTAATCCTGATGATGTTACATTATAGCTTGGGTGAGCTTGATCTGATGAGGGGTTTGTTATGCTGCCCCATGTAGTATGATGCTTGGCAATAAAGCCTAGGATTTAGGTTGAGTGGCTCATGAGATTAGAGATGGAAAATGTGGAGTATTTCATCTTTTGGTTCCTAATTCAGAGCCAATCAAGAAGTCATTGGATTTAATGACACCAGTTAGAGGGTCCTGTGAAATAAAGCTGTTGCTGTCAATCCTATTTTCAATGAACAAGAATCTCCATAATTCAGTGCCACATGGTATCCTTTGCTTTAGAGGGTTGATAAATGGGTTGTGAATTGAATGGTTTCTGGAAACAATTTCTCATTCTCTCCTCAGGGCTTAGGCAATTTGATAGGACAATCTATAGAAGTATAACCAAACTTTATAACAGATCCAAGTATGTTATTTGGAGTTGTTTCAGGATTGTGGGCACATATGGAAGATGGGATCCTGGTTGGAAACAAATATGATGAAAGTCAAAGGAAGCTGAGACTCACTATTGACCTGACAGTTTAGAGAACTCTATGAAAAGGAATTTGTAGTCATTTAGCTAGAGAATCCACTGCTCCTTCTAAAGTTCAACTGCTATTTGAATTGCCAGAGAGTTAAGGACAAGAAGATTGTAGAATACTGACACATAATTGAATAATCAAAATCTCCAGCAATAAAATGTGAAACAAAAAATATCTCTATGTTTTTCCTGCAAAGGATATGGATGAGCCACTTTAAGGAAATAACGTGTAGATTGAGCAGGGTAATACAAAAAAGAGAACATGTTATAGCAAACAATAGATTATGATATATCACAAGTATGACAATCAAATATTACTTGAGTTCAACTTTATTTACTTGTCAGAAAAAGAAAGGAAAGTAATTTAAATGGATTAGGGGATTCTGTCTGCTTTTCAATAATAAATGAACAATAGCTAGAAGGTGTGAAACTTAAGATATTTCTTGTCCTGGCCTCAGTTTTTTTTTTGTATTTTTAACTTTTAATGATTTGAGCAATGTTTTTAGTTTGTTTTGAAATAACATTGACATGTGATACTATATGTCATTCAGAGTTTAGGATCACATTTCCTCAGATGCATGTAACCACAGTACACTCATCACAAAACATCCCCAGTCTTCTACCATGGTCCACTAAGTTCCCTCCACATTTTGCTCTCCTCCACCACAAACCTAACCCTTTTGGTGACCTTACTTCTACAGATAGTTCTAGTGTTTGTTATGGGGTTGGTTTTCATGGTCCTCTGTTTTGTTTCTTTATATTCATTTCTAATGTACTTATCAGCACTGAGTATCTCTGTATCAAGTGTGATTCACATGTTTGGGGGCTTAATTTTCATACAGCATAACCAATAAAAGCAAGCTAACAATATCCGTTGATGCTCAATCACAGAATGAACTGGAGAAAAATGAGGTAATAAGCTTTCCTAATGGATTCTTTTCCAAAGGCAATTTTGATTTTGCATCATTTTGGCTTCAAGTGCTGACTAATTGTAAACCCAATTTCCACAAAAGTACAACTCCATTGGTCTGGTATAATAACAAGGATATATTTTCTAAATGAATAAACATACAAATATTAAATATGATATGAGAGCAGAGTGGCAGGGGATCTTGTTTCTGGAATATATAATGACTCCTCTAGGAATGTCTGTAAAGAATTATCTTAATCACAGGTCTCTTGTTCTCTGTCTCTGTTCTCTCAGTTGTCATCCATATAAAATATAGTTGCAGCTACCACTCAAGAGTGGTGCTAAAGAGTGATGATGGTAAAACTTAAGTAAATATGAATTATGTTGCTGAGTGGTACATTTTGTGACTTGTTCATATTTGAATTTAAAAATAAATTTCAGTCATTAAAAATAACAGAACAAAGAACAGTTGTTAAAAGTACACATTGTGGAAATGATCCGCATAGATGGAAATTTACCTTGTGAAGCAGAATTCAAGCACTGGAGCAGGAGCCAGGAGGTTAATTCTAAACCTTCCGTTGACCTTCCTAGCTGACTGATCCTGAGTAAACTATAACCTTTCTATTCTCAGTTTCCTCTTCTGAAAAGTGAGCAGGTTGGATCAGAACAGACTCTGAAACCCAGTAGAGTTTTTAAAACCAACTGAATGTTTCAGCAGAGGAAAGGATTAAGGAATTTTTGATAGATCACTTTTCTCAGATAATTTTTTTTTTAGCTTAAGACTTGATATTGATAGAAGGGGCCAGTCTTCATGAGTTAAGATTTCCACTTAGATACCAAATTTTTACCTAGTTAGAAAGATATTGGATGCAGCAATACCATTTGGATATCTCTTCTTAATTTAATGACTGTTCTTAAGTTTTAGGATACATAAATAAATGTTAACTATAGGGTCTGTAAAAATGTACAATCTGGATAAAGTCTAGAAATCTTAATATTTATGAACATCCTAAATAATTTGGTAGCTAATGTTCCCAAATTCATTTTGAGCAACAGATTCAAGTATAAATAAAATTGTCTTTGGATAGGGCAGAGCTTAAAAAATAACCAAGTTGAATTCATCTAGTGTAATTCATTTCTCAAAGGCAGAATGAGTCTACTGTCCAGGTCCACCACAGGAAAGTATTATACAAAGTCCTAGTTTTAAATTTATTCAGATCTTTAGGAATTCCTTCTTTGTGTTAAACTCTAAGTCAATATGTTTCATTTATATAGCTAATTTTCTTTGTTGGCCCCAATATCCCTAGTAAACATTCTTATGGGTTCATAAATCTTGGAATTAAAAGTGACATTAAAGGGTGATTTAATAAAGTCCTCTGCATTTGACTGGAGTAAAATAAAATAAATTCTTTAAAAGTGAAATGATTAGAAGACTAATAGAAATATAAAAGAATTTGTTTGGCAAAGGACTCGAAGACAAAAATGAGGGAATGTTTAGAGTTTGTTTAAGGATATCTTTTTCTTGGTCAACTTTCTTCAAGGAGACACCTTTACAAAGAAACAACTGTGTGGGAGGTAAGTAGGTAAAAGGTAGCCAAGCAAAATGTGCCTGTAGAAATTTGTTGAGGTATGGATGGGTTATCATCTACAAGATGGGTCATTTGTACTGTAAGTAGGAGAAGGAAAGTACCAGGAAGGTCTAAAAGCATTTGCCCCCTGGCAGTAGGCTAGTGCTAAGACTCCAGCCAGTCAGCATCTAGGCTTTCCTACAGATAGTGCTCAACGACTTAAGAATTGTTTTCAGAGTCAGGCATCGGTCACAACTCTGCCTTAGGCGGCAATGGGGTTTAGGAGTTGGTGGAACAAAAGATGTATTTGTCAATACCCTTTGTCACGAGCATGCATGGACATGATTTTAAAAGTTATGTTGTTTATTTTGGGTTTTTATGTCACCTTTCTTAAGAGTTCTGCAGAATTTCACCATCTCCTAGAGGTAACACCAATGGCTGTTCTTTGTAGTATGGAAATGATAATGGCTCTCACATCTTTGCCCTGGGACACCCACAAATTTATTCTATGGACAGATCCATTTTACTCCCTAGTCTAAACTTCACCTTTGATTTTTTAACATTTTTTTTTAATAGGGGAGGTAGTGTAACTTCTCCTTCAATTTTGATTTTGAAGTGAAAAATCATAATGTAACAATGGAAGAATGTGAACCTGGAGTTAAGAACTCTCTCACGGGAAGTAACAAAGATCTATCAGAGGGATCTCACAGGATATTAAAAGTAAATTTTGGTGTTCACAGAGTTTCAGGTTGGTGCTTTCAGAAAACGTTTACCATCTCCCTTGTTCTTTTTATTTTTTAAAAATGAAACAGAAACATGTTCTTTAAAATATATATCTTTAGTTGAAGCACAATTAAGAGAACTCTAAAAACACCTTTTGTTGGTTTGTTAAACACTTTGTGTGAAGTCATTAAGTTTACCCTTTGCTCTATAGACCTGTACTTTCTCAGATTTTGTCCTTGTGATAACTTGTCCTAATAGTTATAAAATTTGTGTTGAATTAAAACAACCCAAATTAGTAGTTGCTAATTAAGATGAATTTCTCCAAATCTCTTTTCCTAAAATGAAGTGAAAATTTCCTTAATCTAATAATATTATAAAAATAAATAGCATTTGTTTGATAGTCAATACTAGGAAAAAAATCAGTGACCTCAAACTCAAGAAATATCTTCCCCCAAATTTATGAAGTCCTAACTAGGTCATATATTCTCTATTTCTGCTCCCATAGCTTTCCAGGGATACTATTAGCACAACTCTTTCTATAGGTACTACAAGAAAGTAGCACAGCAGGGAGGGCAAGTGTATGAGATAAATCCTAAAGTCTGACTCCAAACCTAACTCCTGCCCTTATTATCAATGACTTTGCAAGTTAATTAACTACCTTACTCAGTTTTTTCATCTGTGAAATGAGGCTATCATTAATACCTTTCTCCGAGGGACAGCATGAGATAATCTATATAAGGCATTTGCATTATTGCTTGAAATAAATTAAATGCTCATTAAAAAATACCCACTTGTGATAATAAATTGGCTCCTTTCTACATTGTGATTTCCCAAAAGACATAATTCATGTCAACATTCATGTCTGTTTCTTGCATTCCTGACATAATATTCTGTATTCAGTAGTTTTTGAATGAATAAATGCTTTACTCTTGGTGATGGTATGAAACCCAGCTTACAAAATGAATTAAAGATATACAAACCAAGCCTCAAAACTAGTATGATATAATACTCACACAAGAAGCAACAGATATGTTATCCTTAACATTACTTCATACGTGGCCATGGCAGGGAGGGGATAAAGGAACTTTATCAACAAATCCTCTATTTCTGTTATCTACCTCCTCCAATAACTGCTGAATATACATCATTGCTTTGACATTTACAAAAAGACTTGCAGTGCTCCAACTTGACAAAAGATTACAAAAAAGATTATGTGAGGACTCGTCATCAAATTTCATTGATGTGACTCATCCTTAGTGGTTCTGTGGTTGCTGTAGAAGCATATAAAAAATTGTTGGGATATTTAGAATCCATCCTCAATACATTTGCTTCTCTGGCAAAGGCTCCTGTGAACA
The DNA here is from genome assembly GCA_004024945.1 of Uropsilus gracilis. Lineage (NCBI taxonomy): Eukaryota > Metazoa > Chordata > Mammalia > Eulipotyphla > Talpidae > Uropsilus > Uropsilus gracilis. Next base: position 144,571 of record PVHY01000645.1, on the reverse strand, counting down.
AACATGCATACTGAGGATAAAATGATAATTTACTGGATAATCTTAATCAGCTGGACTGCAAAGTAGAATTACAAAAGTCTTCTGGAAAAATTACTGACTCAAGTCCCCAAGCAGCAAAGCAGGATTCTCGCCATCATGATGTGAACTGCCATGAAGGTGAGGTGAGAAGAGCTTAGACTGTGAACCGGAGAGATGTGGTGCTGCTTGCTGGCTCAGAGCCTTGACTGTGGAGCCTGGATTCCAACTCTGCCATTTATTAGCTCTGGATCCCTGGGAAATACTTCAAGATTTTTAAGCTGCTGCTTTCTCAACTTTAAAATATAGAGTGATATCCATTTCACAGAATTCGTGTACTTTAGCAGAATATATAAAGCAGAACTGAAGCAGTTAGCAAGAGAGGGAGAGAGGGCTTAAAATCAAGGGAGGGATGGGCACAAGAGATTAAGACAATGGTTCACAGGTGGCAAGGTGGTGGGAGAACCTTGAGGTGTACAGTGATGTATAAATATACATATATGTGCAGTCAATTTAAAAAATGAAGTCTTAAGTGGATAATAACTCAGTATTTAATAGTCAATATGAGTATTGAGTAATAGTCAATAATAGCTAGCTGTGAAACTTCATTATATTCTCCTGAGTTTCAGTTTTCAGGTCTATAAGTTGGTGTAATTATCTGTAGTTTTTAAGATAGTTGTTGAAAATTAAATGAAATAATCAATGTAAAATTTTAGTCAATGTTCTTTTAAAAATACCTGCAGTGGTATGGGTTGCATTGGCCTCTTCCCTACATTCCTCTGTCTCTTCTGTCTGTATTACCTCTGTTTCACCGCCACCCCCCCCCATCAGAATCATAGACTTTGGTTACCCTGTGATGGTCCAACATTTTTTATTGATGTGACAGTTGAAACCTCATCTTATCAGTTGCCCTGTGCTTTTATTTTTAATTTTCCAGTCAAAACTCACAGTTCTCTTAGTGTCCATCTTATCTGAGTATCAGTAAGAAGAGCAATCTGATTAAAGTGCTACTCAATGAGAACTAGACAACCAGTAAGTTAATGTGTAGACATTTGCATTTTGTAATTCGTGTTTAGAAGAATATTCTTACAGGAAAAAATTAGCAAAATTTGTTAGAGCAAAGAATCAGCAACACCTGTATGGAAGATAAAATTAACAAAGAAATGACTTGTGGAAAAAATATTTGGAATAGTATACTTTACCCCTCTGGTAATGTTTCCCTCAATACATGGAAAAGAAGGGAATAGGGCGACATGCACTTTGGAAAGATTACTGCTGGCAGAAAGATTCTTTCAAGGTGAGAGTGGATGTAGATATTAGGAACTGGAACTCTCGCAGGTCTAATCATCTCCCATTCTTATGCCTTTTATAGAACTAGACTCTAAGGCCCCGGTTTTTGAGACAGCCCCAAGTACCAAAAACATAATTTTTTTTTCCTTGAGAGCACAATGGAACCCTCTATTTTTGTCTTGGCTGTAAATGAAAGGGAATGCTTCCAAATGTTTCAAATCCTCAGAAGTCTTTAGTTTGGATGGAATTATATGAAAGATGAAGGCTGGCGGGGATGTGATTGAAGTCTCTAAAGTCATGAAGGGTCTGAACAGGGCGAATACAGACTCCCACACCAAATCTCTGAAGGCTGAAGCCCAAGGCAATGCCTCAAAGTTTAAAGGACTAACTTATTGCACTTAAATGTACCTTAACAAAGATTTGTTTAGTGAGATAAAGAATATAAGGCAAAATTCTGAAATCTGATTAGATTAGCAAGTTGCTAGCAGTTTACCTCAAGAAGTGCTAAGAACTGGACTTGTGAATAACCTTGGCAAGAGTTTAGATTTGTTTATGTTCTACACTGAATCAGCAATTGAAAGACATGTGTTGGAAAACTTCAAAGCATCTCTGACATTTTGTGACTTTGTATATAATTAGTGAAAGCTATAGGATACTTCTGGGAACAATCTTGCTTTTCAGAGGCTTATATCCTATAAGATAAAAAGTTCTTTAGTGTCAAAATTGGAGACTCCTACTTGGATCCAAAGGGTGTTAACTTTACACATTCTCATTCTTGTGAAATGAATTTATTCTGGGAGAGAGTAATTTATGAATCCTTAAAGTAACACATGAACACTTAATTGTCCATATTGTTATGTGAAAAATTAGAAAAAGAATGTTCAGATTCTTCATATTTATCACGCTCCTGCTGAAATTATGTCATTATTAGTAATCAAGATATACATAGCTAAGTTCCAAGGTATTTTTTTGACCTATAGGGACATTATTAATCTCAAAAAACAAAGTCCTCAATTCAAAATGGATTGTGTGCTTATTATAGTAAGGGGATATTGATTTGATTAAAAATGCATTAATTTATTTAAATTTCAATAAAACTGGGTTTATTTTCAGAAACAAAAGGTTGGAAAATGTACCGTCATATAACCTGAAAATCTCAGATAAGTGATATTTAATACTGTTCAACAGGACAATTTTCCACTATACATTTTAAAGCAAAATCTCCAGTATTAAGTGATTACAATTGTGTATATGAAGAATTGAGAAGAGAAAAAAGTTCTCTAATTTGACTAAAGGGCACATGAACCTACTAGAGAAAATCAAGTGTTGTAAAATCATCTGAGGAACTTGAAATAGTCTAGACAGTCAATCCAAACCATTTAAAAGGATGTGTTAAAGAGACTTGAGAAGAGTAAGAGAGTTATCTGCTAATACAAAGACATAATTTTGGAATAAAATAAATTAAAGATCTTGAGGTCTTTGTTTAAAATCCATTCAATTAGAAACATGTACATTTAAAATATTTCCATAAATAAAAATTATTTAATGAATTAATGTTTTATTTATTTCTATATACACAAAGTTATGGAAGTATCTTTATAAAAATAATCTCAAAAGTGAAAGTTTAATTTTATCAAACTTTTTAATTTTTTTATTGATTGTATCCATCCATCCATCCATCCATCCATCCATCCATCCATCCATCCATCCATCCATCCAATCACCAAACCACCCTGAATGCTTCTGATCATGTCTTTCATAAAAATTTGTATTTATTATATTTAAGCAAGTTTTTTGTTTCTTATATTTTTTATTTATAAATGAAGAAATTAGACCTGGAAGAATATTTAGAATAGATAAATGCTAAATGTGTTTTAACATAAAATATCATAAAATATATACACACATATTTATGTTGTACAGACATGCCACAACATAAGCCTACAATAGTTCACTAATTATATAACTTAGAGAATAAATAGCATATTAAAAATATGCTTTTATTTATTCTCCTCTGAAGAATAATTGCTCAGTAGCTCAAGTTTTCAATTAACAGGAATTCATTCAATGATTGTTAAATTGAATTGATCATGACCCATCATACATAAAAATAGGTTTGAATTCTATTATTTTTGCTTGAATTTCTTGCATTCCATTCTAGGAAAATCAGAAAGTATTTTCACAGCTTGAATAAAGGTGGTAAATTTTACTAACAAATAGTTATCTTTGAAAACATATATAAACAAAATCATAGCTTGTATATGAACTCCCTATTATTCTTCTTTCTAATGCAGACAGGAGACTGAAAGTGTAAAATATATATTACATTACAAGTGCATAGGCTCTCAGATAAACTGATTTGCTAATTCTGCCACTGGAATACCATGCATCCATCTGTGTTTCTCTCTGTTCTGAATACTGTTATCATTCCCATCACTATGATCTTGGATTATTCCTGGAAGACTTTACTGCTCTCAGACCTGAAGTGTCCAATATGGTAGTCACTACCCACTATATCTGTTGAATCTTTAAACATGGTCTAAATTGAGAAATGCTTGACATGTAAAATCCACAGTATATTACCAGGGTAGAGTTCAAAAAAATATAAAATACCTCATTACCAATTTTTAAAATTAATTAATTAATTTACATAATTTTTTATCTCCTTGGGTGTGCCCCTCCTGATTCCCCCCCCCATCACTCCAACTCCTCTCTCCTTGTTATTTCTTTGACCATGTTTAGCCCGCTGGCCTCTTCCTTTTCTGAAGCATTGTCCTTTTCTTGGGCAATGATCTGCATTCCTGGGGCCCAGTAGACTGTGCTGCTTAGATTTTCTTTCTTGACTTTGTGAGTGCAGTCAGCTAACTCCTCTGAGCCTCTCAGTGCCTCATTCTTCTTGCTGACGGTCTCCTCCATTTTGGTTTTAGTTGCATTTTGCTTCATCTTTTGTCCCGACCCACGGGATCTTCAATGGAGACCTGGAGGAAGGATTGGGAATGGGGATGGGACAGGAGACACGAGAAATGGAGATAAGACAGGTTTCTGATCAAGTCTCGTTTATTTTTTTGTCTCGAGTTCATATACATTAGACATAGACATTAGACATAGACATTACTCTTCTTTGAGTGCCCCTTACCTGCTCTGTTCCGGGCCCATACTTGGCTAATGCAAGAGCCTATCAGGTTGCAGCTTACCTGGCTGATGCAAAAGCCTCATGGGTTTGCAGCAGACTGACCTTGTCATAGGGGCTAATTTCTTAGCTCTCTACAATCTTTGCCATATATTTCTGGATTCAGGCTTAGGGAACCTGTCTCCCAGTTCTTGTCAGTAGTTAAGTTCCTCATTGGAGACAGACATCAATGGATGTTTAGTCCTACTTTGTCTCATCTCTCCATCTGTGGCTGTCAGCTCAGCCTTGGGGCTACTGCCATGTTTCTGTGGCCTTCTTCCCCCTGTGGTGAGGGAGGGTAACTTGTTCTCGCTGCAGGCTTCTCTGAGCCCTGATTTTGGCTCCCAGCCCCTAGTAATGGCATAAGTGTAGTTCTGTGATAAGTCCGCAGTGTAGCTGGTCTCACGGTCCTTTATCCGTTAGTTTCTTCCATGCTCTTCATGAGTCCTGACCAGGAGATGGGTGTGTCAGGGCTTTTTTGTTCTGCACCCTCCTCTATATCTAAAGCTGCTTCATTAGTGTTTTTCTTGTTCCTGGCTGGAGTGGGAGTAAGACCAGAGTTCCACCCACCAAACCCAACCCTTCCTTGCATGCCCATGCCCTGGTAGGACTTAGGATCTGTGAGGGGGACCCCTCTCTGGCCTCCTTTGGGAGGCTTCTCCCTGCCCTTGCCCTCAATCAGGTTATGTTTACTTAGGCGGGGACCCCTCCCCCAGAGCCCTCCCAGAATTGTGTGCCATTGGGGAGGCAGTGCGCTGGGACCCCTGCCCCAAGAGGGGACAGTGTTTGTGCAGCCCCTGGAGATGGGCTCAGTTTGCCACTGAGTCAGGCAGCTGACCTTCTTTGGGTGACTCCCCCTCATTACTAATTTTTAAATTTATTACATGTTGAAATAATACTTTGGATCAATTGGGATAAAAATTTCATCAAAATGAATTTCACCTATCCAATTTTACTTTTTAAGATATGGCTTCCAGAAAATATAAAATTATGTATGTAGACCAACATTTGTAATTCAATATTTTGTTGTTCTGGAACAGTGCTGTTTTTGAGTATTTGGTTGAAAGCGAATTTCTTCACACATATTCTTTCTTTCATATTAGACACATTACATTAAAACTCTACTATAGCAAATTAATTATGTAACTGGTGGAATAAATAGCAAATTAATAAATTAACAAAGTTAATAAATTTCATTTTATTAATAAACAGTCACCAAAAACTTTCATTCACATAATTCCATCCACATAATCACCACACTTGTTTTAGTGTTCATGACCATCTTTAACATGCATCATTCTTATTTAACTATTTAAGGAGGAAACTACCCCTTTCTTCCTTTAATGCATTATTTGCTGCCCCTTTTCCTCCCTGCTGGCATTCAAGTCGAGGATTGAGTAGTTTCATTCATCTCACATTTATTGCTTTTAAAATTTGAACAAGAGGTGTGCTGGGCTTGGGGCTTTAACCTCTTCCTCATTGGAAGATATGGTTCAGTGGAAGAAACGGACAAGTAAACTGTGATGGCAATATAGATCATAATTACCACAATAGGGTGAGAACAGGATTTGGAGGCTACAAAGAAGGTTCCCCTACTGCATCTTAAAGAGTTTGGAAAAAATTTACTAGAAGAATGAGAGCTTGAGTTGAGGTCTGAGGAGTGAATGGAAGTTTACTGGGTACATGGTAGGTAAGATAGGCTATGGCTAGGAAGGGATCATTTAATGAGATGAAGAGAAAGAGATGGGTAGAAAAATAAATTTGAACTATCAGAATTGGCAGTTTTGATGGCCATGACTTGGTCATATATACTCTTACATTTTCTCTCTCAGCTCTCTGTTGTATATTGATACTATTCCTAGATCCAGTCTCAGTTTTTCCTATATCTTTACCCTTTCCCATGTGACTTTGTAGTACCTTTCATTCAATAAGTGTCTTTCTTACAGAGACGTCTTTTAAATATCATCTTTTCTTCACCTATACATCTGAATGCATATGGGCTTGGGTATGTGTATGGAACATGGGTTTGCCTTGGATAATAAGATGTTAGCAGATTCTATTAAAAAGGTGCTTATATTTTGCCTACACTTTTGCACTGTAATGTTATCTTGAAAGGCTAGCTTGCTGGTACTGGAGGAGAACAGAAGGCATATAAGGCAAGCTGAGTCACCCTACTAAGTCCAGTCAAGGCAATACTCCACCAGCTTATACCCAATCAAATCATCAAATCCATCTAATCAACCCTAGATATGTGAACACAAAGTACTTACTATCTATACAGTTGTTATTGAGCATCATTGTGGGCATGGTAACTGTTATACTACATTGAGTCTGTGGACAGGACCTTGTCTTTTCTTTTCCCTAAGGCCTCAATAAACAACCAGAAATTGATAAATCTAGGATTTGTTTTGGTGTCAAAGATTTTAATGACACTTTTGTAGTCATGAAAAATGGGAGCCTTTTTATGCTAATATTAATTACTTTTCTTTTGACAGGCCCCACAGGCAGTCTACTAAAAGAGGAAAGTGAAGAGGTTGAATGTGATTGCACAGTGGGTTTTCTGTACCAATAAGTAGGCCCAAGGTTCTGATGGGAGTTAGGTTAACTTACAGGGCAATATACATGCTCTCTAGAGAGCAACTGACTTAGAAGAAATGCCCAGTACAAATTTTATCATCTAAGTCTCATTTGACATTTTCTCTAAAATGCCTGTCCTTCCCCTTGTAAAGTTTGACTCTGACAGATGCTAAGTGAACTGCCAGAGACAATTGCTGAACTCCACGGATTTTGCCTACGTGGGTCAGAGTTGACTGCACTCTGTCCTAGTCATTTTCCATCATCAAAGGGGTGAAAAAAGTTACTCCAAAGATCCAACTTCATTATATTTTGTGTAGTCACACTTTAGAATGTCAGTAGAAATCTAAGAACTGATGTTATTCTCTGTATTGGATCTCCTGCAGAAGTTCCCCAAACCAGGTGTTAATGGTACATTTAAATTCCCTTCTATGTCAGCATGCCTGAAGAAATGCACATACTGAGAAAGGTACACACACACAAACACACACACACACAGAGATGTGAGCACTATTGGTCCACTTTGTGGCATCAACACAATAATGTTTTCTGTAGAATGAAGTCATGCTCCCACCTATGTGAGGGAATCCTTGTCCTTAGGATGACTGCCTTGGTGAATGAGGAAAAATAGTTCTGGAGTCACATTGCTAATTTGATTCCAACTCTATTACTTATCCATTGCATGATCTTGTGCAAATGAACTTGACTTCTGAGCTCAGTTTCCTCTCTTTGTAAGATGGAAATGAGAATAATACCAACCTCATTGAGTTAAAGTAAGGACAACAAAAGATAAAGCTTGATAATGTCTTGAAAATAGGTTGGCATTTAATGGTTTCTGAGTAAATGATGGGTGGTATTATTAATGACCTCTGTAGTCTGTCTTGAACTTGAAGGCCATGTAGTAAACTTGCCTGTTAAGAGACTAGAGGAATGTTTTATTCAGAAGAGTTGAATCTTTAGGAGACTTTTTAGTGAATTGCTTTTTCCATTGACTATAGATGATGATATTTTGCCACCATTGTTGCTATCATCCCTAATGTGGGTGGCTCCCAAATGTTCGGAAAGTGTTTTATGTCCCCTAATCCTACTCTTTCAAGGTTAGACCATAGTCTATTGGAAAAGGAATTTTATCAACTCTGGAAATTGCTGACCATAACAGGGTAATTATTTATTATCATTTACTGGAGTTTGGTATGATGTTAACTTAGGTTGCTGTAGAGGCTGGGCATTTTAAAAGGTCAGCAGCTACAGATGACTATTATACTTTCCATTAGTTCAATATGTGTATATTAGAAGGGTATCTGGCTTTTATTTCTCAGTACTCATTCAGTCTTTTAAGAAATATTTACTAAAATGCCTAGTATTGTTAGGTATTGTACTCTCAGTATAAGGAAAGTAGAAATGCTGAGCTATTTGTAAGCAGATTCATTTCCTGATATCCCCAAACTATTTTCCAGGTTTATTTGCCCAGTGGTTTCTGGCTAGATTTGGCCAATGGGAAACACTAAGAGTAGGTAATATAGCATGCCATGCAGTAGAAATGCTCTTTTATCCCCAGTTCATGTTCCTCACCTTTTGCTTTGGGTAGTGGTAAATAGTCTATATCCTACATCTTGACAGATGACTTCTGTCACCAGTCAGATCCCTAGAAGGCAGTCCCTTCTTTCTTTCTCCTTCCAGGCCTAGGGTGGTAGCAACATTTTGCTCTTGCTGAACTCTGGATTGTTTCACTCTCAATTTCTCCAACATCTTTGCCATCAGTTTCCAAAATTAAATCCCTCTGTTAAACTATCTAACGTGGTCTGTGAATGACACTATCACCAAACTTTGGATTATGAATGGAGAGATTCTTTTCAAGTAGTCTCACAAATACGTAATGAAATCTGTGATTTGCTATGTAATGCAGCTCCAAATGTTCATCTAGTTCAAGATCTTGCTATTCCAACTAAGGTTCACTCACCTGCAGCACTGCTACCCCTTGGAGGTTTGTTTTAAGTGCAGAATCTCAGATCCCACCTTACATAAAATTCTTTTAAAAAATCAGCATTTTAACAACCCTTACAACTAAACAGCAACTTGTTGACATTATCCACTTTCAATCTGTTTGCTGTGGTCCTCTAGACTACTGGCATTGTACAAAATAGTGGTGACCCTAAATCTCAGCTCCATTCAACTAAGAAAACCTTGTTTGCATTACAACTTGGTTCTGCCTAAATAAACAGCATAGACCAGACTCCTAGGGCCAATGCAAGACAGAGGGTAGAGATTAGGATAATTCAGGCAGAAGAACCAGAAAACTCCTTTCCTGTTATTTTGGGACAGCAGGTACCTGAGTCTTTGAAATTTATTGAAGCATGTTATGGGAAAGTAAATATCCTTCCCAAAGTGACCATATCTTGTATCAGTCAATGCAGGATATTTGATTACCAGAAACTTCCACATCATTAAACTCCAGGTGAGGCTCATATGCATTGTTTGTAAACCACAATGGAAGGAAGCTGTCAGAGGGAGGAGAGAGAGAGAGAGAGAGAGAGAGAGAGAGAGAGAGAAAGAGAGAGATAGTGAGAGAGATTATGCCTTTGAAACCAAAACAAGTGCTGTAGATTGACTTTTAATGATGACTTCACTAGATAATAATTCCCCTTTCATCCCCTAGTCATTGATTATTGAATCTTCTGTTCTCTTTGCTGTGGCAGTACCCAGAACTGAAAATAGTGGAAGAGAAGGGACTCTAGAAGGAGGAGATATCAAGACCTGTCTGTGTTATTCTGTGGCTGTGCTAGCGTGGGCTAGTGCCTTTCCATTTCTGATGCTCAATTTTGTCAAGTTCCAAATGAAAATGGAAACTCCTCACTTGTTTGTGGTACTATTCAAATGGTATAAAAATGTGCTCTATAAAGTAAAAGAAGCTACTAGTCTTGAAAAGTTACACTTAGCAAAGTAAACTGACAAAATTGTGGGCAGAAAGTAAAAGCTCTCAAAAGTCTGATTAAAATGAAATGCACTGCAGCTTCTGTGCTTCTCTCAGTCAAAAAAAAAAAAAAAAGATTAGACACAGTGGAGTGTCCCCTGTAAATATGTGTATGTGTGTATCTTTGTGTGTGTTTAATGTTAATCTGTACACTCTTCAACCACCCCCCCTCCTCTTGAGCCTGTTTAAAAGTTATGACTGCGAATACATCTTTCTTACTTATAGTGATACATACTGAGATTCATTAAAAAATACTTCTTGAACATTTATTCAATATCATGTACCATTGTAGGTGCTTGGAATTCTGAGCAATGAGCAGACCTTATCTGCTGCCCTTACAATGTCCTTACAATTTTTAAAATTTAGTAAGGTCAAGTTGACATACAGTGACCATCTTGGTTATACTATAAAATGCCCACCAACTCTGTTTAAGGATATGCCCAAGACAGACATGAAGTTCACTTAAAGTACAGGATCTAGCTGGTCCTGGATGGGATGAGTTATGAAGACCTCTGTTTGCTTTTTTTCCCCAGTAATTTGGTGGTTATAATTGCTCTTTATCTATGTTGATCTTATAATAAGTATGCCACACTCACTCCATGTATGGGTATCTCCTTTAGGCTATTCTTCACAGTGACTGAGTTTTCCTTCATGATTATGGCAAATATATTGCTGATGTTCTGAGAAGAGACTATCTGCTTGCAGAGTATGTCTTTGATTCTTTACCTGTTCCTTCATTCACTTACTCTTTAACAAATTTACAGTGAGAACTTTATTCTAATCACTATATTAGGAACTGAGACTATAGTTATGAATAGAAAGGATATACTTCCATCTTCATTGACAGTCCTTTCTAGTAGAGGAGTCATCTGACATAGTTAATTATTCAATTCAAATTGTGAAAAGAACTACAAAGCAAAAGGATGCATGTTAGCAAAGTCTCTAATATGCGTTGTCTGACCTGATTAGTTTATTTCCCTCAGTAAGATATTCAAACCAAGTTCTGGATAATTAGAAACAAAGATATCAGTAGGTGAGGAGGTAAAGAGTAGGAACATTCTGTGCAGAGGAGCATGATGTGTTGAGGCTCCAAGATAGGAAAGAACTTGATATATTTGAGGAATTGGGAAACATTGGTATTACTGGATTATAGAGAGTGATTAGAATCAGGAAACTGAATGAGCTATATACGGATGTTATCTTACAGTCCACATAAACAGTTTGAGTATTTAAGCTAAAAATAGTGGAAAATCATTGTAAAATTTTATGCTGGGTCTGATATTATCATATTTATGTTTTGAGTCAAACATTTAGCTATAGTGTAGGCAACAGATTGGAGATATGGGACGAATAGGTATAGAAAGACTGGTTGGGAAGTTATTACAGTTGTCCAGACAGGAGGAGATGAATTTCACTTAAAAATAAGATGGTGGCATGAAGATAGAAAGAAATGTATGAGTTTAACATGTACTAGGAAATGAAAACTGGCTAAATGTGCACAATGTACTGAGTGGATATTAGCAGTAAGGAAAAGAAAGCATCAAGGATAAACCTCAGGTTCTAGCTTGAGCACCTGGGTGGATGGTAATATCATTCACTAAGATGAGGGGGTTGGGATTAGGGATAGGTTGTACTTAAATTCTTATAAACACCAGAAAGAGATATGATCAGATAGCTGAATTATAGATCTGGGCTTTAAGATAAAGTTTGGGCTAAAATTGCTGCTGGTATTTATATTAATTGAGTGGAGTAAATGCTTGAGATGTAGAACCAATATTTCACATGTTATCTAATGACAGAAGCATCCTATTAATTCCATGAAATAAATATTCCAGTTAGCATAGTTTTCTATGCTAATTATTGCATTTTTATAATGCTACCATATTCAACGTCAGACTTTTGAGATATAAGATACCAAGTTTACCTGTTTCTCAACAACCTGATCCTTAGTTATAATGGTCATAAATGTCATCTCTTTAAAATATTGATAGCTGCCTCCCAACATACATTGAACTTTCTTCCTGGGAAACAGGCCTGGGCTGCATTTTGTAACCTCCTTTAGACATGATATATGACCTCATGACTGAAGCTCTTGCCAGTGAGTTAGGAAGACTAGTATTGTGTGAGCTTAGACCTTACTGGCTGGGAGGAAGGGTTAGTGAGAAACTCCTATATTCTGACCTGCTGCTTGGAATCCAGATGTGATTACTAGAAAATCCATTTTGAATTATGAAAGTCTTGTGTGGCACAACAGAAAAATAAAAGGGTCCTAGAAGATTTTGTGAAGTTCCAATATGAAAATTAGGTTGACTCCCTAAAAATCAGGTAGAAAACTGTTTGCATTTAAGTTGTAACTGTTGTTAACAGTTGAGCTCAATTCTTTTACTGTACATTTGACTATGATCTGGATACCTTACCACAGTGCAATCTATCTATGAAATTTGGTAGAGAGTATATTTGGATCTCATCCAAAGAAGTTTTTTTACTGAGTGCTAGTGGAATCTTGTTTTAACATTATCTATTTCTTGCCAAAGGCTGCATTAAAAGCAGAATAAAGACAGGGACCTAGAAGATGAACAACTGAGACAAAATGACAAACAGAAACTCTAACAAAACAGAGAAATGAATTATTTAACAACTCAAAATCATACTTGCAGATTGTGTCAGTGAACTTTGTTGTATCATAAACCATCCAAACTTTGTAGCATTAAACGTTAACTATCCATAGTTAATGCTTTTGTAGATTGGTCATTTGGGTTGGGCTTCAGTTGGGCTTCTCTTATGATCTGGGATAGACATGACTGTTCTTGACTGTAGCTCATTCAAGAGGGATATTCTGTTTTCTTTTATGCGGTCTCCTATTTTCCAGAATTTTTTCACATGCTGATGGAAGCAGAGGTCCCTCGAAAGTGAGTGGAAGCCCAGAAATGGAATTAGTACAAGGTTGCATTTGCACTTAACTCTTGGCCAAAACAAATCACAAGTTGAGCCTAAATGTCAGGGATGAAGACAGTGTATATATATCTTGATCTTTTTAGAGAAATTGTGGGACAATTTGTAACTGTTTTTAATACTGATCTTAAGTTTCTTTTGATATCACACAGACTACTAAGAAGAAATGATAAAAGAATACAAGTTTGAGGAGGAATAAAATATCAAAATACTCCCTGCAGGAAATATAACCCAGAGATTAGGTCTATGGTTATGCAATTAGGTAGAACTGGATTCAAATCTTGTTTGAGTTGTTGGGTTGATAGCCTGACTTCCTTATTTATAGTCTCCATGTTATGGAGTTGTGGAAATTATAGATATGTAAAACTCTTAGTGCAGTGCCTGGCATGTGCTAAGCAACAATAAAAGGCAACTGTTAAAATTGTTATTATAAAATCTACTGTGGAATAGGACCTGGGTTGGAAACAGGATTTACTAGTAATGGAACTGGAGGATTAGACAAGAGAGTGGTTGGTTCAGGTAGGCAGAGAAAAAAAGAGTTATCACCAAATTGATCATGATGTAGAATTCAGGGTTCAGACAGAGAGAAGTGGATTTGTAGCTTTAGGCATGCAGGTCTGCACAGGTTATTGACCACCACCAGTAATAATTAACATTAATTGAGCATTCACAATACGCTAAGCACTGTTCTAAGTACTTTACAAGTTTTAACTCATGTTATCCTCCTACCACCCATTTCTGGGGTATTTTTGTTATCTCCATTTTATACTTGGCAAAATAGAAATTAGCATGTTATCCAAGGTCACACGACCCATGCGTGGTGAGTTGTTATACCAACTCGGTCTCACTCCTGACTCTAAGCTCCAAGTACCCTCATTAGATTGTAGGAAGATCCCAGGGAGGAGCCTATGTCAGTTCCCAAAGAGGCAGGAAAGCTTCAAGCAGGTTTCTGGAGACACCTAAAGAACTGTAGTTTAGGCAGGGGTGGGGGAGTATTGTCTTACTAATTGAGACCTTCTACATAGCTCAACACTCCCTTTGCACTATTTCTGGCATTAAAACTTGTAGTCCTCAAGATTAAGAAGGTGAGAATTATTTCCTTCACAACTAAGCTACTTGAAAGAATAGTGCCCACTTACTGATTTTACTTTTTCCTGTTCTACTGCTTTAGATCACTGCAGCCCAGATCCCAACCTCTATCTTAGGAAAGATAATGAGTGAACTGGCATGGCCACAGTCATTTGACCTTTTCAGTTCTCTTTGGTTAGTGTTGAAGAACTGTCATTGCTTATTTATTGACATGCTTCTCTTCCTGTCTGGACAATCTTGACCTAAAGTAGGAGACCTCCTTTTTAAAATCAAGGTTAGCTTCAGCTAAACTACTCATTTCTGGGGCCAGGAATCCTTCCCTTAACATTCTTTAGCATTTGAAGTAGCACATTTTTACTCCTACAGCCAATTTCATACATTTGACTGCTTCTATTTTTCCTTCATTCTTTTGACTGGAAGGAATACAAGTCTTTTACCAACTCTGACTTTTGTCTACAATAATTCAAATATAGGAATCTGAAGTAAAAATGTAACTATCATTGATTGTGTCCACATTGCAGTACTTCTTTATGCACAATGTAAACTAATTTCTCACCAAAAAACTGTGTGATAAGTAGTACTATTTTTATTTTACAAATGAACAAACTGAAGTTCACAGAGTAAATTAACATATAGCTCATGCAGGGAGGAGCCTGAATTCAAGTATATAAAGGTGGTTTGTCAAAAGAATCTGTGATTTCCTACTACATTGTGCTACCTCAGATTATTCACAAATTGTATACCAGGGGATCAATAGCATTTTATGCAATAACACAAGTGTAATTTACATTTAGTTATTAGTTTGTTTATTATTTATTTACTCTTATTGCTTTTGGGACACAGCAGAACCTGGCTGGCTGATTAAAGAGAGCTTAAACACAGATCTGCCTCTCAATTGCTTAGGGTGCTAATGACTGAAGTTCTGAATTCTATCTGGATGACTATGTGCCTCTTTTTCTATAATTTGTAGCCAAGTCTGTCCTTAATTAGAACATCCCTGGGATTTTATGAGGAGGGGAAAATTTACTGGTGAGATTACAGATCAATAGCTCAGTCACAAAACACAGATATAAAGAAAGCAGTAGTTCAGAGATTAGAAATTGCAATTCTGGCATAAAGGCACCTTGAAAAAATACATATTTTAGTCCCCTATCTCCTTTGGGATCATTGAGTGTCACTGATGCCAATAAGTTAAAACTTAATATGTGAAGCTAAATGGGTGAAACAACATATTAACGGAGGAAAATGAGAAGTATTTCTTGACCTAGTAATTTGGAGGGAGAGAAGGTGAAGTGTGTAAATTAGAGAAAATTCAAAGGTGAGTCATTTTGGAAATGTATAGTAGACATACATCATGCTAACTGCAGCTCAGAATTGTGTATTTCACCCCTGAAATCCATTAGAGCAGGGCTCCCTAGCATTTCATTTTAATATGTGCATGGTTGTTTGCTTGATTTTAGTCATATGTGGTCTATGTTTATTTAAAACTTCAAATGAATTAAAACAATTCTTTCTCTGAAGTTTTAATGATGTTCCTTTGAGGTAATTAGAGGCATTTTGTGGTGGGAGGTGTCCCATGGCAGGGAATTATGGCATGTGGAAATGAAACCCATGTGCTATCTTCGTCTATTTTTAATTTAGAAAAAAACAGCTGGATATATTGTTTTAAGAGCTGAGACTAAAAAGAAAGGAAACTTAGTGATCCGATGAACTAGTCTGGAAGGAGAAGTGGAAAGGCTGGTGACCTCTGAGGTCTTTGTCCAAATCTGAGTAGGAATTAGTTTTGTAATTGTGGGAAAGGAACACACTGTGGCATTCCATTCTGTCAGGAATGTAATCTCTGCAAAGTCATAGAATGTTATGTGTAAGAATTCATTCATTTGACAAATATATATCGAGGGCATCTTTTATGTATAGGCATTTAGTCCCTGTCTCAAGAAGATGACATTCTGGTGGGATGATGGGAGGGGGGGGTTGAGAGAGAGGGGGTGAGAAAGAGTGGGGAGAGAGAGATGAGAGAGAGAGAACCCTGAGAAGAATGAAAGAACTATTATATACCAAGATTCAACTGGAGAAAAACTAGTTAATACAATACAATGTACTTGTGAACCTTGTAAACCTAGCTAATGAAATGACTGAGAGATCACTGAAATTCTATTCAAATTGGAATTATTCTTTTGGCTGCACTATTTAATAGATATTTATAAAAGAACCTTAATCTCTTCTAGGGTTTCATTGCCAGAAAATTAACATACCCTGACCTTGAAATCCTGCAGAGGTCTATATTCTTCCCCATAGGAATCTATGATGACAAAGATGGCTGCAAAATCCCAGTTTAGACACAGATTTATTTTTTCATTGCATCTGGTTCACAGTGATGACAGGAACAAGCAAGGCAATTATCCAGGAAAAAACAAATCAAGATGCTTAGACCACACAATGTAGGGGAGTCATTCTTTTGGACAGGTTGTCATGGTGCATTAAATGGAAGTTCCCATCCATACATCTGAACTTCAGATATGAAATAGAACTTTCAGCAAGGACAGAATTAACTATTTGGAGGGAAATGTACCTTTATGGCAAAATCACTTGTTTGCTTAAGTAAGTCATCATGCAGCTGCCTTCTTATGCTTGGATCTTCTCTAGTTTGTTTCAGGTTTTTGCCTTGATTAGTAATTTTTTTTGTCAATAAGAAATATAACTCATTCCACAAATCTTAAGAAAAATTGAAGAGATTTATTAGGAAGATACAAGACAATATAGACCCAATAGAAGGAATTCATTTGGGGTTCACGAGATGCTGGAAACCTAAATAAAAAACCATGAAGAATGGGTGTTAATTTCTCCCGTTCTTGGAAATCATACCAGCTATTGTATTTTCCTCTCTGTTCATCTACTCTACTTGTGTCTCACTCTGAAGAGTAACTTTCTAGGTGTCTCTGAGTACATGACTACTGCAGCTTGTCTTTCCATTACCTATTTGTTCATCCTGGGAAAAGACACTCACTAAAATGTCTTACACAAAGAATAAATTTTTGTAAAAGCAAACTATAAATATGCATAATATAATCCTAGTCTACAAACAGTCTTAGCACATGTATATACTATATGCTTAGAAAACGAATGGGAAAGAAGTACACTAAAGAATTTTTTTCTATATATATTTATATTTAGGTAATATTTATTTACATCACAGTATAAGTCTAGGTATACAGGAATAAAGCTCTACAAATGAAGGTCACTTCAGTACACCCTCAGTGAGTCCCTTCTTCCCTTTGTTCCAACACCATCACAATCCCCTCTGGTAGCCTTAGTCACAGTGCAATGTGTCCTTTCCTCTCCTGTTTTCATTTTCTTTTTCAGGTATCCTGTACTGTTTTTTCCTATTATTTATTCATTTATTTAATTTTAAGAAGTATGTTATTTATTTTACATTGTTATATACCCTGGGGTTCTCCCACCAACTTATCACCCTTGAACCAACATCCTGGTCTTCTGTGCCCTTCCCTTCCCCAATGCCCCCCTTTGCCCTCTTATCTCCATGCTTCAATTTTGCTAAAAATTAGTTTTGAATTTTCCTTGTCTGTTAGATTGTTTTCCTTTTATCCCTCATATAAATGAGATGATCCAGTATTTCTCTTTTTCTTTCTGGCTTATTTCTGCAAGCATGACTCCTTCCAGTTTTATCCATATTGCCCCAAATGACATAAATTTATCCCTTTTGATGATGAATAGTATTCCATTGTGTATATATATCACAACTTTCTGTACCATTTGTCTATTTCAGGACATTTGTGTTGTTTCCATATCCTGGCTGTTATAAGTAAGTAATGCTGCAAAAAACATCCTAGTATAGTTATCTTTTTGGATTAGAGTTTTTGTAACATTTGGGTAGATTCCCAGAAGTGGGGTTACTGGATCTAATGGCAGCTCCATTTTCAGTAGTTTAAGCATTCTCCATACAGTTCTCCATAGTAGCTGGACCATTTTGTATTCCTACCAACAGTGAAAGTGTCCCTCTCTCACCACATCCATGCCAGCACTTGCTGTTGCCCATTTTTTTGATATGGGTCATTCTTACTGGTGTAAGATGGTATCTCATTGTGGTTTTGATTTGCATTTCCCTGATTATTAATGATGTTGAACATTTTTTCATATGTCCATTGGCCATTTGCATTTCCTCTTTGGAGAAGTGTCATTTTAGATCTTCTCCCATTTTTTGACTGGGCTTTTTGTCTTATTTTTGTTAGGCTGTGAGAGTTCTTTGTAGATCTTTGTTATCATTTGTGTGTAGGATGAAGATTTTTTTCTCATTCAGTTGGATGTCTTTTTGTTTTGTTTATTGTCTCTTTTGCTGTGCAGAAGTTTTTTAGCTTGATATAGTCAAAGCTGTTTATGTTTTCCTTCAGTTTTTTAGATTTGTAGATGTGTCCTGAAAGAGGTTTCTGAAGTATAAGTCTTGGAGTGTTTTGCCCATATTTTCTTTTATGTACTTTATAGTTTCAGACTTACATTAAAATCTTTTATCCATTTTGAGTTTTGTACATGGTGTGAAGGAGTGGTCCAGATTCAATTTTTCTGCATGCAGCAATCCAGTTTTTCCAGCACCATTTATTGAAGAGACTGTCCTAGTTCTACTGTATGGTTTTAGCCCCTTTGTTGACCATACAAAATTAGTTGACCATACATGTGTGACCTTATTTCTGGGCTTTCAATTCTATACCATTGTTCTGAGGGTCTGTTTTCATTCCAGTACCATGCTGTTTTAATTATTGTGGCTTTATAATATAATTTGAAGTCTGAGAATGAAATACCTCTGCTCTTTCTTTTGTTGATAAGCATTGTTTTGGCTATCTGTGGTCTTTTATTGTTCCATGTGAATTTCAGTAATTTTTGCTCTATCTTTTTAAAGAACAACATTGGAATTTTTATTGGGATTGCATTGAATCTGTAGAATTTTTAATGGTTAACTCTAAGTGATAGCATGTTTGGCAACTTCAATTTCCTTTGGATATTCACTTTCTGTAAAGTACTTTACTATCATTACCATGTATTATTTTTGTATTTGTGAACAAATTCTTGAAGACAAAGATGAGATAAAATACAGTAGCAGATCAAATTGGTCTGGGGTTAAGTGCAACAATGGAGCAGATATATGCAGCATTGCAGGAAGGGAGGGCTTGCAGAAGGAAGATGGTAGTCAGTTGCATTAGGTTGGGTAGCAGGAAAGATTTCACCCACAGAAGGAGTGGCTCTTTCTACATTTATTTAATTATTTTCAAGAAGACATTTTTATACAGTGCCAGGACTATCATGGAAACAGCATTTGTAATTAATGAAGACATGCTCCTCAACTCCTGTTTTTTTCTCTTTTTTTCCTTCTTGTTCACTTTGCATCTACATGTTGTCTAAGATTTAGTCAACCTTACAACATCATCAACTGACAGTTTGGAGACATCCCAGTAATAAAGCTGAGATCCTATCTTTCGTCTATTCCCTGCCTGACCTCTGTGAATGAATCAGTGAATCCTGTAATTTTCTCTTCCTCTGAAAGACACCCCATGAAGAGTAGGTTTTTAGGACCCTTTTTCAGCTCCCACTACACACAAGATCACATTCATGCTGCTTAGAATGGGAAAAAAATGTCCTCATTGTCCTGCTTCCTGCCTGTATGCCATCTCATCCACTTCTGCTATCCCCTTCCCCTTCATCTACAACACTGACTAGTTTACAGTTCTTTTAATACACCATACTATCTCATACTTTCTTGCATTTGTACAAGCTCTTCTTGAATGGCTCCTCTCCCCCCTATGTGCTTGTGATTCTTTTCTTCCTCTTTCTGCTCAGGCTACATCCCTTGGAGAGATTTCTTTGAAATCTCAAGTGGAAACTTTATTTTCTGTGGTCTTTTGTGTCAAGTACCCCTACTATACTGCTTTTATAAAGTCAAGGAGAAATTTGTTTCCACATACATCTGACTGCCTGGTGGGCAAAAGTGTCCAGTGGAGGTGAAAACTGTTTATTGTTTCAGAATCCTCAGTGTCACCTACTCAGTGCTCAGTTAATGTTTTTTAGACTAATAATTTTCAACTTGTGATTCCTGTGAATTTGTTTTTTATTGAAAGGCATTATAGATTAAAGTGAAAGGGGAGTGGAGAACATAGACTGCAATAGCAACTTTATAGATATTTTCTTTAGTTACCTCAGTTGTTCTGATGAGATTTTTATTCTCCATTATTTTATAGATTAGGAAACTGAGGCCGTTGAAAGAGGTTGAAGAATTTGCCAAAATTCATGCTTCTAGAGAATCAGAATTTGACTCTGGCTCTAAAACCTGTGTTACTTTTTTCACAGCAGAATCTGTGTCTACAACTAATGACTGTGTGCCCGAAACAATTCATTTAATATTCATTGTGGTCAGATTTTCACCTTAATAATGCAAACTAAACTCTGAAGTGGTAGTTCTTAAGTCTTAGCTTCATGTTAAAATCCTCTCAAAAGCCGTTATGAAGGCTACATATAAGGATATGTAGCTCCCAATTCCAGAGATCCTGCTATCACTGTGGAGTGGTATCTGAATATCAGTAGGTTGTCAGAGCTCACAGGAGATTCTAATTCATTCTGTAACCAGAATTAAGCATTGCTCTAACTTATAATTTTTCAGATTTTAATATGTATATAACTTATTTAGAGATCTTGTTAAATGAAGATTTTTATTCAAAAGGCTGGAGGTGGGGCTCTAGATTCTGCATTTCTGACAAGCCTTCAGGGTGGCTGATGTTATTTTTCAGAGGATATGTTAAGTAGCAAGACTTAGGGCAGGGGCCTGCATTCTAAGTGACCAAATCTAAATTACCCAAGGGTACCTGTTGCTATCACTTCCTCTACATAGACAAATACAGCTTCCAATGTGCTTCCAATTCAGTTTATATGAACCTATGGTCTTTGGCGCTGAGTGACCCTAGGCACCATTATCTTTACTGATCTAGATCTGCCAATTGGCTACTGATAATCTCTCAGCAGGTTATAGGGAATAAGAAACAAGGTGGGAGAAGACCCAACTTGGGCGACATTTGAAATAAGATGGTGGGCAGCAGAGTGTATTAACCCAAACAACAGGAAATTGAAAGAACACCTCAATGGAGGGTGTGGAAATGCTGGTTTTTGTTTTCAGTGCCAAAATCTGGTTGGAGTGTAGAACCTAGTATAGGATACTTTAGGAGGCCAAAGGAGGTAAGGTGACAGAAAGGAATGAAGGAACTATTAAAGTTTATCAAAGAGCTTAAAAAGATCCAAGATGACTTCCCATGAGGCCAAACTGTTAGCAATCATTTATCAATCAGTATTCAACTATTCACTACTACCTACAAACGCTGTGCCGGGTGTGTCATGTGGGTTGTGTGTGTGGGATAAATGAGTCTTGTAAATGTTAGTGAGTCATAAAAGAAAATTGACTTGCAAAGGTCCTGCTTCAATTGAAGAGCTGGACATGAGTTTTCAGTTAGTCCACAAAATGCATTATAATGAAGACCCATGAGTGAGTTATTTCTGACAATTGCGGCACTTTGGTTAAACAATCTTCTGGAATTCCATATGAAAATATCTGCATGAATATTCATATGATTCAGAATATTTTGTTTTCATTTTACCTAAGAGAGGAATATTTGTCCCTTTATGGAGAAAAAAGCAAAGACCACATTTAAGCGAACTAGACAGTAGGGAGAATTTCCTCTCCCAAAATTTGAGGAGCTGCTGATAGATCAGTTAGGAAAGACCTTATTCTTTCCTATAAGTTTATAAGTTTCTTATAAACTTATTCTTTACAAATTTCAAAGTTTTCTTTCAGGTCAAAATTTTGCTTGACTTGAAGGAAGGGCAGGATTCAATTGGCCTCTTGGGATGATCTTACAGCTCCAAGTTAGCTCTGTGTTTATGGGTTGGAAAACCCAACACCTTAACTGCTCACTTATCCCCTAGACATTGAATGTTTTTCACAGATTTGGTAGCAGAAACACCCTATCTCTTTGTTTAGCTACTTGAAAAGGAGGATTAAGGAAAGAAAATCAGAGACTTGCCACGAATGGATGGAATGAAGCTTGTATTGTAAAGCAGTGGCTCTAACTTGTGATCTTATTCCTTAAACTAAACTAAAGACAAAGCCAAGTTTGCTTTGTGCAAATTCAGCAGCACTGGGACCCCTTGGCAGAATGCCACAACATCTCTTGCTTGGGTGATGTTTGTGCAAAATCTTACTTGATGAAGCTTTGCTTTATTCCAGGGAACAAACAGGGTGGAAATTCCTGATCTACCTTGGTATCACCAGTAATCTGACCTGCAGGCTTGTACCTGAATACTGAAACCTTGGGGTTCACTGCTCAAATATAATACTTGGGAAGAGAAGTAAATGAGTAAAGAGGCTCTTCTTAACCTTTGCAAATGTCACACACTATTTATATAACATTTACCACTTTTATTTTCCACAACCCAGGATTTTGTGAGGAGAAAGGAACAGGCACCTTAAGCTAAACTGCATTCCTGCAGGTTTTAAATTGCAGCCTCTCCTCTCCCAAGGCTAAGCTTATTGTATGGCCATCATTCTTCAGAGGCTGATTGCCTCATAAACAACTTGAATCCTACTTCTTAGATAACTCATGAAACTGGTTTTTTAATAGCTTCAGGAGAGAAAAAAAATTGCTTTCCTCTAAATTAAATGAATTATCAGTCCAATAAGACAAGTTGTTATCTGTTGTATAGAAGTTTTGAATTCTTTTGGTCTGTGTCATGATAAACATGATAATTGTCCATTTTAAAAATCATCTTTATTAAATAAATACAAATAAATTAAATAAAAAATATTTACAAAAATTGGATAGCAATTAAGTTTCTACTGTTTTGTGTCTATAACCACTAGAGACCTGGACTTGACTGAGTAAATTGTTATGTGAAAACTAGTAAGTATTTTATGAATTCCAGAAAGGAGGAAACCACAGAGTCTCATTTTGACAACCTTATAAACTGTAAGTAGATAAGCAAAGCAAACACAAGTTAATGCCACACAGGGATAAAGAGACATGAAACTTCAGGAAATGTGATAGACAAGTATATAAATGCTGAGGCCTCATTGAAGGCACTTGTTTCAAATAAAATATAGGTTTCATATGTTTGATCCTTTTATAAAAGTTGACATTTTTAGACAGAGGGTGTCTAAATTGCTGAGGTGGTTAAGTGTTTAGAACTAATATACTGTGCTTTGTCTTACAACAGCAGACAAGCTTGGAGTCAGAGGCTGTCAATGGCAGTGCTCAGTTCTCTTTTACCTGTAAAATGTATTTCCTTTGATTCTCACTATGTTTACAAATAAAGTAGTTGCACTAACTTAAAATGAGGATGTTTCAAATTAAATGCAGATTTCTGGTCTGTCTCTGAAAATGATTGGCTACATTCCCACTTGGTTTTACCTGACTACAATGGGGCAAAGGTTTTTGTTTATATAGGGCATACACTCTACAGTTTGTTACAGGTTGACTGAAGTACACTCTGTTCATATATGCCATTTCCTTGACCCCTGGCAGTCTTTACTTTTTGACCAAAACCAAGGCTTAAATGTTTTATTGCTCCAGCACAGGATGGTAGCTAATGGCAGCAAGACTTAGAAATGCCACCTGAGAAAATTTCCACTCTCTGGGGCAGGTAATTGTTTGCTTTTTCTTCTTACAGAGGTGTTAAGACATCAATGAGTGAGCCCTGGATGAAGGGACAGAGGCTTGGTTCTTGTGATAATTTCTTTTACCTAATTAAGTGGATTCTAGAAAGGCATTTAATCTTTTAGTATCACCGTTTTTTCTCCTGTAAAAGGAAGGTCCATTGATTCATTCACTAACATCTTAAAACTCTCCTATTCTGTTCCACAGATTTGAAAATACACCAAAAGACTAAAGTATAGAAGAATATAAACCAATATTGAGCAGGCATGCTCTGTGTCTATGTTTTAACATCTTTCTTAAAAAGGTGAATTTGAATGCCTTTAGATAGTTTCCAGCAGTCCTCACTGTTCCTAGTCAAGCAGTCTCTCTCTGTTACCTGCCTGGGCAGGCAGTGATTTGAGTTAATGAATGACCCTTGATCTCTAGGTCCCTTTCCTGCTAGGATAGTGGTTTTTCTCTTTCCAATGGTGGCATTTTCTCTACCCTACCTTTCTTTTGTTCTCCTGCTGTTGCCATCTCCCACAGCCTAAGGCTTGCCAGGGGCTTAGCTTTTAAAGTCTGCCATAGAGATTCTGGAAAGAGAAGACTTTTGGCTTGTCCCTTTGTTGCTTTTCATCCTCACCTTGACAATAAGGACACAAATCTCAGTTTTAGTCTGTAGCTTGGTCTACTGTTAACTGCAGTTTCCCTCCCCTTTTTCACAGCAGCTGTTCTCATTCTTCTAACCAGTTTTTAAAAGGCTTGAATTTGGAAATACCGTCACTATTCGCCTCTTCGAGATTCATCCATAACTGTCAGTCTTTTCATTCCCTGTCTTTTGTATAGGTTTCTTTTATGAGTAGAGTAATTTGCATTTGCCTTTAATTCTTAATTTGTCTTTGCATTTACTGTGGATGTAACATGCAGCTGAATTTGCATTTTCTTTTCACTTCCATTTTCATGGACTGGGGCTGTCTGAGGTGTAAACCATGCAGAGATTCAGGAGCTTGTTTGCTGAGCCGTAAACTTGGCTCCACTGGCTTCATCTTTTTCCCTCCTCCCCTAACTTCAAGTTATTATATTTAGGTGCTCTAAACTGTAATCAAACATAGCCTATGCTTTCTACCCCATTTGTTTACTTAATCTCATTAACTGAATATTAGACCTTTAAACAGCAGTTGTACTTCCTTCTCATGAGAAGAAACTCCTATTGGAGAATACCTTTAGATTCGTGAATACAAGAAGCTTCAGATTTAATTCTGCTCCACAATACTAGCTGGTTGAGCGCATACCATGTAACTTTCTGGTCTCAGTTTCTTTATCTGTGAAAGGGACTTGACAATGTTTAATGTAATTCACAGAGTTCATCTGAGGTACATTTTAAGGAGTTTAATTAATTAAAAAGGAGTTTAATAAATTAAAAGTGCATTTTAATTTGCATTCTGGATTAATGTAAGATATAACAGATCCTAGAATATCATCTCATTTAACGTCATTTAGTTATAATGTTGATGAGAAAAACCTTTCCTGGCCAATGTTGAATGAAACATTATTTGAAGACTTCTTTATATCATGTGTCCTTTCACTTAAAGTTGCAATTTGCAATCTCATTTAGGAAACAATTTAGTGAGGACTCACTGTCATTGCCCTGAGGATAAAGGGCAGTACTGCCTTGTGTTTCTGTTTGGCAGATGATGGAGCTTTCGTTCCATGGAGTGTGACCAAGAATGACTTTGGGTTTCAAATCATATCAAAGTTTCCCATTAGCAAAGGGGACAGGATCAGGTTATAATACACCCACAGTCTCACATGAGGGGCTTCTTTTTAGTGCTGTGAAATAACATTTAAGCAGAGGTGAATGCTTTACACTAAACCTGGAGTCCTGATGTGTGTTCAAAAAGCATTAGTTCTAACAACTCTTTGCAGAAAAGCAGAGACTAGAAGTGGCCTTATATATCCCAACATTCAATTAAAAGACTGTTTTGAGGAATAGATTTTTTTGTGTTGTAGAATGTTGAGAAAATTGTTAGTTGCTTCTACAGCCCATTCTTTAGCAATATGTAATTTTTTTCATCTCTGAGAGTGAGGAAAATTTCAAGTCAGTGTGAACTAATTGTAGGGTATGGAAAGGTAGTTTTCAGCAAAGTCCAGTGATCCCTCTGCACTGCTGCCTTTCAACAGAGCGTAATCACTAGAAGGCCCTCGAAAGTAGAGAAATGGTGTCTAGATTTCCTATAAAATCTGCTCATTCCTAAGGAAGGAACAATTCCTTAAGCCATGAACCTCTTCCCCACATCCTCGCTGCCCTAGGATTAGACTTTTGTCTGCTTGGAACTTGGTTCTGAGATATATGAAATTAATTAATATATCTGAATCATGAGCTCATTTCCATAGTTAAGAGTATAGAGTCCCTGACTAAGGATCAGTTCTCTCTCAATTACTCTGTCACCCCTTTACCACTGCAGGAACTCTCATTTCAGAGAGAGAAGATCTCAGATTACTTTGAGGTGGTCTCTCCTCCAGATGGTTTAAATATGCATAATAAGGATTCTGAATGGGAATATTGCTCTTGAGACACAACCCAAAATTTGGAGTCCAGAAATTAAAGATGAAAAGAAATCAGGTTAAATAATATGGGTTAGATCAGATACAAAGAATATTGCACAGCTGCGAAAGCAAAATCAAGATGTAGTGATGTCACATAAACTGAAAAAAATGCTTTTTTTCTTGAAGTTTTAGAATGAAAGGTTGGGTTCAGAGAGTAACGCTTCATCTCACGACTAATGAGCAATATTTCTCCGTAGCAGGAGAGCTTACTGCGACCTTTGTAGATGCAAAATATGCTGCTTTCTTGGGGTTACCAGAACTTCTTTTGACACTATTAACTGTTAACCTATGGGTCAGAATTTAGGAGGTGGGGCTGTTGTTTCATTTACCCTTCTTTGGTTAGATTAAATGCAAATTTTATTTCCACTGATTTCTTTGGAAGCAGCTTCCTAATTTTTGTCTCTGGAAGGATGGGCTACTCATTAAAACATGATGGGCTTCAACGGGGGCAGTAGAGAATTCTCTTCTAACCCAATCCCTCGTCATCCAGGGAGGATTACTTTCTTTCTGCATTGCTGACTGACTCCTTTCCTGTAGTGTTGGAAAGCCTTGTTCAAAGATCTCAAAGACTGGCTGCATCTCTTTCCTAATGAAGCACCCTTAGCTTGAAGCTGGGGGAGAAGGTCCATCTGGCTTCTGCCATATGTGTGTATGCTGTCAAACCAGTAAACACGGCAGAGTTTGCTGACAGTGAGGAGTTTCAGTTAGTCAGTCATAAATTAGAGATGAGATAGGCTGTGTTCCTGCTGCTGTGAGCGTTTATGCTCCAGAAAGGAATCTCTACGTACCTATGCTGAAGCAGGAGACAATGGGGACCAAGGAGGCCACACTAAGTCAAATGCGTGTACACTATTCAGGGCTGTGAAAATGTATGGAATGAAGAAATCAAATTCATTTCCTCAACCCTCGATTTATATCTCTTTGTTTATGCAATTGGTACATTGGATTTTTCTTTTTAACACATATATATCTAGTCAATTATGTTTTTTTTTTTTATTTTTACTTGGGTGAGTATCTTCAAAGAAATGAAGAATCTTTAAAAACATTCCTGTGAGGGATGAACATATGTGTAGTTTCCCTCCCTCCTCCCATGTGCTTTAGTCTTGCTTGATAATCAGATAGGGAGGCAATAATTAAATTTTAATGCATCTGTCTTTTTAAAGAGAAAAGTGCTTTCTGACTCCTAATGGCAAAATTTCATTATTATGATTTTAATGCTTTTAGACTAAAGGAGAGTTTACAGTGAGGTTGCAAAAATGGCACAGCTAAACTATTCCTCTAGGACATCTTTGTTTCATCTATGGGTTTGTGTTGAGGTGTGTTTAAATGCATTACATTTAAAACAGACTGTGATACATTAGACTATTTAAATGTCTTAAACATAAAGAGCTTCAGATAACATTGTCATCTGTTTCTGAAGGTAATACCACAGGAGGGTCATACTTTCTAGGATGGGTTATTACACTTTTTTTTTTATCCTGAACACTCTCCTCACCCAGGAGGTTTTGTAATTCCACGTGTCTTCAAACCTGTTCACTCTAAAAAAATAGCAAGATGTGAAGATTCTTTGAATAATATGAGAAGTAGAAAGTGTCTATTTCTTTAGATTTAGTCCAGAATTCACCAGGCCTTTCCTCACTTGTTTTGTTTATTTCAGGCTTGGGTTTAGGAAAAGGAAAGAAAGGTAATGATGAATGTGGTGAGAAGGAGAAGAAAGTTTGTAATTCATAAAACCGAAAGTCTGATTGGGGAACGTTCAGGGGGGAATTAAGACTGTGACCTACAAGAAAATGGAGTTAAGGGTTTAGTTTCAGTTCGAGAAATATACACTATATCCTTGATAGTCTCTGTTTATTCTGAGCAGATATATTTCAAGGAAAGCAAACATTTGAATGTGTGGTTTTAGCCATCTTTTAGTAATATCAAATTTTGATATGTTGTAGTGAGTAGAATAGAGTCCCTCCAAAAGTCGTGTTCATTTAGAACCTCAATATTAGTCTTATTTGGAAATTGGTATTTTTTTTTCTGATGTAATTAGGTAAGAATTAAGATGAGATCATACTGGAATAGGATATGTCCTGAATCCAGTGATTGGTGCCCTTATTAGGAGAGGAATAGGGCACAGAGACACAGAGAAGAAGGCTATTAGAAGACAGAAGAAAAAATTGGACTTATCTCAAGTCCAACAGCACCAGTATGTAGGAAATCATCAGAAGCTGAGTGAGACAGGAATCAGATATTGTCTCTGAGCCTCCAGATGGCTCAACACTTCTAACACCTTGATTTTGGAACTTAGGCCTCCAGAACTGTGAGAAAATAAGTTTCTGGTATTTAAATGAGTTTAAGTGAGCAATCTTGCAATGATCTGTTACGGATGTGGCATCTCTAGGAAACTAATGCAGTTTCTTCACAATTTAACCGAATAGTTAGTAACCTTAGGTTTAGGTGCCTTACTAAACCAAACACAATTATTTTCCTGAGCTTAAACTTTCAAGTTACTATTAGAAACTGGATTCAAGGGAACCTCCTGCAAAAGGAGTTTTGCAAAGGGGGGTATGGTGCTTCTAACTTTTCTGTGTCTATTTCAAGGCACAGGGCCCCACAGTGCTTCTCAAATGTGCAATATCTCTGAGCCCCTCCATCAATATCAGTCCCTGCATCATCTGTAGTGTAGAAGAATGATGGGATCAGTGCCTGTGGTTTTGGTCTTTGTCCTTGGAGGACTCATGCTTTTTGTTGGGCTGAGGGAGTGAAGAGAATTGACATAGACGGTTACTCTATAGAGAGAGGCTTTGGCAATCATCACTAAGCCTTCAAGCTAAATTTGATGTGTGGGTAAATTACATGGTTGCTTTTCTTGAATGAGATGTTTTCACCTGAAAACATCTTATTTCCACTAATTTCAGGTTATGATCCATGGCTCTTCCAATTTGCTCCTAAACAGAGCCATAGCTTTATCAGAAGGATAAATTTTGTAATTATAAAGGCAAAGTTTTAGGAACAATTTCCTCAGTGTAAGTACAGTATCCTTTATTACTTTGGCTTCCCTGTTCTTTTTCACCATCTTTTCACCCTTTGATGTTCTCATTGTAGGTCTGTCTTAGAATTAAATAGAAGGCCTAGATAAATCCAGTTGGAAATCATCTGTTTGGGTTAGTTAAGATGCATTTTCTTGGAAGAGGAGTGGTCTGTGAAAGATGGTAGATCTTTCTTATATTGATATCTGCAGATCTGTGGAAGGACTAGGAATACTTTTCTATGTTATTCCCTATTTTGGTAAATAGAATTCCAGTCTACCCAGCTTCAAATTAAA
This sequence comes from Uropsilus gracilis, assembly GCA_004024945.1. Lineage (NCBI taxonomy): Eukaryota > Metazoa > Chordata > Mammalia > Eulipotyphla > Talpidae > Uropsilus > Uropsilus gracilis. Next base: position 114,908 of record PVHY01000645.1, on the reverse strand, counting down.
ACCTAGAAATCACTCTTGAGTCTTTGTTTCCCATTATCCTTCATTTGCAACCAGTCAACAAGTTCCACTGATTCTCTTTTTTGCAGAAGAATCTGCCTCTCTTCGTCTTTCCTCATCCCTCTGTCAGTAGTGTAGCTCAAGCTGCCATCACTCTTGCCCAGATTGTTGCATCACCTTTAGTCACCCTCTTTTTATTCCTTTCTCAAAAGCGTTCAGTGGCCATTCTAAATATGAATCAGATCATATTTATTTTCTTGTTTGAAAGATCCTTATGACTTTAAGATTAAAGAGAACTCTTCAAGAGTAGTGTGATGATTAATTTTGTGTGTCACTTAATTGGGCAACAGGGTGCCTAGATATTTGACTAAACATTCTGCATGTGTCTAGAGAGTTCCTTAATGAGATTAATATTTGAATTGGTAGACTTAATCTAGTATATTACTCCCCAAATATGAATGAGGTAGGAGGACTCATTAGAATAAAAAGATGGGGTGATGGAGAATTAACTATCTCTGCCCCACTGTTTTAAAACTGGAACATTGGTCTTCTCCACCACTTTGACTATACCATTAGCCCTCCTTGGTCTCCAACTTGCAGATCGTGGGATTTCTTAGCCTCTCTAACATCTCAGACATCTATCTATCTATCTATCTATCTATCTATCTATCTATCTATCTATCTATCTATCTATCTATCTATCTATCTATCTATCTATCTATCTATCTATCTATCTATCTATCTATCTATCTATCTATCTATCTATCTATCTATCTATCTATCTATCTATCTATCTATCTATCTATCTATCTCTATTTTTCTAATCATTTATTATCTCCTGTTGGTTCTATTTCTTTGTTGAAATCTGAATGAGACACAATTGCACTGCTTACATGATCTGGTTATGTCAGTCTAATTTCTTGTAACTCTCTCACCTTCATTAAATACTATGAACTTCTTTCATAAATGGAAAATCCTGTTTCTGAAACATTGGTACTTCTTGATTGCATATTAGAATTATCTGGGCATTTAAAAAATTTATTGATAGTGGGTCCCATCCCCAGAGATTATTAAACTCATATGTGTGTTGGGAAATCAAAAACATTCCCAAGTGATTCTATTGTCTGGCATATGATAAGAACCACTGAAGCTTTGCACATGGTGCTCTGACTGTCATTTCCCGTTTTGTTTATCAGGCTTGTGTTCAAACATCCTTCTGGTACCCACTTAATAAACACTTGCTCCAAAAGCCTTCCTTCCTTGATTATTCTTAGACTACATTAGTTTTCTTATGTGTAGTCTTATAGCACCTTGTATTTTCCATATTATATCATTCATCATATGTAATGGTAATGATTTCCTTAATCCTTTGCATTACCCTTAGATTCTACATTCTATTGGGTCAGAGTTGTTTTTAGTTTTGCTTGATATTCTCTCCTAACACCTAACTTTGTGCCTGGTATTTGGTTCATTTGAATGCATGCACACATGTAAGTGTATATGGTCGTACATTGGTTGAAGCATTTATTTGCTTCAGAAGTCCATTTTGGGGAACTGTACTCAACCTGGTCTGGAATTCTCAGCCTCTTTCCAGAGTGATTACCTTTCAGTGATTGTACTCCCTTCACAACAGTGATTGTACTCCCTTCACAACTGCCCAGGGGCACAGTGTTTGGGGCCTATCCTACCCAACTCACATATTCTCTAGTCACCCAACCCTGACCTTGACCTACATTCCACCCTAACTCCAGTAATTGTTAGGTAGGAGCTTGTAGCTGCATGCCTTTGGGAATATTTTCAAACCATATTTATTCAAATCTCAGAATACTGACTTGGAAAATTTGGGGTGATTCCCAAGCATTTAATTTTTTTAAAGTTCCATAAATGATTCCACTGTACAATTTCATTTTTCATGTTTTCTAAATGTGTGAAGTGACTACTAGGAAAACAAAGAGAGTAATGAAAGGTCATATTTCAGTAGGAAACTTCAAAAGGAGGAAGATGTCTACCACTTGTGTCCACAGCCCTTTAGTTATATGAACATTTTAGGCCTCCTCAGTGTCCTTCTAGGAATTACGACCCCTCTTTTATTGTCTAATCTGAAGGAATGACCTTATGTGTTTCTCTTAGAGGCTTCGTGAAGCTGCAGCAGTTGAGGGGAGGAGCTATTTGGAGCTGGTGTAATACTGCAGGGCTTTCCAAGTTATAAACAGGGCTGACCTCTTTTCAGTTTCATATCACAGGAAAGTTTTCCTCCCAGCTGCCTAACCAAGGCTGGCTTCTGTCAATTTACAAGTAAGGGGACCTGGCACTTTGCTGTGGTGTCACTAAGTGTTCCACTTTATGTAACACAGCCTTTAGAACATTGCTCTTAAATATATGTTAGGGTTGGGCTATTTAAAGCTCAAGACTTATGCTGCTCAGACATGAAGCATAACACTCTAACATAGCTTTAAGTTATGCAAATTGTTTCTTCTCAGTTGCTGCAAGAAGCTTTGTTTTGTTATATTGGCCTAGGGCCAAACAGGTAGCGTGATATGAGTAGGCAGCCCTCCTACTACCTCTCAAGTTGCGCTTCAGCCAGTGCTATTCGCCAACTTCCAAACAGGGCAAGAAAGATGCACTGGGAGGTGCCATGGTTTGATTATGTGTAACCAATACTTGCCTGGAAGGAAGGAGACCCAGGATCCAGGCTCAGTGGTGGCACTGAAGAAAATTCATTCACCTCCCCATCTCTCAATCTCCTCTCAATCCAATTGAAGAGCTGAACTGGTCATCCTTTCTAAACCTAAAATTTTACTTCTTAAAAACTTAATTTTAGTATTCATCTATGTCCATAAATAACAAATGCTCATAGGCATCACCTATCTAATTCCTTATGTTAGTGAGATCACTTTTCCCCTTAGAAATTTGATCTGATTCGCTTGAATCTGAGTCAGTGTCAAGGCATGGAAAGACTAGAGTGTTTCCAGGATATCTTTCAATTCCCAGGCTCATCAACTTTCTCTCTATTTCACTATCCCCATCTGTCTGGGTGCAAAAGTCAGCTGGTTTACATAAGAAGACCACTCAATCCCAGTACTTTGTGAACTTAAGTAGAATTTATTCATAACTGGGGAGGAGAAATATGAAAGAGTCACTTTCTATTTTGCATGGCCTTCCTGTTACTCTCCTGACTCCATTCCCTTCCCCTCATCTCCACTCCACCTCCTTTCTCTCTAATCCTTGTCTTCCACTCCAATTCCAAATTACCTCTTTCATGAAGAGTAGTTTTGTCTTTGGGGGTAGTGGAAGGAGATGGTGTTTAACCTCCATGCCTAAACTTGCAAGCACAACCACAAATAACTTCTTATTATTGTGAATCACCCTTCTTGGGAGTAGTCTCTTGGTTACAGGAAACTTTGTCCCCCCTCCTGCCCCCATATATTTGTCTAATATTGTATCATAAGTTGATGCTTAGCAAGCATAGAAACTGTAGAATTTTCAGAATATACAGTGGGTTCTCCTTCAAGCAAGTTGTGTGATGTTATTAATAAAACCACCAAGACTTTAAAGCTTGAACTTGCATTATTTTGTTGTAAAAGAGAATATGATATAAGATTGTAGAACTGGAGTCTTTAGGTATAGATGTACAACTTTTAAAGTGAATGGCAAAAAACAATATGAACGACCTTCTGAATATTAAGACTATTTTACCAAATACTCTGAGTCCTAAGAAGAAAGATGCTACATAAGCACAACCTTTGCCTCATTAATCTAAACAGCATCCATGTGAGAGAAGAGCCTAGGTGGATTATTCCATTTTAAAGACAAGGAAATGGAGAAAGGACTTGTCTCCTAAGTCATCATTATTTCTGTTGCAGAGGTCTTCCATTTTTCTCCTTTATGAAAACTCTCATTATCAGACCAGGCTCATAGCAGCAGGTTGCTCTTTATTGCTGGACACTGTTCACCTCTTCACCTATTAATCTCATCCCTCCAACCAGTCTGAGTGTTCCTTGAGGGAAGAATGTAGACCCTCCATCTCTTTTGCAGTTCTTCAGCTCACTGCACCAGGTATAATGTGCTCAATAAATGCATATATCTATATATATATATATACACACACATATATGGACTGTGAATATATAGTATGGTAGTGACAGTTTAGCTAGCCATATTTTCCTTTTCTAGTAATGTTCCTTGTTTTGTACTAATTTGAAAATAATTAAAAGTAATATTAACATTTTTTTCTAAAAACAAAATTAAATAATGAAAGTTACCTTTGTCTATAACTCTCTCCCCAGATCTAATCAATTTATGATTAAGGGGAAATTTAATAATATAGTTTTGGAAAGAAAGCATGTAAATAATACTTATTCACATGTATAGGGCAAATTTCTAAAAGTATTAGAGGAGAATGGTCTGTGAAAAATAGCTATTTCTCCACCCATTCCCAGAACCACCTGCTTCCTCATCCCACAGATAAAAGCCATTGTTAGTCTCTGTTTCTGTAGAGATGGCTTCAGCTAACCCAAGCATATCTATATAGCTATACCTATCTACAAATTTTTGAAGCAAATACTAGCATTTATAGTCATCTCTCTCTATCTTTGTATTTTTGATTAATGACACACCTTGGAGATGTTTCCTCATTCATAGCATTTGTTTTTGTGGGCATACCATTAAACATTGATAATTCTCCTATTGTTTGCTCTCATGTGAATGGATATTAGATTACTTTTTCATCTATTGATAACAAAAACTGTTACAATGAATATATTTTCTACAGAGATCATCATGTGTATGTGTTAGGATTTTCTTAGAAGTGGAATTAGAAGTTAAAGGAGTTTGTGTTCTTAAGTATACATTTCAAACCATGATGGAAGAGAGTATGATATACTTTAGAAAGGTTGACTATAAGAGATGAAAATGTGGGGAAGGCATAAAAACAGGTTGTAGATAGTAACAGGTTGCCCCAGTGTGGCTACTGATGGCTGAAAATCATGGATAGTGCTTGCCACATGGCAGGCCCTTGTGGGCTCAGAGATTCATTAGTTCAAAACAATTCTGCCGTTGTTGTGTGATTTTATTTTAAGGAACTTTAAGTAGGTACTTTGCTTAACAATGAGAATAGCTATTAGAAGAGGACAAAAGTTTATTTACTATCTCCTGTGTGCCAGAAATGGAGGTGAAATACTCCCAAAACCATACTATTTAATTGTATGAGGTAGATTTTATTGTGATAGTTTTATAATGATGAACTAAAATTCAAGTAAAAATTTTGCTTATGATCTACTATGGAATTAAAGAAGGTTTTTTGAACTCTTTCTACTATGCCACACTGGTTTGTGTATTTTGAAAGATTGGAAATACTCAGTCAATTGAAACAACATTTTTCTAAGGAAGTAGGTTATGAGTCCAATGGTACTGAAGCAGGGAAGATGTCCAAATGCATGTACTTTGAACTTGTCAACAGAAATAGAAACCACCTGGTAACCAAAAGATATTTTCTGATGTTTTAAAAAAATTCACTGTTTTCTCTCATATAGTGTGGGTCTTAGAGACATAACTGTCATCACACATGATGACCCTGCTCAAGATGGAACAGATTTTAATCTCAGCATCATTTTAGAAATTGGCAATTTAAGGAAAGGGAACATAAGGGAGTGGAACACAAGTTTCACTTTCACATTAGGATGCACAGCTGAACTGAGACACTATCAATGACCAAAATTTGAGTCCTGTGGTTACTGCTATGATGAAACATTGTGGAAAGGGGAGTTTCACTTCCAGATACAGACTGACTGCTGATAGAACCAAGAAAACTCATGCTATAATCTGTTGGCCTTCTCTTAACAAAGAAAACCAGCCACAGAAAATTTGTAGGATGCCATTGAAGGCAACATGTATCTTCTACAAGTGTGCATTCCAAAGGTGGCAGTTCTGGGGCTCAGTGCCTTTTTAATAAGGGATTTTGCACATTGCACCTTGATGAGTTGTTTCAGTGATATTAATTAGCTTAATGCAACAATTATTTGCTCTGTTCCTACCAGTATGAGAGTTTCACCATGATGAAGCAGATGGAAGAGATTTGAAATATAAATTCATGTCTTATGTATTGAAGGCAGAGGAATTTGAGCCTAATATAGATAAAACCACATAAGGACAAAAAGGTATAAGGCATTTCTCCAATAAAATCTACCATAGGAAAGCCACTGAACTAAGTTCTCAGAATAATAATTAGGGGAAATTAGATTTTCGGTTCCTGCCCTTCTTATTTACAATGAAGATAGGATAGAGGACATTGAATGGTTAATTATATGCAGTAAGAATTGCAGAAATAACTGTTATAGGTAATTAGAAATGTTATGTTATGCTGGGTAGGTGGAAGAAAACTTTGTTTAGAGGTTAGAGCTGAAAACCAAAAGTGCACATGATCAAATATTTTTATTGTCTTATTTCTGACTGAAGAAATTTTCTAGTAGAAGATGGGTGATCAGGGCCAAGCATGGTGGCTCATGCCCATAAGCAGCAGCATAGGAAGCCATGGTGGGGGCCAGGGACCAGGGTTCAAGTCCCACTGGAGGCATGTAACGAGACATAGTTCCAAAAAAATAGCTGGGCATGGTGGCTCATGCCTGTAATCCCAGCTACCTGGGAAGCTGAGGCTGGGGATGATTGCTTGAGTCTGTGGTACCATGGGCAACATGAGCCTGTGGTTCCATGGGCAAAAATAGTGAGACCTAGTCTCAAAAAAAAAAAAAAAAAAAAAAAGATAGGTAATCAAATATGTCTATCTTTCTTCCTTCGAGGCCCAGATAAGTTAGACTTTGCTTTATGTTTTGGCCAAAGCAAACAAACTGACTATGTCTCATAATAGATGCTTTAAGAGCCACATACAATGAACTGCACCTTGTTGCTCGGATGTACTGGTACCCAAGGAGACTTCTTTTGCGGAATGACCTCTGTCAATCATGATCCCCAAAGGACCATGATGAGTCCTCTAGCACTTACAAGATACAGTGTTGCAGTTTTATCCCACTGATATTTGGGAATTTTGTGTTTCTACTACCCATCTTGACTCATGAATAGACCTCCTATTTATTTATATTTTTGGTGAATATTTATTGAAGGATGTTAAATTCTGTTCTTGGATGCTAGGAATACATCTTTTAAAAATACATACATATTTTTCAATATATATGCACAAATTATATACAAATATAAATTTCTTGTTCTCATAAAGCTTATATTGTATTGTGCAGGTATCAGGAGATGAACCCAGAGACAGATAACAAAGAAATAAACAAGTGAAACATAATTAGTAAGATTTTCAACTGTGACAACTCTTGTTCTTGGTAAGAAAGAATACCTTTTCAATAGGAAATTTTATCAGGGCAATTAAAAGAGAACTCTCTGAATAGGTGATATTTGTAACTAAAACCTGAAGGGTAAAAAAGACTCAACCATGTGGAAATCTAGTAGAGAGTGTTCCTTAAAGAGGGTACAGCAAACCTCTAAAAGTCAAGAAATGATTTTTTTTAAGTGAGGAACAAAAGAAGAATAGTATGGTCTAATCAAGGTTTTAAGAGAATGTGATTTCCCTTTAGATCAGAGAAACAAGAGCCCAATATTGCATGCAAAGGTAAGAAGGTTGAATATTATTTTAGGTAAAATGAGAGGGAGGTCATTGCAATATCTTAAGCAGAATAATGTGAAACTATTAGGGAGAAAACCAAACATGGATGCAGGAAGACCATTTAGGGGAATATTGCAGTATTATGAGGAAGAAATTTTGGGCACCAGAGTAGCTAAAATCCAGCATGTATGATAACATATTTTGTTAGTATAACCAACAGGATTTTTTCCTTTAAATAATTTATTTATAAATATTTATTTCACATCTTTGTAATCCTTAGGGTTCAATCACCACCTCCTTTCCCTGATGACTTCTCCTTACCCCTTTCTCCCCACTGCCAGTTGTGTATTCTAGTTTGGTTGTTAGCTTGTCTTGAATTTTCCTCCTGGCTTTTTGTTTGTTTTCCTATATCCCATATATTAGTGAAACCAGTTGGTTTCTGTCTTTTCCTTTCTCATTTGTTTCTGCTAATATGATTTCTTCTAGGTACACCCATGTTATCTCAAATTCATCAAATTTGTCATTTTTAATTGATGAGTAATATTCCACTGTGTATCTATACCACATCTTTTTCTTTCATTCATCTGTTTTGGGACATTTGCATTGTTTCCATGTTCTTGCAATTATAAATGGTGCTGCAATAAACATCCGAGTACAGGTGTCCCTTTGAATAAGTATTGAGGTTTCCTCTGGAGGACTTTTTGATGGAATACATGGATGAATATTAAAATAATGTCTAAAAGTTTTGGTTTGAGTTAAATGAATTAAGTCATTTACAGAGAGAGAGAGACAGGTGTAAAATCAGGAAGGAGATTGGAGAGGTGAAATAAGTCTTATTCATCTAAATTTGATGTTCATATTGGACATCAAAACTAAGACTCAGAATAAGAGTCTGTGGTCAAATTAAATGCTAAGTTTTGTGGTAAAATAAGGAGTCACTAGGAAATAGATTATATTTAAAAGCACGAGAGTAGATGAGGTTATCTAGGGAAGTGTACAGATAGTAAGAGGAGAGTCAAATACTAAATCCTTGGGAATCTCAAAATGCAGAGGCTAAGTAAAAGAGTCACATGAAGAATACTTAGAATGAGTAATTGAGAACATAAGAAAAAAGATAGATAAGTGTGTGGAGTGATGGAAACCTAGAAAAGAAGGATAAGAAGGAAAGAATGGTTAGACTTCTACTGTGAGGTAGATAAATAGTATGGTATATATTTATTCACATTGGTACAAAGGTGGTCCTCAGTGAATTTGAAAGAATAAATTTAGTGGAGCTGGAAGCTAGATTTTGAAGGGTTGAAGAAGGAATGAATATGAATTGGAAAAGTAGAGAAATTGTAAAAAGAGGTATATAAGCAAAGAAAGAGTAGTCTAATTGATAGATGGTAGGGCAACTGTGGCTCAGAGGAATTTTTTTTAAGGATTAGTGGTCCAAAAACATGGTATAGGATTTGAGGATGATTTTAAGGAAAAGAAGGAAGAAGGAAGATTTGAGGAGGAGAAAAAGGAGAAGAGGGAGAAGAGAAATACTTAAATATAACACATTTGAAAATGGAATTTGAGCCTTGCTAGAATAGAAGGCATTGATTTAAATCACAAGGTGTGTTTAGAATTTGTGTGGAGCAGTAAGGAAGGCAGCATCATCAGCAATGTTACATTTGTGGCATTTATGATGATATTTTGGCGCAAAATTTAGTGGAATGGACTGAGTGTAGTCATGACTTTCTTAGGGAAATACAACTAAAGGTTGAAATACCTAATGTAATTGGAGAGTTGAAAGGGAAGTTCCTTCAGTTCAGTCTGTTCTACCATTGCCATAACAGGCATTCATTTAGCTTCTGCTCAAAGGTGAAAGCAGTTTGTAAAGGTCCTCAGTTAATTTTTGTTATTTAGACCAGGAGAAACCAAACTTGATGAAACTTGTATTTTAAGCAGCTTCACAAGGAGAAAACTTAGGAAAAAAATAAGGAAGCTTGGACTATGGACTCTCTGTAGATAATGAGGTCAGATGGGAGACCTGAGGGATAGAATCAACAAGAGCGGCTTCATGGGGACTGTAGAGAATGAGAGGCCATGTGGCTGATCAGCCGCTAAAGACTGTAAGAGAAAACACTTGAAACCTTTATTCTCCAAGTGGAAGAGTTAGATAGGAGCAAGGGTAAAATGTGCCTCTGTATTTTTTAAACTTTGAGAAGATGTGAACAAAACATTTAGAGATATGGGACTTGACTTTGAGGATGATTTTCTCATAAGTGATTTCTGAGCAAGTGCGAATAGATAAACCTGCAGAGAAAGCGTATGTAAAGAGAAGGGCAAAGCAGAGAGGAAAAAGTGAACCAAGTGAAGGATAGAGGGAAGAGCAATGAAATACAAATTCAAGAAGCATGTGCCCTTTGGATCAAATGCCACTAAAAAAAGGTGATTAGGCCAATGGTGCAGGTAACTAGTGTTCTGTCTGCTTGGTGTACAGTTTTGGAACTTCTCAGAATTCTCTGCGGTAGTGAGAGGGTAGGGGTTCTAACTTTCGGAAAATAGACTCATTCAAGGTCACACTGCAATTTCCATAGAGCAGTGATTCTCAAAATGAGGTTCCCAGAGCATCAGTATCACCTGGGAACTAGCTGGAATAGCAAATTCCCAGACCTCACTCCATATCTACTGAATCAGTCACACTGGAGGTTGGGGCCCAGCAATTTGTGTTCTAACAAGCTCACCAGGAATTCAGATGGACACTAAGTTCAGAAGCTATCAGCTTCCATGTAGCAAAAGCATGGTGGGAAGAAGCAAGTTGGTGAATGGGGCTAAGAAAGGAAGACAGGAAGAACTGGTCACTTTCCCCAATTAGATCTGACTTCATTTCCTGGAACTGCGGTTAGAGGGTGCTCATTTAGCACCCGTAGATACTGTTTTTTCAGTATTATCTTGGCTTCCATTTGATTATAAATCCTTCTGTTAATGTACTTGTTTAATGGTATTGTATTTGTGGGCATATGGATTCTTTAATTAGAAAGCAAATTTCACTAATGGTGAGAAGGAAAAATGACTAATAGTCTAGAGCAATAAAATCCTAAACAGGTAAGGGATCTGGTTTTGGGATTATTTTGATGGTTCTCAGAATCTAACACAATAGTTATACAATAGGATTGATAAGAATTGACAAATGAGAGATGACCATTAATTTCACACAGGTTAGCAAATTAGCATACTGTTACTTTAAGGAGAAAAATTAAGAAAACTTTCCTCTTTTACTGTGGGGGTCTTCTTTACAAAAAGGAATAAACATGTTAACATGAATGCTTTCTTTTTCCTTTTTGGTAGATAACACTTTCTCTTGTCCCATGTCAAAATGAGCAGTGTATCTTTGAAAACTGTTGAATTGGAAAACTGTTGATCCATTCAACCCCATGTCTGACCAGTTTTCCCTTACTGGCATTGGTTTCATTTCTCTTCTAATCTTGGCTCCAGACTCTGAAGCTTCCTATTACTTTGGGGTCTAAATCATCTGACTTCCTCTGCCTCCTTATGACATGGTTCTTCATCATGTAGGCTGAATGTTTTTAAATGTCTGTATGGCCAAAGGAAGAAAGGAAATATTCTGAAGATAGCACGTCTATGCTTCGGTTGTTTGTCCTCCTTATATTTTGGTCAGGTATATCTTTCAGGAAGTCATCAGAGTAGTGACCATCACTTTTCTTAGTCCTCAAATAACTTTTGCCTGAGGAGTTTTTGATTGACTAACTTTGTGGAAAAAAAAGTTAAAAAAAAAAAAAAGAAGCTTTTGGCAGTCTTCAATAGGACAGATGGAAATGTGCCTGGCAGGGTTTGATGTTCTAGGATTAAGTTTCCATCATCTTTTGTCTAGTCACAGAAGGTACTTTGGAGTAAGGAAAGTAAAACTGAGCTTGATGTGGGCTCATTTGGCTAGATATTTGCTGGTCGAACACGTAATTTTTTGGCATATGCGTGTAACATTTTCAATATAAATGGGGATCTCAGTGAGCATTTGATGAAGGAAACATAAGGCCTCAACAATTACAACCATGAAAAGAAAACATTAAAATAGGAAACTAAAATTCACATGTGTCTGTAAATATCTATAAGTGCAGACAAAAACATGTTTATGGGCCAAACCAGATCTACAGTGAAAGGAAAGATCAAGGTTAGATTAGCTAAATGATGAATGCTATTGGCAGATTTACTGAGCTTAGTACTGAGCAAAGGTGTTCAGCAGTTTGTATTTTTGATGTGTGCTGTCAATGAAAGATACACATCCTTCCTGTGAAGTGAGTCAGTGTTCCTTATTTCACATGTGAGGAAACAAGGGCAGGGAGGATAAATGATTTGCTGTTTGCCAACCAGTTATATCTTGCTAACCATGTTGCTAGAACTTCCAGTTGGGTTTCAAAAGATGGTTTTAATTTCAAATTTTGTCTGAGTTCATGCAAGGCCAATTAAGTAAAATTTCCAGGTCTCTGAAGTTACCCACTTTGTCCTGCCTTGGAGGTAGGTAATGGTCATTAAGGGTCTACTTGTAAAGTATGGTGCCTTAAATTCACACTTATCTTTTTTCTTAATATAAACTTGCCATCCCTGCATGCCATTTTTGTGCCATAGAGAGCAAAGAGTAAGCTTGCTGGAAAATTAATTAATTCAATAATTGGTGACAAAGAAGCTCGAAAGCTTGCCAGACCAGTAGTAACCCAGTGTGATTTGTAGCAACAAGATAGAGAAATACCTGAGCTTTGAGTTTCAAATAAATATATCATATATATAAATATGCAAATATAAATATATATAATAAATATATAAGTATAAATATATATAAATATAAATATATGATATATATATATAAGCAGTAAGGAAAAGGGACAAATGAGAATAAAAGTAGGAGTTCAATTTTTCTCATGCATGACAGAAAGCCTCTATGTGGAGTGACCTTCTACACAAGGTATAGTGTATTCTTTCAGGAGGAAAGTGAATATATTGTTATGGGAGAGTTAATCCTGCTCAGAAAACTTGCATCAGTCAGCACAAATTAATGAGAATGTTGTGTCCCCTAAGTAAACTGCAGAGAAGATATAGAAACCATAGTCTCTGCAGATAGAAGTGATATTTAGGAAACATCCAGGGTTTGGAAGGTAAGACATCACATGTAAGCAGTGTGGGCAGAGCTTGCCATGTACGAAGGAGGTTATGAAAGTTCAGCATCAAGTTCAAGAGGTATGCCTGGAAGATGGGAGTATTTAGACTAGTGTGGTAGAAGATTTCAGCTGTGTGATTCATTCCATAACCTGTAAATGAAGAGATTATCACTATTGCATTTTGCCAGTGGGAAAGGAAACTAAATAATTTGAGGAAAAGAGGATTTACAGTATCAGGACATTTTGAATTTCAATGGAGAAGTTGTCAGAGTCTTCAGAATGAGTCAGAAAGAGTTATCTGGTTAGTAGTGGATGGTTTGGGAGTATGTGATTCATAGGGGGAATTTTATGTGTTAAAAACATCACTGAGTAAGTGGACTTTCCTGTATTTTGTGTGTGTTGCAATTTGTTTTGTTTGCAGTGAAACTTGATTATAATTTGATTATATTTAAGGAACTATGTTTGAAATCTCTAAGATTCAAATACTTTTGTAGATAAGTTTTAATATGGTAATGTCTTAAAATGACTTTAAAATTTGATAAACTGGCAGATATCAATGCCTGGTTATAGAATATCATATCAAATTCTGAAGGGGGATTGTAAAGGGTTAAGTAAAGTTATATTTATATTTTCAAAGTCATATTTTCAAGTTCCATCAAGCAACAAGCTAAAGATTGCTCTGTGCTGTCTTCTTCTAAACTCTGTTTTCTAAATCTATTTTATGGGGATGACCTAGAATGAAGATTAAGTCAGTGTAAAAGACATTATTAAGATATTATTTTCAAGCTGGGTGTGGTGGTGTGTGCCTGTAATTCCAGTTCTGGGAGGCTGAGGCAGAGATTGCTTGAATTCATGGGATCAAGGCTACCCTGGGCAACAAGTGAGACCTAGTCTAAAAAAAAAAAAAAAAAGCAGGGGTGGTGGTACATGCCTGTAACCCCAGCTACCTAGGAGGTTGAGGCTAGGGATCACTTGAGTCCATGGGTTCAGGACTACCCTGGGCAAATAGTGAGACTTAGTCTCTTAAAAAAAAAAAGTATTATTTTCAAATTTTCAATTGTGAAATAGAAAAAATTTTGAAAAACAATAAAGAGAATAATGTCCAAATAAATTACAACACATCTATTTGATTTTGCCTCCTATTTATATACTATTAAATGTTAATAAAATGTAGGTTATGAAGACAATGAAGATGGAAAAAACATGTAAACTCATGTTTAAGTGGAAAGTTTAGGATAATAATATCTAATGCTTATTTCATACCTATTAGGTAATATCTGTTTTATGTCTCTTAAATGCTTTAACTCATTTAATTACCATGATAATCTTGAAGGATATTACTTTACTTTTTTTAACTCCCATTTTGCAAATGAAGGAACTGAGATGTAGAGAGACCAAATAATTTTTCCAAGGTTATGATTAGAAAGAAATAGAGCCATTTGGTACCAAAGGCAGGACATAAAATTATATCTAGATATAATTACAACTATTTTGAAACCTGTATGTGGAAAGAATATGCTGATGCTAAAGAGTAAGAACATATATTTCTGATATATAACCATATTTCTGCAAGACTGTTATTTTCTAAGGTCTTCTAATTACTTAGACAGCTAGATAAATGATCTTGTGAGGGTTGAAAATCCCAAATGGATTGTATGATTCCTTTGGGGAATATGTGAGGTTGTTTGTTTTCTTGGTATTGTTGGGGTAATCTCAGTGATATTAACTGTAATTCACCATTTATTTTCTCTTCTGATTTTGACTATACACAGACCATATACAAATATTGGAGACCAGAAGAAATATATGATTTTGGTGTGGATAGAGCCAAATGTAACTCAACAAGTTGTTTCTACTCTCAGAGGGATTTGTGGAGCCTAAACTCCAGATCCACATGATACTATCTTATAGTAATAATGTTATATTACATTTGATTGCTATTTGCAATTCACAAATCATTTTCATCATTATCATCTCATTTGAAATTCACAAAAGTATTACCATGATATTGAAGATGAAAAAATTAGGGTTCAAAGATTCAAATTGCAAAACCTGAAGTGAAAATTTATTATTCTATTCTTTTATACAAAAATGTCATCACACTTTGCATATGTGTATATGTGCATATGTATGTATGCATGCATTAACTATCATATAGCCACCTAGCTGTCTAGTTATCTATCTAGTTGTCATCTACTATCATCCATCCAATTTCCACACAACTTGCTTTTCTCACTAAGTATATTACATACACTCTCCAAGCTCAGATATAAACATGACTTTCAGTAGTTGCATGATAATCTACAACAAACAAATGCATCTCAGTCTATTCAAACATTCCATTCTTGCAGGCATATAGGTTGCTTCAAGTTTTTGCCATCTAAAATACAATTACAATAAACATCTTTGTAATATATGTCTTCATGTACTGGTACTTTAATTTTTACAGGGCTGATTCCCAGAAGTAAAATTGCTGAGTCAAAGGATATGTGCTTTTAAAATTTTAATATATCGTGTCAGATTCCTCTCCAAAAGGCTGGGTCAAACGCTTTCCCACTGATGATGTCTGGAAGTGCCTGTTTGTCTGCACCCTCAGCACCACTGGGGGTGTCATTCTAGTCTCTTGCAAGATAAACTCTGGGTTTCTGACTCTACTCCAACCTCTACTTTCCTAATGTGTCTCAAATAATGGATTTGGAAAGATTTTTAAAGTTATCTTTAGAAGATTATTTACAATCTAATAGACTTAGGTTCTGATAGCGGGCTGCTTTTGGCTTTAACCAGTGCTATGTATATTCACAAACATATCAATAAATAATAACCATTATGGTTGAACATTAAAGTTGACAGTACATGTAATAAGTTATGAACAAATCTCCTCATTAGCAGCACTATTATTTTGGTGTTTGCAGCAATCTAATAGTCACAGCTAAGTTGAAACAAGAGCCATTATGTATGTAAGACATTTTTAGCTCATTTACTCTGAGTTCATTTTGCACACAAGAGTATTTGGCCTATGCCATATGGCTTAATGTCAGAACAAGATGCAAATTGAAGTGAAGAGGAATAGGACTTCTTTGACATAGTGTGTATTATCATATATTTGGATGCTAGTGGTTTTAAAACCGAGTTAACCATTGTTTCTGAATAGATTTGTATTTTAATTATGTCTGAGTGACCCACATGTTTTTATTGTTGTTGAAATGGAAGGACTATTGTCTCAATATATTTATTTATGTATGTTTATGTTTGCCAGTTAGAATTGAAATTGTGACATTCCATCACTGATCTTAATTTCCCCTTTAAAAATTTATTTTCCATATCTCACAGGCTTATGTTGGGGGTGTTAATTAATTTGAATGCAGAATCCATACAATGTTTAACTTGTCTGACATCTGTTTCCATTTTTGTAGTAATGGTACTTTTTATTTGGGGGAACCATTTTCCCCTTGGGTCTCATATAAGACTAATATGAACACCTTCTTACTGAACCCTAAACTGAGTTCTAGTATATTATGTTCCCTTGGCATGTGGTTGGTTCAGGGTGGGCATGTAACCTGGTTCAGTACAAGGACACTCAATTATGAGACATTTGCTAGAATTCTGTGGACGTGACTATCCCTCCCACAGTGATTACTAACTCCAGGCTGAGTTAAGTCTGAGCTACAGGTCCACACGAAAATAGTATCTACCTGATAATGAAGACCACCCAGAGGTTTGCTAAAGGTGAAGAGAAACTGAGTCCTGGTGCTACATGTGAGTCTCTAATTAAATTTTCCATGGACTTTACTATTTTATGAGCCAGAAAATTCCCCCTTTCCTTATTTTTAACTTCACTCACTTTAAGCTAAATAAATTGGATCTTAACTGTTTTAGATTTTCAAATTGTACTGATTTTTCTATTACATTTTTAAATGATATTTTAGTGACTTCACTGTTTCACTGCACAATCAAAGCTATATTAACATTTCTAATGCTAAACCTTAATTAGATTAAAAAAGAAACACAGGAACCAAGGGATGAATTTTTCTTTGGCAGTTCCACAAATATAAAAAAAGTTAGTCTCTCTGTTTTTCCAGTGAGTTTATTTAGTACATTTTTAGGTCAGTATTAGCATCTGCAGTACTTCCCTCCTTGGACAAAGTTAACAACTTTATGAGATTTTTAAATGTTTTTAGTTCTTTGGATAATAGCATAGAGAACCTTATTACTCCAGCACATTAAATATTGTCCTTGGGAAAGCTATTGATAGAGTAAACTGAAGCTAGGTTCCTTCTTTGGGGTATCTTTCATGTGATTACAAATTATTTCTTAGCTTGCTCTTTGTTTCATCTTGTTTTAGGCACCTAAAGCAGACTTTGGAAATTAATATTCTTCCTTGTGAGCTGAGATAAAAAATACATTAAGTGTCATGTAACAGTCAATATATAGTTTAAATGTTTTAGAAATAAAATGCAAGGGTAGGTGAAGGAAACCAGCATATTTTCTAGCATTTTCTAGCAAATTTAGGGGAGGGCAAGTCATTATCTGTTTAGACCCCTACTTGAAAAATATTTTCCTAACCAAATGTAGTCATAAATCAAGACTGAAAAGGTTTCTCCAATAGTCTCAGAGAGGCCAGACATGGGGACTGAATCTGGAAGTTCCCCAGAATGACATTCAGACAAAAACAGTGCTGTAGGCCAGTGCACATTGAAAGAAGAGTCTTTCCCGAGTGTAAAATGTACTGAAATGTACTTAGAAATACTATAGATAAAATCTCTGTTCTTAAACCATGTACTGTGCAAGGCACAGCAAAGACTAAAACTTTCCTAGAACTAGTGATGAGGAAACTTCCATGAGGAAATGACACTCCAAAGCATAGGACTTGAGATGCATAATATAGAGAACACATAATATGATGAACTGTGTAAGGTGAGAACTTGACAAGAACTTCAGAGCACATATATTTATTTTTTTTAGTCCTGTCCATCTAAGAGACCTCACCAATTCTTTAATGAGTGCAGTTGATGTTGAGGAATAATAGTTGTAAAAGGGTACTATTGATATATTGTTAAGTAGTCCAAGGACATATAAAATTTATTTTTCCTTTGTATGGTCTCTGCCTGAGTTAAATGTATAGAATAATGTTTGTAGTCCTTAGGTTACAGAAAGGAATCCATCAGTGTCTCTAGTCATTTGTAGATTCCATGAAATCTTTAGCTGGGTTCATGTCTCCTAAGTGGTACAGTTAAGATGCTCAGCATGGGCATATCATAGGAGTACTTCCTTCTTGGAATAACTCTTGTTGGTATGGTTTCCATGTGCTTGTGCTACCAAGGTTCTCTTCCCAAGCACTGTATTCAAGGTGCTCTCTGAGTTCAGGTCACATTTTACATCTACAAAACCACATACCTGGCTGTATACAATGACAGCCTGAAGTTGGGTCAAAATGGGGCAGAAGCCTCTAACCAACAGGCCACTTTTAAAATGCAGCTTCTGCTAGTCAGGTCCCTCAGGTCCATACCACCTGCAAGTAGAAGTTGCCAGACAAACGCAGATTAACAACAGAGTTTTATTAACAAGGGTATTTAACAGGATATTCAACAAAAAAAGTCCTCAGTGCCACAAGTGGTCAGTTAGTTCACCCCAAGACTGCTTAGTCTGAAAACTCCGAACAAATGTCCAAGATGGTGCCCCTACAAACCTGAGACAAAGTCCAGTCCTTCTCCAGCATCTTCTCTTTGCTTCTTCTCTCTCCAGAGTTCTGAGCTGCTCTTCTTCTCCAAGACTCTTCAAACTTTTCCACAGATGCTGATGTACAAATCAGCTGCACAAATCTGCCGCCTGGCTGTGGTTCCATGTGCTTCTTTTACCAGGCCTGCCTTCTCCAAGGCTCTTCAAATTTCTTCCACATTTGCTGATTCAAACTCAGCTTTCCAAATATGCCACCTTGCTGCAGTTCCAGGCACTTTATTTACCGGATCCACCTTCAGTGGCTTCTGACCACGTTCACCAGGCCTGCCCTCAGCAGCCCCTGGTCATCCCCAGCCTGCCACTATGGCATCTGACTCCACACTGGCAACTTCTTTGCTGGCCATTCTCCCACCATGGCTCCTTGTCACCTCTTGCTCACTCTTCAGGGGGCTTCCCCTGGCAGGTAATGTGGGGCCTATTCTCTCAGCCTACCATTCTCATCTCTTTCTTCCTCTCTTCTCTCTCCTTGATTCTCTCTTTTTATACACCCTCTCTTCCACTTCCCATTTTCTCTAATGGTTCTTTCAGATTCTGCCCACCAGAGCATTTTGGCCCCCATACAATTTTTAACTACAACACTATCCTCTATCAAACCCTATGGATGCTTTTTAAATACTCAAAATGATTCATAGAAAGAAGTCTTCCTAGTGGTAACTCTGTATCTCCTGTATTCACCGGACTTTTCTTCTTCTCTTAATGTAGTAAAATAAATATAAAACTTTTCATCTTAACCATTTTCATGTTCAATAGTAATAAATGCATAAAGTTGTGCAGTCATCACTATATCCCTTTTCATCTTATAAAAATGAAACTCCATGTCCATTACCAGTAGGGAGTTAAGACACCAATATTTCCCCTTTTCCCTCTCCCCAAGTTGCTGGTAACCACCATTCTACTTTCTGTCTATATGAGTCTCCATCTGGTTCTCTCTTTGATAACATTCTACCTCATCAAGGAGTCTGAGTGGATAAGAGGTGATCAAAATAGGGAGCTGTAGGAAATGCAAAAAAAAGGAAGGGACCATACTCTGTTAAGCAACAGATGCTTGCACAAGCTCCTTACCCTACAGGCTTCAGTCTTCTCTTTAGTAAAATGGGGATAATAATATTTACCACATTTTTGGAATGACTTTTGTGAATAATAAATTGCTTAATACTTGTAAAATACACTAAGAGTACCTGGGACATACAAAAGACTAAATAAATTCTAGTGGTGATGATGATGATGATGATGATAGTTTTAGGATAACTGACCCTGGTTAAATGAGCCAGTTCAAACACAAAATGAAGTTATAGCTGATGCAACCCCAACAAGTTGTGAGAAACTGGAAATTCAACTCATTGTTCAGATTTTCTGTTTACTGGATCATGTTCATTTCAGTTTGCTACATTGTGCAGATTTGTAAGGTTATTTTTTATTGAAGTACTTGAAGAGCAATATGAAGGATACAAGTAAAAGAACACTTTACACATAGCAGGGAACCCTTGTATCTATCCATAAGGTTAAAGATCATGTTAATAACTGTCCCATTGCCTGGACATTTTTTACTATTAGCAGAGAAAGTACCTTAGGAGCTATAATAAAGTTGCTGTTAGAGAAAATAACCTCTTCTTTATGTAATAATTACTTACTCTGGTGCTTACAACTTGGGCTTTAAATAGCTCAAGAGATGATAAGTCTTGAGATTAAAAGGGACAAACTGAGCATGTGCTTACACATGCTCCACTCCTGCTCTGTAGACAATGACTAGAGCACGCTTCAATTCCACTCCTACCTAGATGCTGTTATTTGTTTCCATGACACTAGTTCTGGGAATGGCACCGAACACATTCAACCAGTGCGAGTGACGGATTAGATAGTAATTGATGTGTGTTACGAAACTCACATCTGGGCCTTCCACCAACTGAGAGTCAGTTTGATTTGATCTGGCAAAAGGAGTTGCAAAGCATTTAGTTTTTAAATTATAGTGATTTATAGAAAAGTGCCTCTTAAGATGACTATCAGCTTGTAGCAGGTTGAGTTCCCAGAAAAATGTGCTTTCATTGTCCTGATTTCTCCAAATGGCAAACCCACAAGGATATTTCTCTTCCACATGCCCTCCTGGGGCTATTTCTTCCTTTTGTTGGATATGCTGCAGATAGCATTGCTGATACTAAGGCTGTTGTGTGTAGTGTTATGAGTTTATTTTGGATGATTGAATAATACTTGATTTATGAAAACTATGGACTGATAGTTAGAATGAAAAAATTAATTCAAAATAGATAGTATATGCTTTATAGAATGTTATGCCTTAAACTCACTGGGTAACAACCTACAACTATTGAATACCTTCTCTCTGGACGACTCCTTCCTTAGCAGAATTTGCAGAAATGTGATGTCAGATTTTTTTCATCTATTTATTTATTTTATTTATTTAGCTTCACCTTAACAGAATTGAATTTCTGTCTATATTTTATCTTTTTTTGGGTATTTAGGCTTTCTATTCCTTCTGGGAAATGAGATATTCTTCTCTAGTAAAGGAATTTCAAGCATCATTAAAATAGCAAAAGAATCGTGCTAGAACTGGATAAGACAGTCTTCTGATTTTAGATCATGTAAGAGAAATGCTGAGGCAAAAATGACTTAATCCCTCTGGACGAAAACAATTAAAAAATCAGAAATCAACTTTTACTCATATATGGCTACTGGAAACTCATACCAGACGAACAACAACATGTTTTGAAGTCCTCCTCTAAATATAGTTCTCCTGAATTTGATCCCCAGGGTAGTGCTTCTCAGACTTTAGTGTGCATGTGAACCTACTAGGATCTTGTTAAAATGTTGAGTATGATTCAGTAGATTTTGGGTGATGTCTGAGATTCTAATTTCTAACAATTCATACTTGATGCTAATGTGGTTGATCTCTAGACTATATCATTCAAGTAGTTAAAGTCTGGAAGGTTCTACTATTGCAAATCTTCTTCCTTGTGTCTTTAAACTTCCTTCTCCTTTTCCTAAGATGAGGTTTATATACATATACATATACATTATACATTATATATTATTTAATGCTATTGTTACTAATAGTTGTGTCATTCCTTATAGTAAGCCCTTTAAAAATCAAATCAAATAAAAAAATTATAGTCAAAAATATTGCTTAGACACCACAATTTATTAAGCACAAGCTAGGTTATGTTATATATATATATATATATAACATATATATATATATAACATATATATATATTATACATAGAGAGAGGGAGAGTCAGAGAATATAGGAGTAATCAAGGTAAAGACAAAGTTCTTATTATATAACTTTCTACTGGGAGAAGACAATTATCAAATTATGCCAGATAGTGTTAAGTACTATGTAGAAAATTTGGTTAGGGTGAGGGGATAGAGAATAATGAGCTAAGAGTGGGAGACATGAAGATATATGGTAGGTTGTCTTGAAGGACATCTCTTTCCCTCTTATTCAACTAAAGCAACATTTAGCTCTTCAATTTAGTTATAAAATAAGTATTTAATTTAAACAGCAGAAACTCAGGGAAAACTTTATTGAATGAAAACAGAAAATTATACTTTCTTAATTGCACAATTTTTGGTAGGTTTTTTTGCAATGTAATATACATTGAATTATGTGGTTCTCACTAGGGGTGAACCACTTACCATATGATATGTATAAAGTCTCTTACCATTTTTATTGCCCATTGATATTTCTATGAAAATTGGAACATTAATGATTTCTAAAAAATAAAAAAAAAAAACTTTTTCAAAAGGACTTGAACAGTATCAAAAACTTATTTAGAATAGAATCACAGAAATACTGTCAGTTGATTTTTTGATAAGGGAGCAAAGTCAATATAATGTTAATAAAATAATTTTTTCAACAAATGGTAATGTTACAAGTGGACATCCATACATATAAAGGAAATTCTTCATCCACACTCTTTATAATAATTGTTTCAAAGTGGGTCATAGATCTAAATGTAACATGCAAGACTATAACTTTTAGGAGGTAATATAGGAAAAATCCTAGATGACTTGGGTATTGTGATTACTTTTTTAGATACGACCCCAAAGGCATGATTTGTGAAATAAATAATTGATCAGATGGACTTCATTAAAATGAGAAACAAAACAAAACAAAGCTTCTGTTATGAAAAAATGTCTAGAGAACAAGAAGACAATTCACAATCTGGAAGAAAATATTTGCAAAAGATACAGCTGGTAAAGAACTATTATCCAAAATATGCAAAGAACTCTATAACTACAATAAGGAAATGAGCTTATTAAAAGTGGGTCAAGAGCCTTAACAACATTGAGACACCACTACAAACTTACTAGAATGTCCAAGGTCCAGAACACGGACAATATCAAAGATTGATGAGGAGATGTAAAGCAAAAATCCTGCTCATATGTGGCTGGTGAGAATCCAAAATGGTGCTGGGCATGGTGGCTCATGCCTGTAAGCTTCAGCCTATGAAGCGGCTGGGGCTAGGGATCTTGGTTCGAGTCCTGCCTGGGGCCCCGCAGTGAGACCTAGTTCCAAAAAAATAGCTGGGCATGGTGGCACGCACCTGTAATCCCAGCTACATGGGAAGCTGAGCCTGGGGATTGCTTGAATCTTTGGTACCCTGGGCAATGAGAGCCTGCATTTCCATGGGCAAGAATAGACCCAGTCTCAAAAAAGGAAAAAAAAAAAAAAAAAAAAAGAATGCAAAATGGTAATAACCACTTTGGAAGATTTCTTATAAAACAAATTATACTTGTTATACAATCTAGTAATCATACTCCATGGTATTTACCCAAAACCTATACATGAATGTTTATAGCAACTTTATTCATAATTGCTAAAAGTTGGACACACCTAAGATTTCCTTCAGGAAGTGAATGTATAAAATGGCACATCTAAACAATATTATTCACTGTTAGAAAGAAAAGAGCTGTGAAACCGTAAAAAGACATGAAAAAAATCTTAAACATATATAACCAAATGAAAAAAAGATTTCACATCATCGAATTCCAAATATATGGATTCTGAAAAGGGCAAAACTATGGAGACAGGAAAATCTCTATACCAAGAGTTGCTAAGAGTTGATTGGGGTGGGTAGAGGAATGAATAGATTGATGAGAGAGGGATTTCCTGGCTATAAAAGTATATTGTATGATACTGTAATGATGGCTGCATGTCAGTGCACATTTGTCCAAACCCATAAAATGTGCAACACCAAAATCAGCCCTAAGTAAACTATGGACTTTAGGTGATGATGACATGTGAGTGAGTTCATCAGTTGTAATAAATTATCATTGGCAGGGGAATGTTAATAATGGGGTGTGCTATGAAAATGTGGGAGTTAGAAAATATGGAAATTCTCTATAGCTTCTCAATTTTGCACCCTAAAACTGATATAAGAAAAATAAAGGCTTAAAAATAACCCATTTAGCCACTTTCCTCACTGTACTGTCTGATCAGAGGATTCTGATATTGACTTCAGAAATCATGATGAGCCAAATCTCCTCATTTTATAAATGAGGATCCTGAAGGGAAAAAATATAGATGGGAGCTTAATGAGCAAAGCTCTGCTGGTCATCAGTAAGAGAATTGGGTTCTGAAGCTTGGTCTAAATTAGCAGCTTCCTGGTCTCTTCACTGTACTATTGCCTTTAGCAAGGAGTGCTTTAGTGGATAGAGGTGAATAGAGTTTGAAATCCAATATTCCCTAGCAATTTTAGGGAAAAGATCAAACAAGTGTGCTAATTCAGTCTTCTTCTTTCCTCTCTGAATATGCAAAACTATGGTCAAATAGTGTCATTTCCTAGCACATCTTTGTTGGGTCTCTGTCATAGTAAGTTCACTTGATTGGTGCAGAAAGCACAAAACAGCAACAACAATAAACTGCCATCTTTTAAGTAAATTAATTTTTTTTAAAAAAGTTGAACTAGTGGTGATGTGGTGTGGCTATTATGTCTGGTCAAAAAACAATTGTTCCTTCAATTATTTTTTAAAGAATGAAACAAAGTTACTTCCAGCATATTTTCCTTACAAAGGAGAATGCTATCTATCTACCATTACTATAAAAATCAGTAAATCAAGACTGTTTTTTGATGATAACCAACATTCAATTATCTCTTTTTTGTGGCAGGTATGTGGAATGGGTGAATACTGAAACAGGAGTGTCTCCATTTTGAGGTTTCTTACCCTTAGGCAGTTGACTTAGGCTTGCAAACAAGACAGGTTAGAAGCAAGCAAAATCATCTAGCCAATATGTCTTTTTACTCTAAGGTTAGATTGTATTTGTTTTGTAATTCTAGCCTCTAGTTTTACATCTATTTGATCCGTTAGCAAGGGAACTTGTATTGGTTTGCGTTTTCCCTTGTTTGAAGTCTATGTACATACAACAAAGAAAATTAATGTACCCAGAGTATTTCCTCTTACTTCAGGTTTTCTTTTCTTTTTAAGAACACCCAATTTATTATTATGATCACTGATCATTTGGGAACCATCATGTGAATTATATCAATAGTAATTCCTTCTGAAAAAAAATTTTTAGGCTTTTGCCAATTGAAGAATTCAGTATAAAAACAGCTTTCTCCAAATGTAGCAAATTGTTGGTTCATTTACTAACCATGTTTATTTCATGTATTTGCATTTGCCAGACAAACACTGAGAATATATATTTTAATTTTATTGCAAAGCTACCATTTCAAGGCATACCATGAAATTATAATTTATGTTCCTGAGATTTTTGTAGTTTTAGAATGATCACTTCAGTTTAGTCCTGGGGACCTAATACCATTATGCTGCTGGGAACATTTCCAGTTTAAACGTATATAATTTATTTTTAACACATTTTGCTTGGAGTACACAAATTACACAGAACTGTCATTACGGAGATTGTCTTAGATCATTTATTTAATGTAAATCTATGTCCTCTGTTTCTCCTTTAAGCAGGGTCTTCTGTTCTCTCTGCTTTGATGTAGATCACAGGTTGAAGGGCATGCCCAACAAAAGGTTCTTTTCAGGGAACAATTCTAGCAAATGGCATATATGTTATTCAGATATTCTGTGTATTTTAGGTAGTCCTTCTGAAAAATCAAATTTACAAATGACTCTTCCTCCATTCTCATTCCTTTTATATGTGGAACCATTCTTTGCTTCAAAACTCCCAAATAATGATCTTAAGGCTTTGCCTCTTTGAGAGATGACAGTTTCATTTTCTGAAGTTATTTTACTTATATTTTGAAAAAGTTATTCAAACTAAACATCTAATTAAAGTCCTCATTTTCTCTAAATCAGAGCAGATTGGGCAAACTAAGGTAGAGATTCTGTATTTCCATAAGATTTTAGCAAGAATTAGTTTACTTTGAATGCAAAAATATAAGTAATATAAGAACTTTGTGTGCTAGACTCGATTGAACCTATGCCCAGCAAGTTTTGGTCTCCAAATATTTATATTGGGTTTGTGTTACCCTTGCACACCAAATCTTTGTAGCTTATTATATTTTGTCAAGCTCAGTACACAGGGTATACAAAATATTTCCATTTTTCTATACTTAGAAATATGTTTGAAGAAGGTGTCACTGTATAAAGCTGTTTGTTGCTTGGACAGATTTTATGCCATTTGAAAATGGAATTATGTAGTGCAATTATCAAGAGTGTAACAGATTTTGGATGCAGCAAATAGGTGGGGCTCAGAAATTAGGTTTTCATCAGTGGTGAATAAATCTCTCTAAAGGATTAGGGTAACAGAGAAAGCTTTTTCAGATCTGTGTGCACTATGTACTGAGCTTTCATAAGATGCCATAAGGAGTTGAGGAACTTCCCTGGCAGAAGCTAAAAAAATAAAGACCAAATTCTGTGAACATTATGGGTTGTTAGGTGACTTTGCTTCAGGCTATCAAATAAAAATGGTACATGTCATTAGCTTGAGAGAAAGTTTTAAATATCTTTCTTCAAAAATCATGTCCTCTTTTGACTTATTCTGTGGTTCCTTTTATTTGTCTCATTTCTGAAAAGAGATCAATGATGGGAATGCGCACAGGATCATCCCTCTTATAATCTGACATGTTGAATTCAGTGTAATCCACACATTTTTTCTTTGATATTGGCTACTTTCCAAGCACTGAAATAATTTTGCTGTTAAAAAACAAAACAAAACAGTCTTCTTTAAGAGTGCAAAATTTCAAATATGGCTGAGCACTTTTGCAAAGCAGAAACCCAAGGATCATATTTGAA
Organism: Uropsilus gracilis; assembly: GCA_004024945.1. Taxonomy (NCBI): domain Eukaryota; kingdom Metazoa; phylum Chordata; class Mammalia; order Eulipotyphla; family Talpidae; genus Uropsilus; species Uropsilus gracilis. The sequence continues at coordinate 88,193 of PVHY01000645.1, read as the reverse complement.
AAGCTATAAATATTTAGTGCTAGATGAGATACTCTGGTCTCTTCATAAATGGTGTTTTATGGTGTTTCCAGATTTTGTCCAAATACTTATACTCTTTTATTGCTTATATTTAGTCTTCAGAGGAGTAAGATGAAGTGTATCTTCACAGGGAGGCATATGGGTAATTAGAAGGTGGAGTTGACTTCAGTGGATAAAGATCCACCAAGCACTGGCCTGCAGGCTCTCATTACTTAGAGTTTGGAGGAGTGCAATAGAAAGATCAAATTCAGCACGATAAATGACACACATCATCTTAGCTGATCGATAACCAGCTTCTGAGAGTAACCACTGTCAGCTGAGCTGTATCAGTCTTTCTTTGAGACTCACTGAGGAGTGACAATCACATCCTTTTCTAGCTTGGAGGCGTTTAAAAGAAGCAAACCTATAGGGATACAGGCATGTTACAATGATTTCTTTATAGCATTTTGAAGGTCTGCTTTATTGATGGAAATAGAATAATTTCACCAATGCAAGCAGAGTAAATTAAAAAGAAAACAAAAACCAAGATAAATTATGCCATAATGGCCACATCTTTCACAGCCGTCCTACTAAACACTGACATTTTAAGAGGAGTTTATATAAATAGGAACATTATTTTTGATTCAATACTGAACTTGCAGGTTACTAAAGCAAATGCCTTAGAACAATCTGAGCATGTTCTGACTAGAACAAAGTCTTAGCGATGGCTTCCAGTCAAGCATAGCTACATATTTCATTTAGACATTTTGAGAATGAAAACGAGAGAGAGAACTTTTAAGAGGCCTTAAAAACACTATCTCCCGCCTGCTCCTTCAAGTATAAATTTAGATAAATGTAATGTACAGAAAATAAGCATCCAAATAGACTCATTTGATTATATAGCTTTTCTGTCTAGGAATTATGGAAACAGGATGCTTTATTTCATCTTGGGATATAATATTACTGAAAGTTTTTGCTAATGCTAATAAAAAGGAAATTCAATAGATAACATTAAAATGTCTGAAATAGGCTCATGAGTTAAACACTGAGCTCACTGCACTTAAAACTTGGAAGTCAGAATTCTGATGCCACTAAGCAGGGAGTCTATGAATTAGTGTGTGTGCATGTATATATGCATCTGCATGTGAGTGTGTTTGTGTGTGTGTGTGTGTGTGTGTGTAGTGATGAGATCGCTCCAGGAAAGAAAATTTCTTTGGCTTAATATTTTAAAGCATGTTGCTTAAGAGAAACACTTTTAATTGACATTTAAACTACTTCTATTAATACAAGTTGGTGCAAGAATGATGGTTTTCTTTTCTGGACACAATTTTCTATCATTCTCATTAATATTTAACCATTGGAAAGCAAGTGAAATCTATTAGGTTATCTCCAAGATTGTTTAAAAATTTGTGACAATTTGAATTTGTGAGAACTGGGGAAACCAGTCAGGCTAGCAAGCTTTCCTTCTTGTCTCTACCCTCCCCCTTCTTTTCTCAAAGTTCTGATTTGTGAGCCCAGGGCAAGTTTAATTATAATTAGTTAATGTTAGTTAATTAGGTAATGTTCATATAGTGCTTTGAAGATGAAAAGTGTTTTAGAAATGCTAAGTGCTATCATCATTAATATCAGCAAAGGGGGAAAATTAAGTATGATGAACACTTTTAGAAACTGAAGAATTTGAAGGTGATATACTTGGTACCATGTGACTCTTGAGTTCTATCATCTTGTCTCTTCCTTTTGTCTTCATTGTTTTGGTATTCAGAGATCCCTTCCCCCACCATGTCATATGCTATAATTGCTCACAGATGAGTCAATATTAGACTAAACACTCCCCTCTACACATACATACATACATGTACATATATGTATACATATATACACATATACATATATATACATAGGGGGGAGTGTTTAGCTGTATTGACTCATCTGTGAACAATGATATAATATATACATACTTGTGCTCATGTATACTCACTCACATGTATTCTCACATACACATAGTATGTGTATGTACCTTCAGTGCAAACTCATACTCATGTTTATTTCTAAACTCTGAGATATGCCATAGGTTCCCACTTCCCATATTTTCTTTTAATTTTTCTGGGTTCCTTTTCCTAAAGGAATTAATACAAAATTAATAAGAACAGCAAAAACCACTCACTCTTCTCTGGATTACCTAATTATTTAAGAAAATAAACTTACTAAGTAACATCTTTAAATTGCAGGCACAGGGCCTTATCTTAATTGTAACCCAGAGAAAACTTGGGAGGCACTTGACTTCCAAATTTTAGAAATGCAGGCCTGTCCCATGCAACTTGAATGAGAGAAAGGATTACTAGGCCAACTTATATCTACATGGTGCTTCACACAACTTTTTACTAGCTAGGCTTAGGAAAGTAGGTCAATATAATTTCTGAAGTACAAAGGAGGGAAGTGGATCCTAGCCAGAGCTAAGACCAGGTAAATATGGAGGCTGTTCCTTGGAGAATAATGCTAACTGGAGGTGATGCCTTCCTCTAATCTCCAAGTAGAAATTACTTTCCTCATAGACTTTATATTGAAGCGACTTATAGTAAACAATAGGCTAAAGCTTGGGATCTTGATGTGAAATAAATAAGTATGCCAACTGTTAGAAAGACTAGGGAGAAGATTAAAGGAGAGTCTGGTTCTATGCTGTCATCTCATTGGACTTCTACAAAAGAATGTTGATGCTATTTTAGTGAGTCAAGGTCAACGTAAGTCTATAGTAAACTCCCACCTCATGATTCCCCATTTCTTTGTTTAGCTCTTGGATTTCTAGCTGCCTTTCTGTCACACAAACTATTTAGGTGAGAATAATACCAGGAAAATAGCATGGAAATGTTTTGGAATTGAGTTAAATTATTCCCAAGAGTTCAAATTGGTTTCTTACTGTTTGGTGGAGCAATTTGTGCATCTCACTGAAGGGCTAATGAACACTTCACTTTGGCACTAGGAAATAGACACATTCAGATCATGTTAATCAAAGATAATTAACTTTCAAGGAAGGAGGCTGGAAGAGCGGGCCAAAACAAATATGCTGAAATAGAACAGAGATGAATGCAAAGCCCTTCAGTTAAAAAAAAAAAGTCAACCAAATGTATACACATAGAATAACTATGAAATTTATTAAAACAAAGTGAGACAAAACAGCATTCGCCAGAATTTAAAGGCTTTAGTTTACTAAAAGCTCTATATGTATGTAGTGATCTGAGATGAATCTGTCAGTGCAGGGTATCTCAGCTTCATTGGGCAAGTGTCCAGCCCTAATGTTAAGGGTAAGAGACCACATCCTAGAGTTGAGTTTTCCTGGGTTTTGAAGTTTTAGAACACTCAAATATCCGATAACAATGGTCAATTTAGGCTAGAAAAGAACCTAGAGATCAAGCAGCATTTTAAATTTAAAGAATATTTGAAACATTAAAAATTTTAACATTTGGAAGAGAAATTAGACCCAGAAGAACTATGATAAAGGAATAAATGAACAGTGAAGCTGTGATTCTAGACTTTTAAAGCTCTCCGTGTATGGACCTAGAGCTTCTTCCTCATACTATTATTCACTGCTCCTTTTTAGAATCTCTTGCTCATTATGCAGGGTTACCTCACTGTTTATCAACTGTACCTTCCCAGTAATCTGGAGGGCCTCCTGTCACCTTTATGCTTGTCCCTACTTTTCTATTCAACTGAACCTGTCCAAGTCTTATATTGGCCAGGTTTAAGTCCAGGTGGGAATGTGGTTCTTAACCTTGGCTGCATATTTGAATTACCTAGGGAAATTAAAAAAAAATACTTTGCTTGAGCTCCACTTCCAGAGGTTCTAATTTAATTAGTTTTGTATGGGGCCCAGACAGCAGAAGTATGGTAAAGATCCCCAGGTGATTTTAATAGAAACCTGATGTTAATAATCCCTGCTTTAGGCCCAACTCAACTTTGTGATCCATTAGTTGATTTTACTTGCTCCTCTGGCTTCCTGCTGGAAATCTCAATTGTAATTAATATAATGTCTGATTAAGTTTGTTCAACAAGAAAAAAACTATATAGCTATATGATAGGTCATCACTTAATAAAATCAGTGGGTTATTGGAAACTGCAACAAAATGATGTATATAACAAAGCACACTCCTGAATAATGTTTTTTCAACATAGGTTAGAATTTCTTTATTCTCATCAATGCTACAACAAAGCAAAAAGCAACATTATTCAAGATCTACTGCATTTTATTAATCATCTTTGAAGATGCCTGTATCTCAATTTTTCAGTTCATCTTAAATCCCTTGAACATATTTTATATTCCATATTTCTTTAATTCCAATACATAGTACAATGCTTTATACATAAAGCTATACGTGTGAATTTTCCCTTATGTAGAAAATCAATGCATATTTCTTAATTAGCAAATAAAATGAGCCGTTATAGATCAAACTTATAAACTCATTATATACAGAAACATATGTTAAAGAAAAGACAGACTCTAAAAGTTTAGCCAATTATTGAATGAAAAAACAAGAAGTTAATGAAATACAAGGATGCATTTATTTTTGCAATAGATTTCACTTAGGGTAATTGTGATAGTTTTGAAACGCACCATCTGAAAGATACAGAACAACTGTGTGCGGCTACCTCCGAAATGACTGAGAATGATATTACTTATGGATATTTAGGGCAGGAGGCTGCAACGCATGCAAGCTTCTGTTGTGCAAGCATGCACAGGGCGGGTTCACTGTCGATTCTGGCAGAAAGAAAAAGGAAGTCTTGGAGCCTTGGTGGTTTTTGCCATCTTTTAATGTTAAACCAGGTACACAAGCACACCAAGCAGGGAGGCTGGCATGCAAGGAGGCAGGCAGGAGTGTCAGGAGGGAGGCAGGTTCCTATCCCCCACAAATATCCACCCCCTCTCTCAGATCCCCTCTCGCAATTTTGTCTCATTCGGTAGTCATGATACTGCCTTCCTCATCCATGTTGTTGCTGCCCTCTTTTATACCTTTCTAGACCCAGGTGCGCACATTTAAACATTTTTGGATCTAGGTGTCCACAATCATAGGTGTCTTTGCCCTACAACCACAGTCCCAAGTGCATTTTTGCTAATGCCACAGGTGGTAGCTGTAAGGTTAGTGGCAGAAGGGCTTAAAAAAAGCCTATTTTCCCCTCATTTGCCAAATAGTCAACTCTTTGTGGCTGAGAATATCTTGGTCTCCTTTCAATCTGAGGATGATGACCTTTTGATTCGTTGACTAACTTTTTTTTCTTAGCCCTACAGGTGGATTTGTATGAGTCAGAACAAAAACTACATGCCAAGAAACCGATGGAATTACTAAACTGTGAGTAAATTCCAAGACCGTCTAATAATAATAATATTTTGTATTCTATAACATTTTTCTTGGAGCACCTCAAAACACTTTATGGGCTCTGAAAGTTAATCGAGTTGGGAATTTCTCAAACATGGTGGGCTTGAGAATCCAGGACTACAGACCCCTAATCGTGAAGCTTGCTTACTTTATTCACACATGTGGACCCTGTTAGCGTGAGGGCTTCAAAAACTGAAGTTCTTTGGCTTTAGAGGCTTTGTAACATGAAGTAAATTGAAACTTATTTCTGTCCAGCTTGCACAAGGATCCAAACAATGTTTAAAACATTTCAACAAATTAAAACATTTACAATAATCCATATATAGCTGTCTGGCATTATTTTGTCACCATGACAATTGTTGAAATAATGATTCCCTGTGTTTTATTTCTAGTTATTATAGACTTAATCATGAGGAAAGAGTAAATTTTACTTGAAGTTTTGTTTATTGAATCTACCTTGTTTTCTTTAATTTGTATGATCTTGGACAATAAAAGGAACTGGGGAAATAGAGGTTTTCACAAAATAGAGGCTAAAAATAAATATCTTGTGACAAAAGTGTTAAGTGGTACCTTGATTATTTTCATAGCAATTAGGATCACATTTTGTAGAGGAAATCTTGCAGTAAGCTTTCACACATGAACAAGAAACATACCCTGTGATGGATTTTGGAATTTTGGTTAATAATGAGAATCCTGCATACGATCCACATCTCAAGATTGATTAATTGTGTGAATGTAATCCTCAACTCTGTGACCACTGGGCTGTTGCACCCTGACTTTAGAATGCCTTTTTTCACCACTTGAACTTACAAGGCTTGCTTGTTTATTGTGTGCTGGATTTTGTCTAGGCAACCACTTTCTTTTTCTGGGGTCCCAGGGACTTGAAATTTGTTACATATAGCAAGGTTTTATGTATCTTCTAAAGAGGCAGATGGAATTGACTTTGAGCATCTGCCATATTGTCGTGGAGTGGGTCTTCCCAAATTAGAATATCAGCTCTTCATTCAAAGAGACTTTGTACTTCCAAGTGTAGTGCAATGAAAATTATTGGGCTCAGCAGGCATTTGCTGGTTGATTTTTCTAAGACAGGGTTCCCAGACGGGGAGAAGTAACACTGTTATGGTGAACAAAGATTTTAGGTAGGGCTGGGTTCTATATTTCATAAAACTGAATCACAAAGAAGTATTTTCCCCTTCCATTTCTTCTAATTATATAAACAACTCGGGCTTAGCTGGATTCTGCTATGTATTTAACACCATTACATTTTAAATATAAATATAAACCTCAGCCTTTGACTGATAACATATGAAGAGACTTTAACATTGTTTAATATGCAGCATTGTTTAGTTTTTGGTGTTAGTGATACTGATTTTCCTCCTTTGGTAATGATATACAGTAATTTTTAAGATAAATTTGTGTAGATGATGGTTTTTAAGATAAATTTGTGTAGAAAAAATGATGATATTTAGAGGAAAATATTAAGCAAAAATATTAAGTAAATAGCAGGTAGTATGCGTGTATATGAGAATGATTAAATTCTCTGATTACTGGGATTTATCTTAAATCTAATACTTGTTTTCAATTCCTGATATTTTTAATTGAACTTGGTCCTAGTTGCTTGCCTTCTCGCTTTCCTAAAGTGTAGGTTTATGAGTAGCAGAAAGCATTATTTTCCTGTGATTTCTTATTCTCTAAGTACAACATTATTTGTTTCTCAGTATAGGTTCTGCAACAGTATTAAGTATTCACTGTGTAATGAATGAAATTTTCACTCATGCATTTAGAATAATGATCTCTATGTACCAGTCTTGAAAGGAGTGGCTCTGGATTCTGAATTCAAACAAGAAATCTTAGTTAAGTGTGCTTGTTTATGGAATATTTGATATTCACAAAACTATTTTTAAGTATGTTGAAATAAAGGTAATTTATATGCTGAAATGGTTTGCTCTCAGATACTTGGTGCTTTCCAAAGGGCAGGCAGCTCTGGACTCTATTCTGGTACCTATAATTGATTTTGTGATCTTGGGCCAGTCATAGAAATTTTCCTCTGAAAAGTAACTATGGTGTCTGTTATATAGAATTACTGAGTGGATTAGATGATGGTTATTGTGGGAAAATAGGAGCTCTATTACAACATAACTAACAAATGCATGGTAGAGCTGGGATCACCAAACCCAAGAAAAAAAAAAAAAAAAACAGGAAAATAGTGTTTTTTTGTTTGTTTTTTTTTAAGTCAGCAAATAGCCTGAAGGAACATGGGTTTCTTTACCCTTTTCCAAAGGTCATATCTGTATTTTGTATTGAGGATGCTCTCTCCCTGCTTGCAGAACAGTCAGCCATCTGCCGTAGTGAGCTCATGACACCCAGTACTGAATCTGCTTCCAGTCAGAATCCAGGGATTGAATTTAGGCTTAAGCCAAGTGGAGCTACTGGGACAGTTGCAGTTATGTATATAATTCATGTGCACTGGTGAATGTAAAAGAGAGCAAGGGAATCTCTTCCCTGTACTAAACTGTGTTACAGGACAACTTTATTTCAGATTCCCAGCTTGCCTTATTTTCTCCATAGAATAATTCCTCTTCAGGTACACAGGATCCTTGTCTTAAATCTCCTCCATTATCACTCCACTTTCACTCTCATATCAAAAATGCTTGCAATAAAGTAGCTATGTCAAGTTAGTGTGAAATCAAGTTAACAGCATTGCCTTCCCCAAGTGTGTTTGCAATTTGAGGATTTTCATGTAGTTGTGGAACTCTACTCCTGCTAAAGGGGTTTCAGATAATTGTAGAATTTTCTGGAAAAGAGCCCAAGGGAGCAGGTCCTATAAGCAGTTCTGGAAAAAAAATCACATCCTCAGACCTCATGAACTTGTTCTGCAGCCTGTCCTCATAGACCTCAAGGCTTTTCCCAAAGTTCTCCTCATTTCAAATATTCTATTCCATGTTTCAAACTATTTTCTTGGTTTCCTGGATTTGGTTTGGGAACCATCACTATACCTGAAATATGGAAGGCACTTAATTCTTACTTTAATGGATTTGTTAGAGTGATATCTGGTCAAAATGGGCAAAAGCCTCCAATCAACAGGCCACAGGAAAAAAGTGGCATTTTAAAAATGCAGCTTTCTCCACCCAGCTTACCAGATTCGTATCTCCCACACATGGCACAGCAGTTGCTAAAGTCACAATGTAATTTAAACAACAGGGTTTTATTTACAAGGACAATTAACCAGGAAAATGAAAAGTTCTTAATGCCACAAGTGGCCAGTTATCTTACCTCAAGTATCGTTTAATCTGAAAGTACCAAACACATGATACCCCTTCTCTGAAGTAGGCATCCTGCGAAGTTCAATCTTTCTACAGCATCTTCTCTTTACTTCTCTCTCCAGCTTTCCAAGCTGCTCCACTTCTCCAAGGGTCTTCAAAGTTTTCCAACAGATGCTGATGCAAAGTCAACTTTCCAAATATGCCACTTTGCTGTGGCTCCACACATTTCCTTTACCAGGCCTGCTTTTGGCATCATCTGGCCAAATTTACCAGGCGTGCCCTCAGAAGCCCCTGGTCACCCCTGGCCTGCCATTCTGGCATACCAGCTACTTGTCTGCTGACCACTCTCACATCAGACTTCTTGCCACCACCAGTTCACTCTTCTAGGGGACTTCCCGCCCCATTTGGGCATGTGGGCCTCCTCTATTGACCTGTCATTTTCATCTCCCCCTCCTATCTTTGGCTCCTCTTTTTCATATGCTCTTTCCTGACTCTTGCCTCTTCTCTAAGATTCTGCCCAGCACAGCAGTATTTCGCCCATACAATTTTCAACTGTGTCATTACCTCTGTATCATGAGGGCAATGTACTTGAGTGCTCTGTCTTTTGGTGCTAAATGACCCTTTACCATTTCTGGAGGGGCAGTGTTTCCTGACCCTGTTTAGGGCTCCATGGTTAGGGTTTTGTACTTGCCAAGCACAGTCACAGCAGACTGAATTCTGTGCAGTAATTTGGTCAGTCGGTCGGTTGGGTTTCTATCATTGTCTTCTACCCAACTATCCATTATCAAGAGAAGAGAATGAAGGAAGAACTTCTTCAGATGTTTTCTTTGGACAGTTCAACATTTGGACTGTCTTTTTATCTTGTCCCCTCTAGAGACTTAATAACTTTTAGGATGAAGTATAAACGTTGCCTCTTTAAGCAAACTGTATGATGGAAGGGCTCTTGAGATTTGCTGTGGCAGGCTGCTAACATTTAGTTTTGTTATTATTGCTGCTGTTCTGGGTTTTAAATATTTTAATGAAAATTTTTATTGTGTGTGTGAACTGGCTTTCAGCAAAGACTGTAGTTTAAAAAATTCTAATAAATGAATGAAGGATGTGCAAGTAGAAAATTAAAACTGAAATCTGGTTAACTCGTATTTGGAGCGTATTTTGTAAAACATGATAAAATCTGATGTTGTTTCAAGGTGAAGTGCCTGACTGGGTACTGGAGAAATTGATTATGCTTCTCATTCAGTACTATTCCAAACATGAAAGTCTGTAATTCTTAGTTGATTTGGTAAGGATTTGATTGTCTCCCTTTTCTGAGTGGATTATTATTGTTGTTGTAATGGAGTCTCCCTGTTTCAGAGTGCTTCCTGATTGCACAAAGAACAAAGGAGATAAAGAAGGTGACTACTTACCTAGAAAAGAGATGTGTATAACTATCTTCTGTCTCTTCCAAATAAGTGATGAAACTTCATGCACAAGAGCTCTCTGTTTATAAATTTTATGAATAGGCCTAAATACCTAAACCTATATATGAAGCATTTCCAATGAGCAGTACAGCTCAATTTGTGAACTATTCCTTCCTCCCACCTCTGGTTTTGATGCCTTAGGCCCTTTCCATAAAAAATGAATTTATGCAATCCAGCTAGGCAGTTTTCACAGTGCTTTAAAAATGTGTTCTCTTTTTGGTGTGGTGGTGCCAGGAGCGCTGTAAGATTGTGTGGGTTTATCCCTCCTGATGCTCCCCCAAATTGAAAGATAAATGGAAAATAATTATGAAAAGTGATGATTTTGGCCTTTTCCTTGTTTCCTCTCAGATCAATGTCTTGTCTTTGGCAAGCTTGGTTCAGCAAAAGAGAGGAAGGGGTAGGAAATTGGAAAGTGACAGAAAAGAAGAGGCCTGAGTATTTTGTCTTAGGGAGTTTCCCTAGCAGTGTTTTCAGTTCCTGACAGCCAGGCCATTTGTGCCTTCAGATGCCTTCAACAGGGTTCCTTGATCCAGTTCTGTACAGGCATTCCCAACGTCTGGGAATGGAGCTGCCACCTTCTAACTCCTCCCCCATTTGCAGTAGAAAATGAAGCAAAGCAAAACCCAAACCATTATTTTCTGATTGTACATATTGCATAACCATTATTAAAAAGTATGGAAAGGAAATAAGTCTATAAAAAGAAAAGTTTTGAATTACCTGTAATCTTACTACCCAGCAAAAACCACAATCAGCATATTAGTATATTTTCTTCCTGTATTTTTCTGCTATGAATACTTATAAACTGGGAATGCTTTTGGAAATATCTACTAGATGCTATTAGTGGCTTCTCAGCCCTATAATTTGTGGATGAGCTTCTGTGATAAAAGCCTGTGCTATCAGAAAACCATTCTAGTTCCCAGGCTGATGGGTATAGCAAGCCATGAATATGCTCCTCTGACCTCTACAACACACACACACACACACACACACACACACACACACACACACACACACACACATGCACACGTGCATGAATGCACATGCTCATATACTCAAGGCCACCTCCAAGATAAATGTTCTGTTAAGAAATCTCACTCTGCATATTGTTCACTGCAGGTGGATACTGAGCATCTTCAAAGGTTTCCTTCAAAGGAAAGTAGAATTCTGCAGCCACTCTAGGTGCCTGCAAACAAATGTGTTCCTTGTACAGAAAACTAGTCATTGCAAACCCTGATTTTTATGTGGTACCCTTCTGACATGTTCAGCGTATTCTGGCATTATCTGACTCTCTGTTTCTTTATTCTTGTGAAGAGGCAGTTAAGTTTTCCTTTTTTCTTTGTAGATGGGGAACCTAGAACCAGAAAATTGTCCATAGGAACAAAGTCACTGATCCAACACATTCTATGCTTTCTAACTTGAGCAGTTTATGGTTTCTTAATTGTGGCTCTAGACCCCACTTCTACAGATCCTGCTTCCATAGGACCTGGGGTAGGGCCAAGAATTTGGCATTTTCCCAAAACTTCTCAAGTGTCAGTGTGTAGACAGGTTTGGGAACTGTTGAAATAGGACCCTTGTTATATTAACACTAGTTTGCATTTTGTCTGGTTTAACCCACTTGATGATTTACAACATGTTAGACTTTAGAATTTTTGTGTTCTTTGAAATATCAGTCTGTCAGTCTTGGGATGGTTAAATTGGGGACAGTTGGGCCTTTCTTGGCCATGGTTGGTCTTTTTCCTGCTTCTGGTTTTCTCTGCTTGCTGCTGTGCCTCATTGGCCAGAGAAAACTCTAATTTTCGAAGCAGGAAGTAGACCTTTACCTGTGATTCTGACATGGCACCCCCAGGAGAGATGGGGGTGACCTGGATACGAGTCCTTGCCCATAGAACAAGACTCCAAAGCAGACAGACAGGGAAATTTAAACAAGAAGACATATTTACAAGGGGAGTTAAAAAGGAGAATAGAGAGGGATAGAGTTCATTGGCTAACACATATATAGTCCATCCTCCCAGCAAAGAGCAAGTGCCCACCTATATGCCATTTTTAAGGTTCATCTAGTTTTTTAGCTTTGACCCTCATTCCAGTAGCTCCCTTGCTCACTAAATTTGGCAAGCTGGTTCTTATAGTCCAAGATGGCTGTATTTCCAATTGAGGGGACACAGGGAAAAAGGGGCCCATCTAGTACTCTTCCACTTTTCATGGTTGTGTTTATCAACATGTTAGTGACCAAGAGATGAGTTCTGGATAACTTGGGGACATAGTCAAAATTCCTCTCTGGGCCAACTCTATTTCCTTTTAGGTCTTTCTGGCTCTGGTGTCTAAGATTTCACACAGTGTTCTACCTGGTTCATCTTTTAGTATAAAATTGTCTCTAAATGTTGAAAACATAAAAAATACCTGGCTTTCTCCTCTTTAGAATGTCCTAAACCTAGGCCTAGGAAACTTTGTGACTGAGTGGTTAGTTAATCTGAACTAATATGTTAGTGGAAGAAAAATAGGTCTAATAGACACATGTTGATGAAAAAAAAATTAACCACCAAATGCTTAAAACAGCATGTATTTATGACCTGATCGTTTCTTGGGGTCAGGAATTTGAAGGAACTAAGTTGACTGGCCCTGACTTAGGGTCTTTCATGATTTAAGATGTTACAGTCAGTGCATTGGCTAGGCTAGGACCTCAGTCATGTCAGAGTTCTACAGCAGCGGGAAAATTAACTTTCAGGATGACTCACTGGGCTATTGGCAGGAGGCCTCAATTGCTTTCTTTGTAAGAGCTACAGGGCTGCTCCAGTGCCTTTACCACATGGCAGTGCTTCCCTTGGTGTGGGTGATACATGAGTGCAAGGGAGAAGCTCCATCATTTTTTATGTCCTAGTCTCAATCACATAGTATTACTGTCACATCTACCATGTTCTTTTACGAAGCAGTGTTACTCAACACAGTTCCATGCTCAAGGGAAGGAGAATTGGATCCACTTTTTGAAGGGAGGACTATCAATAAAATGATGGATGTGTTTGAACACTACCACATGAAGTCATCCTTTGTATGTTAACCCTTCTAAATACCATATCTGCATATTAAAAAGGTCTTAATATGGTCAGTGTTTAACAGATTCTTGCGCTCCTTTCTCAAATCTTTTGATTTTAGGGAGGAACAAAGGGGGATGTTTCAGTCTCTGGTTGATTTTTAATGTCCTTTCCTGTCTATGGCATGCACAAAGCATTTGTCTACACACATACACACACACACACACACACACACACACAGAGTTAGCCTTGCTCATTCTGGATCTGATCCACATCTGGTGACTCATCTGACCACTATTGCAAGCAAAATTTTCTCTCCCACAGGGCCTTCTCCACCCCCATTCCCAGTTAAGAGTTGGTCTCTCTGGTTCTGACTTTTATTTTGAATACTTCATCCCGGTAATCCTATTCTTTGTCCTGAGTTTGGCCTTGAAGAAAAGCAAAGCAAGAATTGGAATGACATTTGTAAGGAGGAGGAAAATCTTTTCCTTCCGCCTATGTATTCAGGAGTTGTGATATCCCCTATATCCTAGCAACAGCCTTGGAGGTGAGGCAATGCTTTGTGAGAATCAAAGCAAGTCTGACTGTAGCAGCATGAGTATTGAAAAGGCCTTTGAAAGATGAAAAAACTGCCAATTATATGTCTTTGAATTGGATTCCATCCAAGCCCTCCCTGAAGGAATCCCATTTGCTGGTGTCTGAGAAGGGATGGGAAGGGAGGAAGGAAGCCTGGGAGGAGGCATGGACTGCCCAAGTGCATGAAGCAGTTCCTTTTGACAAAGAACGATATCTGTTCTGCAGGTTGGATTAGTAAAATGTGATGGATGGGTAAACCAGAGATTATGGTCTTGTCACGCTTCACTCAGGACATCACCAGTTAAAGGCTTGTAAATCACCTGTGAAATATGCCATTAATCAGCAGTAGAGAGACATAAGAAAGCTTCTCTGTGTAGGTCAAAGATGCAAAGGAAATTGAAAAGGAAATTGCCCTAAGAGGAGGCTCATTTTCAAAAACCTTCTCTCTGTCTACTCTGAAGAAGACCTGCTTTCGTAAACCTCTGGGAATAAAGACCTCATTATTATAAGAGGTATGGGAACAGTGTTGCTGATTCTAAAGTGGCATGTTTTTATGCCTTCCTAGGGACAGAGATGGAATCTTACTCGATTTCTTATTTCACTTGGGTATGTTTATGAGGGATGTTATTTAGAAAGAGCAGGTGGCACTGTGTAGTTTTGTTATAAAGCATCCTTTTTTGAGTGCTTACTGAGTGCCAGGCATCAAAGCAAGGCCTGTTACTTGCTTATTTTATTTAGCCATTATAACAACATGGAGAGGCACCTTATTATTAACTCTAACTTTTATAGGTGAAAAATTTGAGTTTATGGTAGGTTTGGTAAGTTGCTGGAGGTCACAGAGCTATAAATGTACAAAGAAGAACTTGATTTCGTATCTGTCAATTTCCAATGCTCTATGCATTGCTTTATATCTATAAATGTTGCATAAAGTTGAAAAGCTGTAAAATATCTCCCAGTTCCCATGTAGAATTGTAAGTTTTTCTGGAAAGGTGTAAAATGACCTTTTCTTTTCTAAGCATCTTAATCTGTAAAATGGGCTGGCATGGGGATCAATGAGATATGTAAAAGCCTTTCTTGAACTGGAAAGTACAATTGAACTATAAGGCCATGCTCTCACTTTACTTAGAACCTGCTTCAAGATTTGTGTTCTGATTAGTTAGTGAACGTGTAATCCCTGGCTGTGTCCAATGCATACTAATACAACTAAATCTTTCTAGAGTTTAGGTGATGCTGGCACTTAAAACCTAATACTCTCATGTTGTTCCTTGATTTTTTCACAGTAATGAGTATTAGACTTGGCTAAAATTGACACAGCAAAAAGGTGTCATTGTTTGCTTGGTTCTGTGTGCTCTCACACTTTTGGCTTTGAATTATGAGTAGTAAATACCACCTCTGAGGAAGATAAGCAGTTGCCCTTTTCCAAATATTAAAATCCAGAGAAACAAAGGAAATGTGTGAAGGTGATTATTTAGTGCAAAAGGCAGGACTGACCCTGAGTTTCAAGTACAAAAGAAAAAAAAAATCTCTGCTCCTCTTCCCATATAAATTCAGGTGGGAAAGAGCAGTATACAGTGAAGTAATTGAATAAATAACATGAGATATTTATAAGATGAAATTTCTCTTCATAGAGAGAAGGTCCTGAATGAATGCAAAATGTAAAATATTTATCTTCTTGCTATTCACCATTGTCTCTTTTAAATAAGGTTGTCTGGTTCATTAATAATGAAGGAGACAGCAGAACACCATCATTCTTAAAATGATTGTACAAATTTATAATGATTTATCATTTCTAGATGCTTACTTTTGTTTTTTAGGTTTCAGTACATCACTATCTGGAAAATGGGGCTTTCAAAATCTTTCTTAATGGATTCAGGATTCTCCAGAGGTGAGCTTCTTATGATGTGATACTTTGAAGAATGGTGAGTTAAAGCATTTGGATTTAGGTTTACTTTGTGTTCAACATGCTTGAATCCTTTGCTTCCTACCACCTCATTTTCAAAGGAAACAAATGAAACCTAAAAGAACAGACTGGTAGGAGAAGTTATGTCATGAATCCAGATACCCCATCTCTTCAAGATCAGTATTTAACACGAGTGTGTCTCATGCTGAGCCCCTGAAAACTTGACACTATCGTGAAAGCTGCTTTTCAGACTCCCAGCCTTTGTTTTGCCTTCTGCATCAAGAGCTGGAGTAGGTAAGTGGGGTGTGCAGAAGTCAAGACACAATGGGAGTCAGTATGGTAAAAGATTTCAAAACTCCAGAAGCATTTTTTCAACCCACAACATTTGCATTGGCTTCACTCCCTACTCCACTAATCATCAGCTTATTCCTCATCAGACGGTACATGTAAATGCCAGCAGCCACAGCCTCAATTTTCCCAAAGCCACCAGTTCCTGTAAAGCCAAAGGGAAACAGAGGGGAGGGCTGAGCACTCAGCTCAGTTACTTCTTGGAATTTGGCCCAAGTTTCTACTCTCTCATCCAGATTGCTTGTAATCTCTCTAGTCACCTGAGCTTATTTTTGAGACTGCTACGGATGGTGGAACACAAAGCGATGTGCCCACGCATCACTGCAAGGGCCAAGGCAGAGAGGTAACATAGCTGTGTGCTTCCAGAACTGCCAGATGGTTGTGAACAAGGTGCAAAGTGAGGCTTAGTGTAGATCTGCAGGGGAAAAAAGGTGCAGGTGAAACAGGGGATCACTGAATCTATAATCTCAAGTCTATTGTCCCTACTTTAATGCTATATTGGTTTGCCCTTAGATAGAATGTACTGCTTTTGGGGCAGATCAGCAAATTCATTCCATATATTGTATGAGGTACTGGAGGAAAAAGTCAAGGCGAAGACTTAATCTTCCATCTTAGAGCCCATCATCTTCATCAGCATCACCTAGAGACCTAGTAAAACTCCAGACACCTGAGTTCTACTCCAAACCTATGAATCAAAGTTTCTGTATACTGGGTTGATGGATCTGTGAATGCAAGGAGTCTCTCCAAGGAAGATAGTTTTGGATATCCCCTAGTTAGAATTAGAGGGATACTTGTGTGCCCTGAGAGAGCCTGAATGGAATCTGATCCCGGGAGTGCCAGAATTTAAGTGCCAACATCAAATTAAAGTCAGAATAGTAAATATTTACTGGTACCTGTTATGGTGGTTGGCATTTTGGGGGAGAGAGGATGGAGTCCAGGGCAAGCCCCTGTCTTCCATTTCACAGTGGGCATAAGACTTAACCAAGGATAAAACGTGAAATAGATAAAACCATTGAAATTGCCTGTGAATGAGGACTATTAGGATATCATTTGGGTGAGGTACAATTTAAATGTTCAACTGAACATTTTGGGGAGTGACCTCAGCAATATGACAGCATGAGACACCCCTCCATTTTGTACCCCCTTCGACAACTAATTAACATCTGTCCATGAACAAAAGTATCTTTGTGGGAATTGTGGAATCCAGCACCACATGTAAAGACTGGGGAGGAGTCTTGCTTATTTATGAATCTGGTAATAGGCAAACAGACCTTGGTAAGGGTTGTGGAATCAGCTGGAGCCATGAACTTGCCCCAAAGCATGGATTGTAGTTGGAAAAACCTGGAGAGTGCTGATTTGGGCAGGCACTCTTGAAAGCAGGAACTTTAACACTCATGAAAACAAGAACTTTGTTGAAGTTCTGCCTTCATAAGGAGGAAATTCAAGTGCATGTCTGGAGAATACTGGCATGGAAGGTAAGATGAGATAGATGAGGATATTCACTGATGGGGACTCACTGTTGAGTTGCTTCTGAAGGTCCATGAAATAAAAGGAGTGATCCTTTTTATTAGCAAAATAAATCAACATTTATTGAGTGTTTTCCTGGAATATTTAACTAATAGCTTAAAAGCATTCACTTCCTTTATCCTCAACAGCAACACAATGAGTTAGGTTCTATTACTCTTTCCATTTTTTTTTTCAGAAAATTGAAGCACTAAGAAGTTAAATGATCACCCAGTGTTAAATGGCAAACAAGCAGGAATCCCAGGATTTGAATCCCAGCAGTTTGCCTCTGAGAACTTTTCACTATGTAGGTATCTTCCTCAGTGACTGAGTTAATTGGAGGTGTGTGCATTGCCACACTGCTGTACTTTCTTCCCTGCAGGTTTCTGCAGAAAAGCTCATGCTGGCACACTGGAAGGGCTATAACCCTTTGGAAAGTGCACCACATAAAGGACAGGATCAGAGAAGTGAAGGGAGCTGAAATACATTGAGAGTTTTCTAGAATCAGTAAAGGCAGCACAACCTACTTTGTCCAGAGTAAGAAGTCAGTCTGTGAGCTTTCTGGAAGAGGATCAGTTCCACTTCTGTATAGGAGGACTTGTTTGGGCAAGTTTTACTGGCCAGTATCAGGTAGGGATGGAGAATCCTGGTCCCCTGGCAACGTTGGTAGTTTAGGTAGAAAAGGAAAAAAAATACATAAAAAATCCAGGATATTAGAAAATTATAGTTGTAGTGACTGGTCTTGAGGTTTGGTGTGGAAGAAGTGGAACTGAAAGACTTGGCAGCGTTTGGTAATGGAAAACAAACATCAGAAACTGGGAGGTGGTGGCTACAGCAAATCTTTTGAAGGACTGAAAGTTGCCCAAGTAAAGGGATAGACAATTTTGAAGTGATGGTGGTAATAGGAGGCAGGGGAGACCACTGCCTATAAAAGATTTAGAAAAGAGGTGGTGCTTGAGTTGAGCCGGAGAGCAGGAGAGATTCTTTATGAACTAACCTAAGAGAGGGGTTATGAAGTGATAGGATTAGAAACATTGATGAGGCAAAGCCAGGAGACAGACCATAGAGGGTTGCATAAACTTAACTTACTATGTAATCGTTATGCATTGTAATTATCAATTGTGCAAATATGTATAATACCTAATTCAAATTGCATTAAGGGGCTTCCTTTAATTGTATGCAGTCCTTTGAACCCAAGAACCTTTGAAGGACAGTGTATTTAGTCAGCACAAACACTGTAATTATAAAAAGAGGTCAGGGTTTTTGGAAAATTTACTTTGGAATTTCTGAGACAGGGTTAATATATGAAAATAGGGGAGTATTTAAAGATCTTTATCTTTAATTTTATTGCCAAGATATTTATTATTTTTCTTTTTTAAGAGAGGGTTTTTGATATTTAGTGATCAAAATTGCTATCTTTTTTGCCTTGATCAATAATTTTGGGCAAATACCTCCATCATAGAACCTGCTGTAAACCATCTCAGGACTGTCTTGGACTGGGCATACAAGGAGTGTGTGGTTAGCCATGACTTCCCAGAATGTTTTGAAATCTTTATTGGGCTTAAGAAATTTCTGATGCCTTCTTTTACCTATTATTCAGTAATATTTTGGAAGATTGGTGAAAATTGACCTTTACTTACATGGAGCAGAGGCTGTCCATGATGATGACTGTCTCACACTGACCCTGACTCTACTCAAAGGTACCTTCCCTTGAGGTGCTGATGAGTCAAATAATGCTCTCTATAATATTGGTTTCTGCACCCGGGAAAGCTGGGTCCTAGTGTTCAGTGATGTGTGGGTTAGAAAGTTGGCTTAGAGAAACTGCTTTAAAAGGCTCTTTTAAGGCAGGATGAAAAGACTTTAATGTTTTGGAGAGAAAAGAAAAGGTGACTTTTGTGTGTTTCTTAATGCATATGTGTAGCTTTGAATGGATTCATTATAGAACTCAAGAACAGAAGATTAAGAAATTAAGGATCATGATGCTTAAAATAGATACCACTGTTTTTTTTTTTCTCACTTTAAGCAAAGCAATCTGCTAGGCAGGTGAGATTTCTGAAATGATAACAATAAAATATCCAGAAGCCTGGGATACTAGTCTTCTACCAGTAAATGTTTCCAAATGGACTTATGATGAATATTTTAAATTTTATCTTAGCCACATATAGATAAGTAGAAATAGGCTAAATAATATTCTGGTGCTCTTTACTGTTCAGACTGTCTGGTATACACTGTGTAAAGGACTGAGATTCCTCAAAAAATGTTCTTAATCTGCAAAATCAAATAATAACCAATTTTCTGCTTTCATTTTCAGGTTACAGATTTATCTTTTGTTTTTGAAATCAGTGACAGCTAGAAAGGAAAAAAAAATCATCCTGGGTATTTTTATAAGCTAATTGCTTTTCCTTTCTCATTAGAAAACTTTCTTCCATTTGCTATTGCTACCATTAAAACCAAGAACAGAGACAGGGGTTAAGCCCCACTGGGTTTTTATGAGACAAATATACATAGTTGAAAAAGTTTAATCATGACTATATATGTATTGTGTTTGAAATTAACCCTCAGCATATGCACATCTTTTTGTTTCTTAGAGGAAGTCAAATGATACTCTGCTTAAATATTTCTGCCTCGTGTCTTGATTTATCTACCATATTGTAGGCTCCTTAAAGGCAACAACTTCCTGTTCTCTTCACCATCTATTACTGTGTCTTGATATTAGCAATGGATAAAAATGGTTGCTTAATGAATGAAGGATGCAGTTAGAAGGGAACAGTAATATAGGAGTGCCTAATGAACAACTATATTTGATTCGAAGGATAGTAAAACTCACAGTCTCCAAATAATATTTTAGGATTTAAAACATCTTTATTTCACCTTCATATTTGAGGATTCATTTCCCCCCCTCAGGAAACACCTGTTAAATAAGTTTTACCCAGGAATGGAGCTTTGAGGACATTGTAACAGGAACACATGTTTTGAATGGGAAGGCTGATAGGGAGGCTATGAAGTAAGGATGTTGCTGGAGGGACATTCCTAGGCACAAGTAGCAAGGGGTTGCTAAGAGACAGGTAGTATTAAAAGAGGTATAGTTTGTACCTTTCATTAGGTTCCCAGGATGAGAGGTGGAGATTCATAAAACATTGGGCAGTTAGAAACTCTTGCCTATTAGGTCTTGCAGTACAACTGGAGGCCTGCATTCAAAGCCCCCAGCTTCCGTAGGAGACCTCTATGTGCCACCATAGGTCCACCCCCCTCTCCACCTTTTGTATGTAGCAGTGATGACTGGTCTTAACAGATAGTATCAGTAGCCAGGCCTGGTAAGTTGTAACTGGTGAGGACTTTTCTCCAGAGCAGCAATATTTGATTCTATACAACGAAGGAATTTACAAAAAGTATTCACTTCCTTTAAAGCTTTCCAAAATCGTTGAGCAGGATACAAGCCTGAGGGTAATCCTAGGAGACTACACCACTTTCAGAGCTTTCCAGAGATAGGAAGCTCTGCCACAGTCAGAGGCAATATGTCTCAAGATGTGTCCCCAATGGGTCTCCCACAATCCCCTTTTCCTTTGTCATTTTTAGAACACTTTACACAACAAGGGAGCCAGAGGAAAAGGATTGACAGTCATTGCTTCTGTTTTGTCCTTCAGAATCTCTTCTTGGGAGTGTCCAAAGTCACACAAAGTAGATGTTAGATATGTTCTCAGGCAGACTTGACAATAAAAGATACTAGGACTTTTGTCATATAAATAATATTTTGAGTTTTTATGATGTAAGGCATGGTTTTCTTTGAGTACAAAAATCAAATCTAGTAAAAATAATCACTCAATTCTCTTTTGTAGTAAAGACAGGAGGAGCAATGGGGAAGGTGGGCAAAGATGTGAAAGACAGAAAGGGTAGGTGACCTTCTGCTACATTTCAGGGTCTGTCAACATCTCCATTACTGAAAGATCAGGAGGTTGCAATTTAATGGAACTATAAAAATTTATTCCTGAATTCAAATTTTTCACCTTAGCACTTATTTTGTTGATAGTTTTTTTTTTTTTGAAGAGGGGCTGTTTGCTCTACCCCTTGTTAAAATTAGATGATAAACATTGAAAATATATTTTCTTTTAGCTATATTTTGAGAGATCTCTAAAATAAGATTGTGTGATATGAGCTTAGAATTAAAATGTCTTGTATTTCTACAGGTCCCTTTTATTTTTAAATATAGTCTTCTTTTTTGCCTTTCAGGATGTGTGTATGTGTGTGTGTGTGTGTGTATGTGTGTGTGTGTGTGTGTGTAAAATGTAGTCTTTAGATCAACCTTTCTCTATCTTCTCTCCACTGAGATTTGCTTCTATCTGTAAGGCACTGAGCTTTGGACTCAGAAACAAAAAGAAGAATATAATATCATCTGCCTTAATAGCAAGGTTTTCTTCTCTTGGAAAGACTTTTGGTTTTAGTTTCCTATGTCAGGTTTTAACTGTCTTGAGAGTAAAAATTGGCATTATATGCAAAATGTACTTAACAAAAGCAAAACATAACACGGTCTCATAAAAAGCTTTTAAGTTGTCAAAGATGGTGACATTCTTTGGTATCGTTAATTTTCTCCCATCAACGTTCCTTTTTTTCAGTCTAGTTGAATGAGCCTAAGAAAGCTTATACTGAGTTATGATAGGCAATATATTAGTCTCTCAAAGATCACCACATTCTAATTTCTGGAACCCATAAATTTGTTTCATTACATGTCCAAGGGAAATTAAGGTTGTAAGGGAATTAAGGTTACTAATTAGTTGACTTCATAATAAGGAAACTTTTGTGTTTTATATGGGTGGTCCAATGCAACCACAGGGGTCCTTAAGAGCAGAAAAGGAGGCTAGAGAGATGTTGCATGAGGATATAACATCTATTACTGACTTTAAAGGTATAGATAGTATAGGGGCCATAGACAAGAAATGTGGGTGGCTGCTGAAAGCTAGAAAAGATATAAAAATGTACTGTCCTACAGTCTCCAGAAATGAACAAAACTCTGCTAACATCTTGATTTAGGTCATCAGAACCCATTTGTATATCTGACCTCCAGAACTAAGAGGTTTTTTATGTTGTTTTATACTACTAAGCTTGTAGTAACATATTTTATATGTTATATATCTTACATATAAAATATAAGATCATATGTCACACTGATAGGTTACTCAGCTAATTCTCTGCCAGCTTATCAGATCCCTCAAATTGACTGTCTGAATTTTCTATATTGTTTTCATTCTAAGTCCTCATTTATATACATTTCAAACTTTTTATCATAGACTTTCATTTCCTCCATTTTATTCCCTGAGATTCATTTGTCTATGACTCATTGCTTAGGGCTTTTCTTGCAATGAGAACATCTCTGATAACAACCTTTTAAATTTTTAAATTTATTTTAATTGATTGCACACACATATATATTTTATATCATTGTCTACCTTGAGGTTCTCCTGCCATGTTAACACCTGTAAACCATTTCTTGTGCCCATCCCTCCTCTGATTTTACGCCCTTCCTTTCTCTTGCCCTATCTTCAGTTCTGTTGACAGTTTTAAAATTTACTTGTCTTTTTGTTTGTTTGTTTTCCCTATATCCTGCATATAGATGAGGTTATCCAGTATTTCTCTTTATCTGTCTGGCTTATTTCATTTGTAATAACATGGATGGACCTAGAAGGTCTCATGTTATCTGGTAATAACTTTTGGATAGTAACCTTTTCGAAATGGAAAGACTAGGTTTTCATATATTACATGTATATGTTACATATAATCCATACTAGTCAGGGTCTTATCAGGAAGTGTAAACCACATAGTTGTCTGAACAAGGTGCATCTGAATAATAGTTAACTATATCAAAAGGGATTAGAGTTTTGAAGAATTAGAAGAACTAAAGAGGACTCTGATGAATGTAGAAAGAGCATGTAGAAGGAGCAGCCAGTATCCACTTATCCCCTGGATTTAGATTGAGCATCCAAGGAAGAACTTCTTCCCAAGGCTGAGCCACACACCATAGTAGAGGAAATCATTGTGGTTCACTGAGTAGTGCTTTTCTGGTGGAGCTTGATGAAATCTGTCCTCTGGAACTTAGCAGAAGACTACCCTCTATGGTAACATGGAAAGCCTTTTCCAAGATGGTATCTTGCTGGAGTCTCTCTACTATGAAACCACTGGAGGGGAGTGCTAAGGAAGGCTTCTGGTTGCTGCTGATGGTAGTCTCTGTGCATAGAATCCCCAGACACTTGAGCAGCTTCCTGTGGGCTACCAGAGAGGGCATTAGGAGTCAGGCTCTCCTTTGTCACCTTATGCTGACAAAACTTCACATCATGTTCACTGGAAAATTTTTCGCAGGGTTTTTACCCATTTACTGAGTAGCGTAGGTAATAAAGGGTATATTCAGAGCTGAAAGAAAATAATTGATAACTAACAAATGACTACAAATGGCATATAACATAAGAAGGACAGTGATTCACAAAGTATGATCTGTGGATTCCTGAATTCCCTCCAATTCTTTCAGCATAGGGTCAAATCTGTTTTCATGCTTACTAAAATATTATTTCTGATTAACTGATTTTGGCACAATATGATACAAAAAACAATATAAAATTTATAAAATTGTTGGTACTTTAGCAGAAAAGAAAGCATGGCACTAATTTGTCGTTACATATAGTTATTGTGTTCTTTACCATCACATACACAGTAAACAAAAAAATTAAGAATAACCATGATCTAGATAAAAATTAATATTGTTAAAATTATTATCCTACCCAAAGTAATATAGAATTAAGTGAAATCTCTATCAAAGTTTCAAAGGTATTCTTCAAATAAATAGAACAAACATTGCTTAAATTCACATGGAACCACAAAACATCTAAGATACTCAAAACAGTACTGGATGATAGAAAACACTGTATCACACTTCCATACTTTAAACTATACTGCAAAACTATATTAATCAAAAGTGTATGGTATTGAAATGAAAATAGACACAGAAATCAATGGAACTGATTTGAAGGTTCAGAAATAGATCCCATACTTCTATCGACAGTTAATATATGAAAAAGAAGCCAAGAGCATACAAAGGAGAAAGGAATGGCTCTTCAACAAATGGTGTTATAAATTGATCATGTATATTCAAATGAATGAAACTATATCAGTATCTCACATCTTGCACAAAAATAAACTCAAAATCAAGACATGAAGAAAAGATTTGAAACCATAAAATATATTGAAGAAAACTTAGGCAAAACACTCCATTTTATCTTCAGTGATGATTTTGTGGACTCATCTTCAACAACAGAAACCAAAGTAAATATAAACAAATAGTAATACATCAAGCTATAAAGCCTTAGCACAGTGAAAGAAACTATCAATAACACAAAAAAGGCACTTAAATCGATGGGGGAGATATTTGCACATCATACATCTGACTAAGAGCTGATATCCAAGATTTAGCAAGAACTCATATGACTGAATGAGAGCAAAGCAAATAGCACAATCAAGAAATGGGAAGAAGAGTTAAGTATTCACTCCTTTGAAGAAGATGTACAGATGGCTGACAGGCAAATAAAAAAGTGGTCATCATTTATCATTAGGGAAATGCAAACCAGTGAGATACCATGTCACATCTGTTAGAATGACTTGTATCCAAAGGCCATAAGCAACAAGCATTGGTGAGAATGCAGAGCAAAAGGAGCCCTTTTATACTGTTGGTGGGAATGCATACTGGATGAGGCCCTATGGAAACTAATTTGGAGATTTCCAAAATATTAAAAATAGATATACCATGTGACCCAACAATTTTACCTCTCAGTGCTTATCCACAGAATGCAAAAGCACTGTTTCTAAGGGACACATGAACTTCTAGACTCATCGCTGCACTATTTACAATAGACAAACTATAGCGAGAACTTATTTGTCTCATGACAGATAAGTGGATTTGGAAGATGTGATATAGTACACAATGGAGTATTATGTAATTATAAGGAAAAAATGACCTCTTATCATCATAGGTGGCAACATGAATGAAACCAGAGAAGAAAAAAATGTTAAACAAAATAAGTCAGAAGGAGAAAGACAAATATTGGATGATTTTACTTATATATGGAATATAAAGGAAGAAAGCAAAGATTAATTTTAAAATGAACCAGTAACAAACATTAGTGGATAGGCAATGAAACTGAGGCAAATAACATGGCAAAGGGGGAATGCTCAGTGAAGAGTAGGGCATAATAAAATATGGTAGAGAATAATGGGTGTTTTGGTGGTAGATATAGTATGGGGACATGCATCTGAGGAGGTGTGATATTATTCTCTGAATCACATACAGTTTACACCTCAATAAATACATAAAAGTTGAGTTGAACCAAAAACATGTTCATGATGAAGCAGTAGAAATTATTAATTTTATGAATTTTTAAACCTTGCATGTATGTCTTTTTAGTATTCTATGTAATGAAATGAGAAGAATGAGTAAAGCAACTCTGTTGTTTATCTAAATATGGTGGTACTTCTGAGAGAAAAGTGTATAGTATGAGTTGCAAGCTGAATTAGCTGCTTTTTCATCATAGGATGCCATTTTAAATGGAAAGAATGGCTGACAAACTGTGGTTATGCAGACTTGGGTATTTGGTACACATTTTCTTAAAAATGAACAAAATAAGCCTGTCAATCTAAAGAGAATTGAGTATTTGTTGCTAATGATATAGTTTTAGCTTTCAAGTGGAAATTAGAATTTTGGAAAACTTGTACCTGATGCCGTAAGTACAACAGCGTAACAATCCTTAAAGACTTTTCTCATGAGATTGGTAGCAATGTCACTAATATGACTTTTTGATATTATGTAAGAAAATGTGCCAACTGTTAGAAGATTCAATAACTCAGTAAATTAATATTTTCTAAATAATCAATGTATATCCTCACAAAATCATTCATAAATCAAAGATCCATTAAAAACAAAAGATAAACCAATGTATTTTAACATAACAATGAGAGGATGATCATTTCTATGGTTTCATATTCTATGTGACAGTTAACCTCTAAATTATTACCATGGCTTTTGATTTGGGTGCTATCAAAAAAGACCTTCCATAACTCTTCTGAAAATCTGTTAAAATTGTCTATCTTTTTTCAACCACTGTTTGGTACTGGATTTTATTCAAACATTTCAACCAATATATTGCAACATATTGAGTGCTGAAGTAGATATGAGAATCTTACATTATCAGAAACGCTAAAGTGATTTGCAAAGATGCAAATTTTTTTCAGATTTTTTTCTGTGGGATATGATGACTTTAAATAAAAATAGATATGTTAAAAAATAATTGATTTGTTTTCATATTAATCATTAAATCTTCACATGTCTCAATTAAAATTTATAATACAGAAAATAATTGACAAAATTTCTAATACAGAAAATAATTTCTTCCACAAAAGTGTTCTCTGGAGTACCTAATAATTTTTAAAAATGATAAAGGGGTCATAAAGATCAAGGTTTGAGAATAGATGGCACAGGAAATAATTAAGAAGAAACTATAGATTTTAAGTTAAATAATATCTGAATTTAGAGACATTACTATGTCATTGGTAATCAGAAAAATGCAAGTTAATATACTAGAGAGATAAACTTCTCAGACATTGGCAAAAAATAAATCTGATGGTGTCAAGTTTGGGTAGAGTGTGTGGAAATGAGAACTCATTTATGATCAGTGGAGTTTTGAGTGGTATAAGCAGTGGTGACAACAACTTTGCAAACTCTTATTTAGTTAAAAATGTATTCCATAACTTAGCAGTTTCACTTTTTTCTTTCTTGAGACTCATTGTTGTATGCAAAGATTGAATGGCTGAATATTTCCATTATCTGTCTTTATAATAGCAAACAATTAGAAAGCAGTGCTATAGTATAATGGTATCTCACTTAACTATTGAAATGAATGCACGGTATCTCTCTCTCTACAAATATATGTGTGTGTGTGTGTATATATAAAATATATATATATTTACTATTAAAACATAGTTTTGAGTAAAAATAATAAATGATATGGTATAGTATGTTTATTTTGAAAGATGAAACTGCACAAAACTTATCTGTTAGGCTGAACAAAAAGCAACTGCATTCTTTAGGTCAAAATATGGAGATTGGGATCTTTGTGGTGTATTCAAGCTAAAGAGATAGAATTTTAAGAAATGGCTTTGAATTTATGATACTGAATTCTATTGGGCAGGAAGCTAGACTGACCAATAAGAAGGAACTTCAACTTATCTATAATGTTTAATTTCTTTTAAAATTTTTAAAAAGATAAAGTATCAAACTTGTAAATACTAAATGGAAGGAACTTGGGCGCTAAGTTACTGTTCTATCTAAGTTAATTATTTTTTAAGATAGAGGGCCAGAAGAAGCTAAAAATTGTCAAGAATGCCGCTTTCTCTTGCAGTGTTCAGGGTATTAGATGTGACATTCAAACACCCAGTGAGCGATTCAGGGAAACCCACTGCCTTAACTCATAGGATTAAAAGTGATTAGAGTACATTCATTGTGGACAGATTGTGAAAGGAATGGGTGAAGTCTTTGTTTGGGAACAAGTTCCCAGGAGAGATGTGACCCTCCCCCCACCTCCTCCCCGCACCCAGGAGACTGAAAAAAAGGAGATCATCCAATTTACCTGTGTGAGGGATGATTTGCTTTGGGACTTGTGATTTTCTGCTGAGTCTGGAAGTTAATTCTGGAAGAATGGATTGAGTTAACAACACAGGATGATTCATGGCAGAGGCCTGACTCTTGTAAATGAGTCGGGAAATATGAGGAGTGTGAAATATAACAGGCGATGGCTAAATAGTTCAGGGATGGTTATTGTTATTAGAATGTGTGAGGCAGTTTTCTATTTATAGCATGCTGTTCTGAGTGTTTGCTCAACTCCCACCTCCACCCGAAGAACTCAGTATGATGTCAGGCTGGAAAACTGCTCATGTAGGTGAAATTGCTTAGAGGATTCCAATGGGGCTTCAAATTATTCACATTTCAATGACATTTTCTCATGAAAGATAGAGCATAGCATATAAACAACTGTCAGACAGTTAAGAATGCTGACATGTACCCTGAAGAGGACCCTGTGTACTTAAATTTCTTTACATTATGGCCACACCAAGGTAGAATCTTGAGCAAGTTTCTGCTCTTTTCTCACTCCACCCTGTGTCAAATTGGCACAAATGAATTGATGTTTGTTATGTAGGACCTTGTCTTAATTAATCTCTGCCTTCTTGGCTTAGTATACATATACTAAGTTTACTTGTTCCCTAATTAATTCAGTCATTCATTCATTTAATATGTGTTGAGTAATGTGCTAGGTACAATTAAAGATATACAAGAAGTTTTTCATTAAAGAAAGAAGATAAGATATAACCTCAAATAATCATAAAACAAAAGAGAATCACAAGTGCCTTATCAACCAGGAACAAGAGGAGGTTCTGTTCAAATGGTGGGAGAGATAAAAAAAGATAAAAGGGGAAATAATTGAGGGTCTTAGGGTTGAAGCAGGAGAATGGCATGAGCATTCTGACCTGGTTGATGATTTTGTGGTTGTTTAAACTGACACTTTGAAAATATTTGCCCAATATTTGTTTAGTGGTGAGAGTAAGACCCATGCAAGCCTTTTTTCAGCTACCCCAAGCCAGTCAGTTAGTTGTTGTTTAGCAGGACTCACGTCCTACAGTTACCTGTACCTCCTCTCCCTGGAAGACAGTCTAGTCACCTGCCATCTGTAACTAGTGTCACCCATGCCAACCTTCCCCACCCCAAGTGATTTTATTAAATGATTCCTTCCCCCCAAAAAATAGAGTGCTGTTTCTGAATGGAGTTCTAGTAAACACAGTTTGCTCCATTTCAATGCATTCTTGAGTACTGCTGGAGAATTTGCCATCTGACTCCACTTCCTAATCTAACTCTAGGAAGAAGCACTAGCCTAAGCGAAGGTTTAGAGACAGGAGAGCTTAAGAATGACATGCCAGAGTGTGACATAGTATCTGTCAAAAAGAAGTGGGAGAAGCTGCTGTGAGGGACGGGGCCTCAGCTTGTAGAGGTCTTTTTAGGCTTGCCTAGTCTAAGAGAATTGGCCTCAGTTCTCTAAGTAATAGTAAGGTATGGAGGGGTTATGATTCAGGATTGTGATTTGCATAATTAGATGTGTAGTCTTTTTTTCATTAATGAAAGGAAACTGGATTTAAGGATGTATGAAAACTATGCATTCTCATAATATTTTTCTTTATAAATGTCTGCATTTCAAATTTTCTGTACTCAGTAATTATCATTATTGTGGTTAATATTTTGCTGCTTCTTTAGAGTAACGTTCCTTTGTGTGTGTATATGCTTTCATGATTGAAATCACACTGTATATATAATTTGTTTTCACTTAGTCAAACAATCCCAATGCTTTGAACATATCTGATTTTTTTCCCCCAGCAACAGAATACCTATGAACAAAGAACAGTGAACAAAGAATACTTATGTTTCTCTTTTTCAATATTTGTTTCACCTTGGTCAGTGAACACGTATTTATAAAAATTTCTAACTATGCCCAGCACTGTGCTAAATACTTTGACAAATAAAATATGTATTCTGCTTCACACACAGCTTCTAATTCAGTTAAACAAAAAGAAAGCAAAATTAGGGATAGCATCTAGTAAAAAATGTATTTATTACCTCTGAAGCTTAGAGAAAAGAATAAGAGAGTGGGATAGTATTATTACTAAATACAATAGAAGGCGCAATGACCATTTTATGAACTAAAATCATTTGCCAGTATTGTGATCTCGTCCAGCTCCATAAAATGGAGGCAGGCAGCAGCTGGCTCTCCTCTGCAGTGTAGTTGATTTTTCTTTACTTCCTTGTGATAAATGGAGACCTCTAAACTCATTAAACTACTGCCTCACTACCACATTCTCATCTGAGATGCTGGCCTGCATAAAAAAACCCCAGACTCCTGCACCTAAGACCTGCTATATAATCCATGTAAATAATCAACATTTGCTGGTGTGATGATCTCACTCTAGGAAATAATGTTTATGAGCTAATTGAGCTAATGAGAATATATTAGTTATTGGTTTAGTGAAAGTGGTGGCAGAATAATCTAATTCCTACTAGCTCCTGGATAATCTTCAATTTAAAGGTAATGACATTAAGAGATGTTAAACTGAGTATGCTTAAGTGTACATAGTATGTACTCATTAGACAGCACAGATGGCCAACAAGACATCATAATGATTCTTAAGAGGAGAGGTTTTCCACCAGAGGTCCATTAATGACATTTAGGAATTCTGTGTATTTGATTGTCACTAAATTCTATTGAAATTTAGCATTTTTCATTAGAAATATAGATAACTGATTAGAGAGCTATTCAAGTTACCTGTAATAGAAACTGGAGATATTTTGCATTACATTACAGTTATTTCCTGAAAAATATTGTTTATATCCAACACTACTTGAAAAAGAGAATAGTTGTTAGATCCACAAATAGATTTTGCTAGTTCATATATTAATATAGAATATATTATTATGGAACTATTTTTTTTTAATTTTGATGTTAGTATTTAAACATAATTGGTTTCTTTTGTATTCCCATGTGTTTTCACTTTATGCTTTAAAAAAATGTTGTTGTGAGAAGGCATCATAGACATAACCTGAATGCAGAAAGATTCTTGCACAAAAAGGTTAGGGACCTTTACTTAGAATAAGGACCTTCAAGTCTTTTCCCCTTAAGGAAATGTTGCTATTTGCAATACAATTTTTTTCTGTTTTTCTGACACAGGGGGATCCCAACAGTCCCTTTCTATGGGGGAGAACTTGGAGTAGTTTTGCTGTCAGTTTATACAGTGAGATCTTACACCATATGTAACTCTAGAGGCTGGAGAGATGACACTCTGCCAAAATGGTTGGGAAACATGAAGAAATAGAGTGCTGGTGGCTGGACCATCTTTCAAGGAGAAATGACTTCTCTAAAATTGTATCATATTGCAAACTGCTTTCCACCGTGGCTATTCTACAAATTCTTAATCCTATTCTACTCTCAATAGTCACATAGTACTAACAAAAATTTAAACAAATATACTAGCAAAACAGAGGGAGGCATGAATCAGCCTTTCTCCCAGCTTTCTAGTTTGGTTGAAGGCTGATAATAGAATGAAAAAGGAAAAACAAATATTCATGACCAAATTGTGATTTCATCTCCCAGCTAGGGCCCTCATTGGCAGTGTGACCTAGGGTTAGTGACACATTGTCCTAAACTGCAAGTTTCTCATGTTGAAATGAGATGTCATTTCTAAGTCTCACTGGGTTCTGAGGATTAGTAATGTTGGAAGAGTTCTTCAGGGCTTGAGATTTTACTCCTTCACCCTCTGACAGCCCAGTCATGCAATAAGAAGAATGGAGGGAATGGCTGGAACTCAGCTTCTCAGGGTTGTCTTGAAAGCAGACTGGGAGTGCTGCGCGTTCTGCCATATGAGGAGACTGCACAAGGAAGCTCTTTCTGGCACTAGCAGTTTTGGGATGTCAAAGGTGAAAAGTTGAACAACGTCACCAGTGAGGCAGAGCAGATTCCATTTCACAAAGGCCTTTGGAAAGTGGACCCTTGGCTGACCATGTTCTCAGATGGCTGGTCTGTGTCTATCAGAGTGGAGGAGTAGACTCCTTGGGTCCAAAATAAGCCTGGTTCATATGATATTTTTCCTCCTAATAGCTTACTTTATTTTCCATAGCCCATTTCTTTTTTTTTTTTTAATTGTTTGCATTGCTGTTATTTAAAGAATTGCTTGTTCTCATCTACTCAGCTCTGGGGATAGAAATAAGTCTTTCAGATGAAATTTTTGTGGCCTGAGCTGGGAAATTAGGCAGGGTGCAAAGGAAAACTGTTCAGCATTTGAAATATAAGCTCCTGGTATATTGGGTATAATTGCTAAAATGTAGGTTTCTCAAGTTTCCTGTTTAACTCAGTATTAAAATACTTATAGTAAAATGTATCATGGAGACACCTTGACTCAGTCAACATAGGTTGTAGCAACTGTAATATATAGCTTAGGTTCCTTTCAGAATCTGAAGACCCATCTGTCTTCCTTTTGAATTTCCTATCTGCTTTTGAATTCCAAGGATAATACTTATGAAACCCACTCTTATGCAGGATTTCTCCTAAGAACAGTTTGTTTGTTCTTAAAGCACAAAGGTCTTAATTTAACAGAATCTTTCATTGATTTCTATGTCGTCTTCCTTTAGAAATGAAAGTTGAAATCCTTTTCATGAGACCAAATGAATTATTTGCTGGTACTTTGTTCAAGAAGCACCTTTCATGATGTGGTTGGGACTAGTGAAATTTGTTTGTTTAATCTCCTACACTTGCCATCTTATAACTATACTTTATGATTATGATTAACATTCAGAATTGACTTATGGCACAGAAAAGTCTCAAATCATTAAAGATCCAGAAAGGTTTAAGAACAAGTTTGAGCCACATGCCTGGTTCAGCCATGCTGCTGGATGCTGAGGCCTCAGTCATCCAGCCTGCTGCGTTCCTTTTGGGGCTTGGGGAGTGCAAGGTAGGAGGGATCCCTGCCGCCTGCCAGGGTAGCAGGGAGCAGCTGGAGGTACCCCCCAGTCACCGTACCATGAGGTGGCTGGGGAAGGTGGGGGTAGCTCCGCCACACACGCCATTTAGCCATGCTGCTGGATGGGTGCGCTCGTGGATGGGGGGAGGCAACTAAATCAGCGATTCAACAGCAGTTGCACACGAATACAGAGGTGAAAAACAAGGAAGTATTCTGGAACAACGAACATGTCAGATCCTTGGGACACAGGACTATAACACTGATTACAGAGACAAACTACCTCAGATATACAACCACTGAGATCTACAACGATGGGAAAGGAATTTCCCGTTCAGGGATGCCTTCAGCATGATCAAAGGACCCTCCCACTTTAAGTGGTGAGGAAAGCCACAGAGACAGGCAGTGGCTCCACAACGAACCAGACCAACCATTTACCAGGGCCTATCTCGATCAAAAAAATTGGTGCACAAACTTTGGCTGGGAGAAACGCTCCCAATGCCAGCAACCAGAACTACAAAACAAAGAAGAAGCAAAATATGACAGAAGATGGGCCGGACCAACTAATCAGAAAGAAGGAGGAGGCACTGAGAGAACACAATCATGCAGCAAAAAGACACTTGGAAAACTAAGCACAGGCCACTGTGTCCCAGGAAACCACATCCACACTGGACAAAAGGACATTGCTACAGGAAAGAAGAGGAAGAACCCAAGAGACTAAAAATTAAACAATAAATGGCAGTGAAAGAAGAGATGGAGAAACCAGGTGGGTGGGATAGGGGAGAGGGGAGGAACACTTAATGGCAAATTCAAACAAAACTTATTCAATAAATATATATATTATTTAAAAAAAAGAACAAGTTTGAAACTCAGTTTTTTTTCTTCTTGCTTAACAACCCTCATTATCAAATCATCTTGAACATGCTGGTTAATACAGATTTTGCTACCATTTTAGAAAAAGCCAAATTTTGCTAAGCTAGGTGCTTGAATGGAATGTCAGCTGACCCTTCATTTAACAAGCTAGACAGTGTATTTCAGCTTTGGATATACTTTGTTGGTTGTAATATAAATTTAGAATTAGTCAACAGTGTATCGGAAAAGTAAAATCCACTTCATTCTTAATTTATTTGCTTTGAATATTTTGTAGAATAGAAGGAAACATGTTTAGGAAATATTCAATTGATTTGAAAAAGAAATGTTTAGTTTTTTATCTTCAGAATGAGAAAGTTTCTGGAAAGGAAACAAGAAAGTAAAGCAAACATTTTATGATTTTAGGATTTTAAGGAACTTTGCGGGTAGCAATAGTTAGTGAGAGGACTCTATTCTAGTTGTTGGTGCATGTCATTACCATTGTCATGATAGGATTTCTAAAATATAACACTTTAATTACTAGATCTCAACTAGACCAGGAGTAATATGAATTTGTTATTTCATTTTACTTGAGATGGTGCAGGGATATTATCTACAGCTCTAGAGTTTTTCTATCCATGTAACATCTCTTCCAGCCTCACTATTTTATGTCTATAAAAAATGAATTATATAATCAAATGTAAAAGGTTATTGTTTGCTCTGGTAGACAGAAAGACCAGCTTATAGCTCCATGAAATGAGACAGTAAGTTTGTACTGTTGTGTAAAATGCACAAAGATACATACTTTATAAATATACTTAAAGTTGTAAGTCTGGTAGCTTAATAGAGCAATGGAATGAGAGGCATGAAATGAAGAAACTGACATGAATAATCACAATTCTAACAATAGGTATAATTGTAATCAGCTCTAATTTCACTTTCTGATCCTTTGTTTCTACATCAGTCTTCCAGAAACTTGAGCTGTGATTTTATTTCCTAATATCTTGGCCATGTCACCTGTGCCATGTATTGTCATTTGTGTCTTGAAGGTGTATAAGTTCTTTTGCACATTTTGAAATTCAACAATTCCCTACCTCCCTTAAATCAGATGAGGACAGTGAAATACATTTTTATAAAAATGCCAATATCCCATTAATCATTGGACCAGATATTGATGAATATGATGAGAATATAGTAGTGGAAAAAAAATGGAAACAATTCTTGGTGTTACAGAACTCCAATCCACTTGGGAAATAGATGCTGCTTTAAATGAAAAGTTATATAACTATTGTAAGAACTATGGAGGAAATATCAAAGAATCTTGATGAAGATTATAATGCTGTCACTTTAAGAACTCAGAATATCTCTTTTGGAGAATGATGTAAGATGATATGAAAGATAAATGAGTTAATCAAGTAATGAGTTGAAAAAATTTTTTGCTAATTGAGGTAACCTTTGCTTATGACAGTATATGTGACTCACAGGAATAGACTTACACCTCTTAGGTATACATCACTACAACACCTTCACCACCATATCCCTTTACCACCACCCTTTGTTCCCACCCCTCCCCCCTAGTATCTCAATTCCACAGCCATAGTTCTAGGTTTGTTATTGATTGGCCTTGTTTACCTTTTGTTTTGTTTCTCTATATTTTATATATGAATGAAACAATCCCATTTTGTCTTTCTCCTTCTGATTTATTTTGTTTAGCATAATGCATTTGAGTCCCAATCATGTTGACAAGAATGGCAAGACTTTATATATATATATATATACACACACATATTTGTAACTAAATATATATTATATATAAAATATATTTAGATATATAATTCATATATTAACTTATATGTGAATTATAGATAAATATATGTTATATTCAATATGTTTTATATAAATTATATATAATATATATAAAATTTATTTAAATAATATAAAATATATGTTAAAATAAAAACATATATACACATAAAAATGATATTTCATTGTGGGATGTACTCTATTAATCTCTCATCTTCTCATCTGTTGGTGGGTATTGAGGATGTTTCCATAATGTGGTTATTGTAAATAGTGCTGCAGTGAACATGTAAGTACATGTATCCCTTAGAATTAGTGTTTTTTTGCATTCTTTGGAATTCTTTTGAAATTCCACCTAGTAGTGGAATTGCAGGAGCACATGTTTAATCTATTTATGGTATTTTGAGAAACCTCCACACTGGTTTCCACAGGGCCTCTTCTAGCTTACATTCCCACCAACAGAACTGAGTCACATGATGCTCTAAAAATTAAAGGCCACATAATGGAGAGCCTAAGAAGGTACAAGTAGAAAATATTCAGGATGCTATCAGAGAAGAGACCAAAGGGAGCATTACAATAAGAGAGAAGTCACCTTTGTTGAGTGGATTTATAATTTAGTGAGATGAGAACATAATAACAGCATTTATTGGTGACTTTGGTAAGAATGATTGGGGAAATAGAAGCAGGACTTAGATTGCACTAGACTAAATGGTAAGTGGTGAAGAGGTAGGTAAAAATATGCGGGGTAAGTTAAGGGAAAGACTGAGTCTGAAGGATTACAGAGAGAGGAATGATCTCTGGTGGTGATTATATATATCCAAGAAAGATTTTTAATTTTTAATTATTTTTATTTTGAGACTAGTTCTCACTATTTTTGTCTGTGGAACCACAGGCTCATGTTGCCTGGAGTACCACAGTCTCAAGCAATCCCCAGCCCCAGCTTCCCAGGTAGCTGGGTTTACAGGTGCATGCCACCACACCCAGCAATTTTTTGGGGACTAAGTCTCACTATGTTGCCCCAGGGAAGTCTCGAACTGTGATCCCCAGTCCCAGTCATGCTCCATAGGCTGATGCTTACAGGCCCGTACCACTACTGTGTCCAGCTCAAGAAAGAATTTTTAAAATTCTTTTATTTAAAATGGGACACATTAGAGCATATTTGAATGCTACTAGGAATAAGCATAGAAGAAGAAATGTTGGAAGCAAGGCACGGTGGCTCGTGCCTATAAGCTTCAGTCTATGAAAAGGCTGGGGCTAGGGGTTGCAGTTCAAGTCCTGCTCAGGGCAACATAGCGAGACCTAGCCCCCAAAATAGCTGGGTGTGGTGGCACATGCCTGTAATCTCAGCTACATGGGAAGCTGAGACTGGGGATTGCTTGAGTCTGTGGTACCCTGGGCAACATGAGCCTGCAGTTTCACAGGCAAAAATAGTGAGACCTACTCTCTTTCAAAAAAAAAAAAAAAAAAAAGACTTAGTGATGGAACAGCCATTCTGAGAAGTTGAAATATTCAAAATGGAATATTACTCAGTGATCAAGAACATTAAGGTCATGCCACCTGTGGCAATATGGATGGAGCTAGAAGGGATAATGCTAAATGAAATAAGTCAGACAGAGACAGATAAATATTGGGTAATGTTACTCATATGCAGAATATAAAGTGATTACTTTAAGAATCAGACAAAGACTAGCTTAGCAACTAATCCTTGATAGCTGAAGCACCAAGGGGGGAAGACGGTAAGGGGAGATATAAGAAAAAAAAAAAAGAGAAGGAAGTACTATGAGGGTGCACTATGGGTAAGTTGGTGGTGTTTGTACTATAGTGGTAATACCTGATGAGGGTATCTAAATTTCACCTCAATTAAAAATAAAATAAATTAGAAAATTAAAATGTCATGGAGATTAAAGAAAAATATTTGCAGGCATTCATTTTAATGATAGATCAATGGGTTTTATATGGGGAAGAAAGATAGTAATGACATAAGGGAGGTTAATGAATACAGAGAAATGAAGGAAATGGGTTTGAAAACTTGGCCAGGACAATGAACTATTTTAGCGTTACTGAACAAGAGGCCCTATGTTGGACATGTATTTCATGAATATATAGATTCTCACTGTTTTTTTTTCTTCAACTGCTCTACCTTCTTATGGGTGTTATGTATTGAAAAGTATCTTTAGAATGACTCCAAATTTTTCACACTTACAAGTTAAAGAGAAACAGTGAAAGAAATCAGCGTATATTAGATTTTTCTTAGTCTTGCTTCCTGTCTTGACAAACTTCTTGTTGTTCAAAGGAACACTGATCATTTCTGTGTTTCTTGGAGAAAAAAATGTTTATTAGAGCATTGGGAGTTGTTCACTAAATTTTGTTTCTACTTAGACGCCTGTGTTTATGTGATTCTCCTACTAGCATTTCATTTGTCTGTTTTTGCTATGGGGGCCCTTTAGACCCAGAACTTCCTGACTGCTTTTGTTAGTTTTTTTTGTTTTGTTTTTTTTCATTTCTCCCCAAACTGAGTTCTTGACTTTTAGGCTTACACTTAGATGTCAAATGCCTATCTACTGACCTGTAATGTAGAAATCCAGAAAATAAAAAACTAACCTGCCCTGGGGCAAGCATGTAAATCACCGTTCTTTGTGGTAAATTCTTGATAGCCTTTTATCAAGAGCCAAGGGGACACAAAGGAGAGAAGAAATTGATTGTACCCTGTTAAAGACCTCAGAAAAGGCAACATTTAAGGGATTTTTGAGAAAGGCTGTTGAGGTTGATTGGTAGATGTTATTAAAGGCAAGAATGTGAAAGGTAATGATTGACACCTGTAAAGTCTGCTTGCTGTGGCTTGAGACTCAGTTTTGTGGATCAAGCAACAGGGTTTCAATTTGGGAAGTTTGGCTTGATCAAATTCTGAAGAGATTTAAGGATCATACCAACAACTCACATGTTATTTTATTGGATAGAAAGCTCTGAAAGGTTTAAAATAAAGGACTGGTTTGATCAATTCCATTCTTCTTGTTCTATTTCTGTTTTCCTTCTGGTCTTAATATATTTCTATGAAGCAACTACTTTCTACCTCAGCCAAAATTCTGCTTCGGAACTGACACGACTAAACTCCAGATGCCTCAACTTGTACTGCTGATGTTGCAATGTCCCCACTGGCCCTTCTGTTTTCTGTCCCAAGGAAATGCTCCTTTCTACCAGAGCTAATCACCAAACCTCACAATAATTCTTTACCATACTTGCATCTTTGAGAGAAAATACTCAATGGTCACTCTAACTGGGCAAGTTGGACCCTGTGAGTGAACCCTGACTGCAAGTTAGTCTAGCATGACAAATGTTCCAGGTTTCCAGTTTCCGTGTTTGGGGGCTGGCTCTACTTTGCACCAAGATTCCTGTAGGGAGATACTCTCCAATCATAAGTAGGGCCACAAATTCAATTAAACCCAAAAAAACAAGACAAATTCTAACCAGAATACCTTTTTGGAAGAGCAACACAACCTGAACAAGGTGCCAGTGGTGTAATGTAGTGAGACAAAACCTGCACACTGGAAGTCTCACTCCAGAACTTATACTCTGAGTCATTACTATAATTAAACTGTAGGGTGTTAAAGACTGTTAAAGTGTATGCATGGGTAATAGTGAAGCATCAGGACAAGTAAGGATGATTTTGGTACGCAACAGAAGGAAAGTAATAGGCCTTTAGAGAAGCCAAACTCATTGTTCTCATTAGCACCATAACATAACCTAGAGGTACAGATGGGCAAGTTCAGGATGTTGGAGACAGTGGGGAGCAGAACAAGCAAAGTGCTTAGTGTTCAGAGTGCTTGACCAATTTAACTACAGCACCATGGTCAATGTCCCTGAGATTGTTTCCTGATACCAGTGTTCTCTGTTGATCTGCTCCACCAGATCTCTGCCCTACCCAGCCTTCCACATGGTCCCCTAATTTCCTGCTACTTCCTCTGTTTTTTCTGTCATGTCTGGGCCACTGAGAATCAGAAGCAAGAGGGTATTTTGAGGGTTTTTTTGGGGGGGAGAAAAACATCAATGTCAGTCACATGTAAACATATCATATGCAAAAACAAGAACAATAAACATATATAATTTTAGATAAAGTCAAATCTGGTCATCAAATGCTTCTAAGAGAATAGTCTCCTTTCAAATAAATTTTAAATACTTTGGATCTTTCAATGAAACTAAGAGAACTAAAAGGTCTCTTGTAAACACCAGTCAAAATTTTGCAATGTCATCTTCTAAGCTACACAAACATCAATACCCAACTATATAATTTCTAACTTGCTTTTATCTTGAAAAACAAAAGAAAGCAAAATGTAGTGCCTTATGATCAGGCCCTGTACTGCAGTCATTTGCCAAGGATCAGATTCTCTGTGACCATTTAATGTTTATAGAATGTGTTTCCCTTACTTTTGGGAATGATTGATCACTTCCAGAGCATCTTTCTTGACATGTTTCACCTCATAGTATTATTCAACTCCTAGTGTCAAAACTTAGAATATTTTTATATATCTAAAAGTTCTAGTAGTTTCTGAAAATAGTAGAATTTCTGGCTAAATTTTCTATGTACAAGGCTCTTCTGAACGTTTTACAATAAAAAATACTTCTTACTCCTTTGAACAGCACTTTTCCTTATAGAAACTCAGAAAGTCTTAGCACTTAAAGAAAGTATATACCAATACATCAAATAGGCATGAAATCCTTGGTCTTTTACATCGCACCAGTTTATTAGTGTTGCTCACAGATTTGAATACAGTCTTTTCCTTTTCTTTCAACCACTGCCAATATTTATCTTTCATTTCTTCTGTTTCCCACAATTATCCACCTCTGAACATTATCAGAGTTGTCCCCAGGCATCTAAACTTTAAATGAGATTGTAACTTTTCCATTTGGGCCTTGTTTCATTAAACAAATATGTGGGTGCTACATGATTTTGCAGCAGATACTGTTTATGTGGGAGTTGGATTTGTACTGTGTTTACAGCTAAAGTGAAAAAAATTCAACACTTTATTGGACATGTACTAGCATGTGGGTGAGGTTGAAGAAAATAATTGAGTGTTGAAATCAAACACATGCCTGGGAAAAAATCCTTTCTGATGGGGAGGGCAGGAAAGGCCAACAGCTGGCACACATGGAGATTTTTTAAGGGTTAGTATCCTTCTTCAGAAAGTTCCTTCATGACTGAACCATCAAATGAGCTGATTGCTCCAGAAGAATCCAGGCAAACATCTCTTTTTCAGAAGCAAGACATTTCACTACAAAACATTAAGGACATGTGTCATTACCCCATTGTATATGATCTTTCCCAAACCTTTGAGCATTATCTCTTTCTTTCTCTCTATCCTTTTTCTTTCTCTCTCCCATTCATGCTAGTTATGTTTTATAAAGTCACTGTGATCACCGAATTATTGAATACTGCACCAGTGTTCCTGGGATATATACTGATTTAGGTCCTATGAGACTCTGGGGACAATATTTTCTTTCTTTTTAATAAAGGTAACACATCACATTGGATGTGATGAAGAGATAAAGGATGACACCTCTTCAGTGTATGTTACCACATCACTCCTACCATCAGGGCACCCATAGTATTTGACCATGTTCCATTATGTCCCATTCCCACTCAGCATTCCACCTCTTCCCCAACCCCTACCAGTAGTTATAATTCTAGTCAGACTTCCAGGTTATGTTATTGGTTTGGTTTTATTTGAGTCTTTGTTATTTTTTTTTAAATATTGTACATATATGGGAAGTCATTATTACTTTCTCCTTCTGATCCATTTTGTTTAGGATTATCCCCTCCAGTTCCATGCATGTTGTCACAGATGGCAAGAGCT
Organism: Uropsilus gracilis; assembly: GCA_004024945.1. NCBI lineage: Eukaryota > Metazoa > Chordata > Mammalia > Eulipotyphla > Talpidae > Uropsilus > Uropsilus gracilis. Next base: position 46,680 of record PVHY01000645.1, on the reverse strand, counting down.
GATCTATTTTTGTAACTGAGTGGTAATTCATATATGCTGCATATTCCTAATCCACTCATCTCTCCTATGATATTTAGATTGTGTTTATAACTTGATTAGTACAAATAGTGCTGCAATGAATATAGGAGTCTATGCATCTCTTAGAATTAGTGTCTTGACATTCTTCAGGTGAATACCTAGGAGTGAAATTGCTTGATTATATAGTAGATGTGTTTTTAATATTTTAAGTCACCTCCATATTGGTTTCTAGTCCATATTTTCAACAACTGTGTTGAAAAGTTCCTTTTCCCCACACTCTTGCTAGGTCAGTGCTCATTGTTTCTGGTCTGTTTGATATGGGTCATTCTAAGAGGTTGGTATCTCATTATGGTTGTGATTTGCATTTCCTTGGTGATTAGTGATATGCATATTGGCCATTGGCATGTCTTTTTTAGAGAAGTGTCCATTTAGGTCTTATGCCCATTTTCTGATTGGTTTGTTTTCTTGTTATTGAATTGTATGTGTATTGGATATTGGCCCCTTGTCAGATGTATGATGTGCAAATATTTTCTCCCATTCAGTAGGATGTCTCTTTGCTTTAATGACAGTTTCTTATACTGTAAAAAAGTTTTTTGGTTTGATATACTACCATCTATTTATATTTTTCTTTCTCTAACTGTTGAATATGAATCTACAAAGACATCAGTAAAGTCAATATAGTGGTGTGTTTGCCTGTTTTCTTCTCTATATTTTATTGTTTCAGGTCTTACATTCAAGTCTTTAATCCATTCTGACTTATTTTTGTGTATGGTATAAGATAGTAATATAGTTTCATTCTTTTTTGTTTATTTAATATTGTTTTTATTAAGACTCTAGAAGCTAGAGTACCATTTTTCTCCAGTTCTCCAGATAATGAAGCAGTTCATATTACAAGGTGTCATACAAGGGAGGGTGGGGAATTCAAAAGATAATGCTCCTGTCACATACATAGTCAGCATGTTATCAAATTACTGTTGTTAAATTGAAATATTCAAATAAAGTACCATTAGTTCTGATGTTAATTTATCGTGACTTTCTATGGAAAATCTTAAACTAATTTGTCCAAAGAATATATTAGGTCTTGTTCTGATTTGTTTTCCTTTTTTGCTTCCTAATCTGTATATGGTTGTCCAGTTTATCCAACACCATTTATTGGAGATTCTGTTTCCTACAATGTGTACTCTTTGTCATGGGTTAACTGTCCATATAAATGTGCACTTATTTTGGGCTCTTAACTATAGTCTATTGATTTGTGTCGATTTTTGTCCATACTATACTGTTTTGGCTACCATAGTTTTGTAGAGTAGTTTGAAATCAGGCAGTGGGATATCATTTTTTTTTTTAGAATTCCCTTGCTTTTTGGGTGTTTTTCAGGTGTGTGGGTTCCATTTGTGACTCAGTATTATTTTGTCTATTTATTTTAAGAATGCCACTGAAACTCTGATAGGGATTGCTCTGAATCTTTATATTACTTCAAGTAAGCTAATCCTCTTCACAATACTAATAGGTATAATCCATGAACAAGAAATATCTTTGCTTCTTTGTGTCTTTTTTTTTAATAAGTCTGATTAGTTTTCATTGTACATGTCCTTTACCAGTTTTGATAAATTTATTCCTTGGTTTGTAATTGAAAATGGTACTCTTTTTTTGATTTTTATTCTTCTAACTTGTTTGTATATAAGAATATGACTAGTATTTGTAAACTTATTGTTTTCATATAATGTTTCTTGAAGAAAAGTATATCACACCATTGTATCTGCTTCAGGAGCTATAAGCTTAAACTTCTACAAATAAATATTTTCATGCTTTGCTTACATCTAGTGTTCCAGTAATCCTCCATAATGTTCCACTGGGCCCCTTCCATTCCCCACTTCTACTCTGCCACCCTACCCCTCTGTTTGTCTTAGTTTTGCAATCAGAAGTTATACATGTATTATTGGTTTGGTGTTGACTGAGCTTCTATTGTGTTTCTCTACAGTCTCTATGTAAGTGAGATCATGAAGTATGTAAATTGATTTTGAAAGCTACCACTTTACAATATTCATTGTTTCACCTACTTTTCAGTAGATTATTTAAGGGTTTCTATGTATTTTTTTTCATGTCATCAGCCAAATAATGATATTTTTATTATTTCACAATTTGGATTCCATTTATATTTTTTCTTCCCTAATTACTCTAACTATGGCTTCCAATTCTCTGTTGAATAGTAGTTGTAAGAGTAAATACATACTTTCCTTATACCAGATCTTAGATGAAATGTTTTAAACATTTCACCACCAAATATGATGTTTGCTATGGGTTTTTCCTTTATAGCATTTATGATATTGAAGTATATTCCTCCCTTCTCCATCATAAATTAATGTTGAATCTTATCAAATAATTGCTTTGCATGTTTTATGTTATCATATGATTTTTATGTTTCCTTTTGCTAATATGGTGAATTATATTAATTGAAATTTGTTTGTTGAACCATCTGTGTATCCCTGGAATTAATCCCCCTTAACAGTTTTGCATGGTCCTTTTAATACATTGTTGAACTTGGTTTGCTACAATTTGCTGAGGATTTTTGTGTCTATATTCATCAGGGATATTGGTACCTGTTTTTATTGTTTGTTTGTTTTCTTTTATTTTCCCTGTTGATGTCTATTTTTGATACTGAAGTAATACTGGCTTCATAAAGATGTGTTTGGAGGCATTTCCTCTTTCTCAGTTTTTGGAAGAGGTTGAGAAAGGTAGGTATTAATTCATTTTTGAATGTTTGGTAGAACTCAATAATGTAACCACTTAGTGCTGGCTTTTGATTTTTGGTGGGCTTTTGTTTCATTTCCTTTCTTGTGATTAATTTGTTTAAGTTTTTTATTTCTTTCTGATTCAGACTTAAAAGTCCTGAGTATTTCTAAGAATTTTTCCATTTCTTTTTCTTTCTTTTTTCTTTTTTTTTTTTTGAGACTAGGTCTCTGTACCTTTGCCTGTGGAACAGGCTCATGTTGCTCAGTGTACCACAGACTCAAGCAATCCCCAACCTCAGCTTCCCAGGTAGCTGGGATTACAGGTGCACATACCACACCCAGCTATTTTTGGGGGGGACTAGGTCTCACTACCTGGCCCCAGCAGGACTTGAACTGCGATCCCTGGTCCTGGCCATGGCTTCCTAGGCTGCCGCTTACAGGCATGTGCCACTATGCTCAGCCTTTTTTCCATTTCTTATAGGTTAATGGTTTTCCATTTCTTATAGGTTACTTATACAGTTTACTGACATATAAATGTTCAGAGTATTCTCATGATCCTCTGTATTTCTGAGATGTCTGTTGTAACCTTTCCTCTTTCATTTCTGATTTTCAGCATTTTATTCACTTTTTATGTTTTATATCTACTAGATAATCGTTTTACGAGAGTCACCTTGGTTTCATTGATTTTTTTTTTTTGGACTGTATTGTATTATTTCTATTTCATTTTTAATCTTCTCTAATTTCTATTTCTTCCTTCCTTATACCAACTTTGTTTGCTTGTTCCTTTTCTAGTTCCTTAAGGTGGTAATTTAGACTATTTAGCTGAACTTTCATATTTATTGTGCCTACATTGCTATATGATTCCTTCTTAATAATCCATTTGTGGATTCTGGTAAATTGTGTCTTCTTTTCTATTTGTTTCCAGCTACTTTCATTCTCTTCTTTGGTCTCATTAACCAAACAGTCCTTCAGTAGTGTGTTGTTATATAAAGAGGTCCCCACCCCCCCCACCTCCCCACCCCTGTTTTATATTTGGAGTTGATTTATAGTTTAATGCCTTTGTAATCAGAGATTACTTGATAGGATTTCAATCTTCATATCTTCATGAATTTATTTATACTTGTTTTGTGAATAAATCCTGGAGAATGTTCCATGTGTACTTGAGAAGAATGTATACTCAGCATTTGGGGGTGCAGTGCCCTATAAATGTGTATTAAGCTATATGATCTAATTTCTTGTTGAATGCTATTATTTCTTTGTTGATTGTCTCTCTGATTGATCTATTCATTGGTGAAAGTGGGGACATTGAAGACCCCTACAATAATTTTTGTTGTCTCCAGTACATGTTTTCAGATAACAGTGTTCTTTTATATTTTGATGCTTATTTGTTTTCTACATATATACTGATGAGTGTTAAGTTTTCTGGGTGCATCGATCAACATAATCCTTATAAAATGTTCCTCTCTGTTTTTTGTTACTATTTTTAGTTGGAAGTCTATTTTATCCTGTGCAAGTGTAATTTTCTCTGCCTTTGTTGGATCCCATTTGCTTATAGTATTGTTTTCTAGCCATTCGCTTTGAGTCTGTGTTTATTTTTGGAGCTCAGCTAGATCTTCTGGAGACAGCAGAGATTTGAGTGCTGTTTTTGAGTCCAGCTGGCCACTCTACTTTTTGTTTAGTGAATTCTCTTCATTTAATTTAGGGTACTTTGATATGAGGTTATTTGCTACTGCCATTTTATCTTTAGTTTTCTGGTTTTATTTTCATGTTCTTTTTTGCTGATTTTTTTTCTTTTCAAATTAGATAGGGGAGCTTCTTTTAACACTTCATGTAGTGGCGATCTAGTTTTGGCTAACTTCCTCATCTTTGTTTTTTTTTTTTGGGGGGGTTGTTTCTTCATTTCAGAAGAGCGTATTGTAGAATATAGTAGTTTTGGCTGACAATTGAAGTTTTTATTGAAATATATCTTTCCATTCTAATCTTTCATATTGAGTTTTCTTAGAAAACTCTGATGTAAGTCTGATGGCAGTATCTCATATTTTTCCTACTTTCTCCTCAGTCACTTTAAATATTCTTGCTGTATCTTGAATTCTTAATAGTTTTAAAACTATGTGTCTTAATGTAGATCTCATTACATTTAGATAATTAGGTGATCAGTTGTTCTTTTAGTTTCAAGGACTTGTGCATTTAGTTTCTTCTCCATGTTTGGGAAATTTTCTTGTATTTTTTCTTAGAAAAAATTCTATTTTTTCCTCTTTTCTCTTTCTGGTATACTAATTAACCTTATGTTTTTTTCTCCTAATAGAGTCAGATAATTCTCAAAGTGTTTCTTTCTGTGGCATTGAATTGCCAAGTTTGTATTCATTTCAGTTTTTGTGAAATGGGACTGTTGACTAACATGGATTATGGAAACATTTCTGGATGAGTTGCATTTATCCTTGTATCTCTCAGCTCTATCTAGCTCACCTTTCAAAACAATCCTTCCAAGGAATTAGAGGATATGGCATCTGTCTCACATCCCTATTAGATGTAGGGTTAGAAATAATGCCCATACATCTAGTTTTCCAGACTCATGTTGAGGTATCTCCTTTTATATGGGGTCATGGAATCTAAGCAGATATAATGGAAGCACTGGCATCTATTTACTCTTTCACATCCCTTCTATATAGAAGATGAGTGCATGCAGATATTCTGCATTTCACTCTTGACCCCCTGTCAGCAAACCAGTTCCTTCTCCTTTTTTTGGATTAGATATAGCTATGCCCTTGTTGATAATCCTACCCCATGGAAAGAAAATGATATAAATCTTGAAGTCTTTTCTCTCCTGTGTGGCTTTCTTTTGGAATCTATGAATACTAGAGATAAGTTTGAGCCTGGGTCCTATGATTTTCAACTCTGACTTCTCTCTCCTGTATTATCTGTCTCCCCTCTTCATTCTTATATCCTCTCCCTATTGACTATTATAAGATTGAATATGAACCTGAAATGTCTACATTTTATAAAGTGAACTGGATGGAGACTCAGAGATCTAGGTAGCAAGTTACATTTTAAAAGGGTGTTAATTAGGAAAAATATTAAAAATCTTGTATCACAGTTTGTTAATCTAAAAGTGGAGATTTATTGTTCAAACCACCACTTATTGAGTGCATAACTGTGGAGAAAGTGATCTCTGACCTTCAACTTAAAGAATTATACCTCTTGTAGTCAGAAATTTTTTTGTACATAATGACGAGATATCTTCCACTCTACTTATTTTTTTCTTATTTATAATTTGCTCCTTATGTTCATGTTCAAGAACACATCAACAATTCCTTTAGAATTACACCCTATTTTACTAATAGCAGTGAAATATCAATTAAATGAAGAATATATAAATTCATTTTAACAATATAAAAATCCTACTCTCTTCTCCCTATGTCAGACCTATGTCAGACCATTAAGGACCTAATTATTTCCCAGCCATTTGACATTTTTATTGAATAGACATTTTAAAAATCAACATAGAACTATTAGAATATAAGTTCCCTTTTGACCAGAAATTCTATACATCTCTATGTATATAAAACATTAAAAATAAATAATTTTTTAATTTAAGCCAGGAGAAAATTATCTCTGCATACCTATATGTTGTCTAAGCTTAAGTATGTGTGTGTTTAAGATATCAAACATGATCCTACTGTTGTATTTAACATTGTTCCCATATTGTTAACATGATATTTGTAGAAAAATACTTTATTATTTATTCAGTGAGAAAAAATATGAAGTAAAATCTTACTGAATAGCATCTAATGCTAAACTTTGGTTTTTTCAAATGTTTCCTGGCCTTTCTGGGTTTTTAATAGAATAGGCATCAAATATAGGATGTTTTTCTCAACTATATGTGTGTTTATATTCTATGTAAGAATGTATGAATAACAGTGTATGTATATGTATTTTTATTCTAGAACAGTTTACTTCTGTAAAGATCAAAGGATCAGATCTTATATTTTTCTGAAATGATTGAGCAAAAGAGGCTGATTTATAAACCTGCCAATATCATGGCACCCAGAATACGTTTTTCTTACCTGAAGACCAGTGACCCTTTGAAGTGATTCAATATACTATGCCTAATTCAATTTTCATTTCAGAAAATAAAATATGAACCTCATGTATTTTTTTCACCGATACTGCTTTTCAATCCTTTTATGGGATTCCTATATTGATTTGCATTTTAAAATGTTTTCCCATCTGATTCTCCTCCCACTCTCAATAATTCCAAGAGTTTTATTGATTTAGATGGAACCACTGTGAAGTTTGAAGAAATTACTTTTTATTTGCAAATTTGAAAAAGAAATCATTATTTACTATACTGAACAGTCAAGTCTTAATAGTGTACTAGTGCATTAAGCTTTAATGCATTCACAGATGACTTAGAGCTGAAAAAAAAGACCAAGGTACCGAAGTCAGACTATGTGGTCCCAAGCCTTGATGCCTCTTTCATCTAAGAACTCAGCTCCTTCCTCTGGATGTTAGAGGAGGAGAGACAGGAACAGGGGTTACGAAGGGAAAAGCTTGGTAAGAGCCAGTTAGTTGACTAACAATTACTAAGTATCTCCTTTGTGCCAAAGGACTCTTTTGGATACTACAGATACAGCAGTGAATAGAAAAATTAATCTCTGCCCTCTGGAAAAGTCTGAGCAAAAACTAGTAAATAAGTAACAGAAATTTTGCTGTTGCTTTTCTTATTTTGCATCAAGTAGTAATTTCTCACTGTGTCTCAGGCACTGTACTAGAGATTTTCTCTTCATGTAATAACTGAATAAATTCAACTTGGGAATTGCAGGTGATATGAAAATTCTGTCCCTCTAATTGAAGAACTTTACTCTCTAGGAATAGTGACTATAGTGTGCTCATGTTACCTTAAAATTTCTCCTGTCTTTTAATTCATTCTAGAAAAAAATAGCAATCTTATATTCAGCTTTGTATCTTTTTGAAACACACATTGTATCCTCTCTCTTGACTAAAGAGTATTACTTCCAAAAATTTGTATGAGCCAATGTGTGTGTAATGCTTAGTGTTACCATGAAAGTTCATAAAGTTTGGGTTGTTAATGTTCAGCATATAAAGTGAAGGGTTATAAAATATCCATGAATGTGTAAATTATTCTTTTTTGCATCTGTCATTTAATGTCTATTTTATGTGGGGGTATGGGACTGGTAATTATGATAAGGAATTTACTCTGAATGCCTCATCTCCTGATATCATCACATTGGACATTTTTCAACCTAAAATTTTGGGGGACAAAAACGTTGTGACCATAACATCAACTACACTGCTAGACAGTCATTCTTTGGTGTTGAAAAGGTGGAGCCTGCACAGAATATGATAATGGGTTAAGGTTACATCCTGTGGTATCTTCTGTAAATGACTCTCTACCTTCCCAGTTATGTGCCTGATGTGACAGTAATAGGCAAGTAATCTAAGAAAATGGCAGCATAAGGGTATCTCTTGACTTCTGCAGAATAACTTCTCCATCATAATCATATAACAGAATCATCAGATGATAAAACAGATGCTGGGTAGTAATGTCATTTTTGTAGCATTTTAAACTGGATGCAAATGTTAGGTTCACTTGGATGGGGAATTCATGTCATGTTGCAAATCTTTTGAAAAAAAAAAAAGACATCATAACTCAATTCCTACAGATGCTCATTAAAAGTATTTTGAAATGATAACATTATATGGTTGTGAGATTCCCAACTCCCTGTAGATTGGCACTGAAATTATGATATCTTTATTACTTTGTGTTTATTGTATATAAGTGTTTTTAACAGAGTTTGAACTTCCTGTTCACACTGAAAAGATGTTTACACTTACAAACAGGAAGATTTGCTGGCTGTATAAATCTAAACCAAGAAGAATGGTTCCATTATTTTCAAAATGAGTCTTGTTCAAAAAAGGAACAAATTGTGAAAAGACAATTTCACCTAAGTTAAACATTTAGATCTATGGATAATTTTCATATTTCTATGTAGACAATAAGCACTCAATAAAAGTTACTGGTTGATTCATAAATTCAGGGTGCTTTGTACCTAATAGGTGTTCCTTAAGTTGATTTTATCCCCAAATTATTTAATCTAATGGAAAAAATATAGAATATAATTCTTTCCCTACAAGTACATAAAATCCAGGTGAAAAGTTCAAACAAGGTGTAATTTAAGAACATTATAATGCACTATTGAGAAAACTGGATCAAGACATGCAAAAAATAAACCAAGATACCTCCCTAACACCATGTAAAAACCAACTCAAATGGATAAAAGACTTGGATGTAAGACCTGAAACCATAACATGCATAGAGGAAAACCTGGGGAAAATCCTCCATGAGTTACAATTCAGAAATCTACTTCTGGATACATCTATAGCAGATTAAAAAAAATGAAGGAAAACATAAACAGCTGGGACTACATCAAACTAAAATGCTTCTGAACAGCAAAAGAGACAACAGAGAAAACAAATAGAAACCCAACTGAGTGGGAAAAACATTTTACTTTCCATACAAGTGATAAGGGTCTGATAACAAAAATACACAAAGAACTCATACAACTTAACAAAAATGAAGAAAAAAACAGTTAAAAAATGGGGAGAAGAACTAAAATGATGCTTCTCCAAAGAGGAAACACAAATGGCCAACAGGCACATGAAAAAATGCTCAACACCACCGGCAATCAGGGAAATGCAAATCAAAACCACACTGAGATACCATCTTACACCAGTAAGAATGGCCCACTTCCAGAAAATGGGCAACAATAAGTGCTGGTGTGGATGTGGCAAGAAAGGAACACATTTATACTGCTGGTGGGGATGTAAACTGGTCTAGTCACTATGAAAAGCTGTATGGAGGACCCTCAAGCTAATGGAAATGGAACTACCATTTGACCTAGCAATCGCGCCTCTGGAATCTACCCAAAGGAGACCTCAATACTTATACAAAGGGATACCTGTGCCCAGATGTTTACTGCAGCACTATTTATAATTGCAAAGACATGGAAGCAACACAAATGTCCCAAAACAGATGACTGGATGAAAAGATGTGGTATATATACACAATGAAATATTACTCATCAATTAAAAATGACAAATTTGATGATTTTATGATATCATGGATGTACTTAGAAGAAACCATATTAGCAGAAACAAGTCAGAAAGAAAAAGACAAACCAAAATATATATGGAACATAGGAAAGATAAAAAGCCATGAGGAAAAGTCAAAATAAGCTAACAACCAAGCTGAAGTACACAAGTGGGGTGGGGGGACAGGAGAGGGTGGGAATGGGATTAGAAAGATGTGAAATTTATATATGAATAAATAATTTAATATAAAAAACAAAACAAAATAAATGTGTTAAATCTAAAAAAAAAAAAGAATATTATAAGGCACCAGATCATCCAAAGGAAGATAATGAAGTACAGATGGATTCAACCTATGTGATGTGCATAGAGGGTATATTCATTTAGTCCTGGGTAAGTGGCTATCTCTAAGTAAGTGACTATCTCTAAGTAAGTAACATGAATTTGAGGGGGATGGGAGGAACTAATAAAAAAAGCAGATGAGATTTTTTTTGGCTTTTTCCATATCTGAGGTAAATATTCATGAGTATTTTGTTAAATCCATATAATAATGTCACAAACAGAATTATCCTATATTGTAAATGAGGACACTGAAGCTTAAAGAAGCTACATAAATGATTAAAAAGTGACAGAGGTATGATTCCATTTGATGTCTGTTTCAGGTTAATATGCTTCAATATTTTCCTAGAGACTGGTCAGATACTGGTTTAGTAAAACTTAGCCTTTTAAAAGGGGGTAGAGGAACCACAAACAAAATAAAGGAGACTTAGGGATTCTTGCCAATTAATGCATATCCTGTGAATCAGAGTAGTGGGTACATTTATAAACTCCAAGAACTCCAGAATTATCTCTATTTCAGGGGAGATTTTTTTTTTTAATCTTTCAGAGTTTTGGGCTCTTAGACAACATCCTCATTCAAAGACTAAGGAGTGATGAGTACTACAAAGGAGGAATAGAGAAAACAATTAGAGAGCAAAGGCAATGATTATTCAGTGACATCAGTGAGTAGACTATTTTAAGTGAATATTTGATGGAATGCTTTTCAATGAGGGTCAATCATGGTGGTCCAAGATATCTAAGGGATTCAATGCATCTTTAAAGTTTTCTCATATAACACATGAGGTTAGGATGTGGGAAAAGCACAGAGAATTTTCAAATAGATTTAAATCAATTCTAGAAATATAAGTAGTGCTTTGATCATATCTATCTCTTTTTACTGTCTGACTGCATGTGTCAATAAAATTCTCAAAACATCAATAATTGTCAAAGTGTAATTTGGAACTTTTTTCAGAAGGGATATGGAAAAAGGTCAACGTGTTATTCATTTCTGGTTAGGCTTCCAGGTGGTTGGTGATGTTTACCATGGAATTTCCATCTTCAGAGTCCCAATAGAAGGTTTCTTTAGGTGGAGACAAAGAATAGATTCCATTCTCTTTATGACACTTCTATGACCCACATGATAGTGGTTCCGAAAGTCAAGCATATGCCAGCATAACATACTGAACTTTGAGGGTTTTATAGAAAAAGGGAAGAAGGTAGAGATATGCTGGAAGCAATTCAGCTTTCATTGAATGATGTATACTAAACACACACAAATTCGTATTTTTTAAAAAAATAAAGAACTTGAGCACCTATCATATAAGATTGCAGTCTTATTTCTTTTGAATGTTATATTTCCACTTAAAATCATAATAATAATAATCAGCTTCCAACAACCCCTTTCATGTATTAATCTCTATCAGTAATACCTTTGAATAGTTCTACAACCTCCCATGGTGCAAATGTCTCTGTTTAACTAACAGTCTTTATTTTATTACATTCAAAATGTACTTGTGAAAATGAAAGTGCTTTGTATTACTGTTATAGCTCCAACAATGTGATTATTTAGCACTTTTCAGAGACTGATTTCCTCGTTAGTATTTATACAGCTCCATGTACCCGCTACGAGCATTGGAAAGGTGCAAACAGCATTGGAAGGTTGGAATTATTTAGCATGTTTTAGAACAAGAGTGACAAGGACTAACAGTAAGAGGGGAACAAAAAGGAACATTTCTAAAAAGTGACATTTTTAAGATCCCGTTGACAAAACCCTCTGAACATATGTGGAACATAATCAAAATAACCACCCACTGCATCTGAAAGCTACATTCTGGTTGAAGAAAAAGTTGAGGCCTATTCACTGACATATATAACTGAAGGCCTGATATTTTGGAAAATGATGAAAGCTATGTCCAAGACATTCAAATGTTCATAGGATACCAAGCAGAAAGGTATGATTTTACACAAGGATTTGTTTCCTAGATCCCACTCCTGTGCCCATCTTTTGAAAAATGTAGCTCCAAAATATGTGAGTTTATTTCAAATTTAAATTTTTTTGAAAGGATGTCAAGTTCAAATTTAATCATTTTAGTAGGGATTTCTGACAGATTATCCTGGGAAAGTGAGACTAGAGGTAATCAAAAATGACTTGGATAAGACACTATCTCTGACCTGGAACCCTTGCTCAAAACATGTACAGGTATGCACTTCTAATTTTCTACATAATTTGGAGAACTGTGTTAACTGAAAAGTTTTTGTATCGTGTACAATTTTCTTGCACCCCCACCTGTAGTTACTGTGTCTGTTCTCCAACTTCAATAAGATAAAATGAGGTCCTATAATTTGCTGAACATTGACCCCGTGGTAATCTAATGAAAAGTTGAATATTTTGTTGGTTTAGAAACAGGCCTTTGTAGACTACATGATTTAAATATAAATATTCAATAAATGGGTCACAAACTAGAATGCATCAACACAATGGAATTGTACAGAACGGTCACTATTAAATTACAAACTGATTTAATCTATATTGCCAGCTATTGTTATAGCAATATAAAGTATACACAGGAAATGGAAAGCAGTGTGTCAAAAGGAGAATGCAGGTAAAATTTGTTTTTTTGTGGTTTAGTTGTTCCTTTTTTTTTTTTTTGCCACAAGTTATTTACTGTGGTTCCATCATTCCTTCCTTATGTAGTTATTATCCAACCCACTGATGCTTGCTACTATTTGGGGAACTATGGGGAAGATGATTTCCTAAAATGTGTATGATTAGAAACAACATTGAGGTTGAAAGAATTGAATTGGGCTAAACTCATAATGTTTACTTGGTGAAAGAGATTGTACTTTATTTACACAGCTATAATAAACCATTTTTAATGAATAAAACTGAATTAACTAGTACCTTGCTTCTGAAACTGTCATGGTGAGCTTTCTTTCCTGAAAGATGAAAAATCTGTTATTTTTTGCTATGGGATTTTTGAGTATGAGAAAGGAAAGAGTAATGGGAAAACTACTAACATTCACTCAATAGTTGGAAAGTGAATAAATTGGCTATCTCCTATGATCTCTCAGAAAGCATTCTCTCAAAGAAAAGTTAGATGGACTGTAAATAAATGTAGACATTAATATAGAACTTTGTAATGGAAAGAGACTTTAGAGATCATGTATTTAAGTAATTTTATAATTTCTATACCTCAGTTGTAACTCCAATATAAGAAGTTGTAAGGAAAGTTACTCTGTTGAAGGACGGGAGTTCCTCTGCTTCCGGGTTGACTAAATCCTACTAAAATTATCTCTGAGTTCTTAGATCACCCTTTTTCTTCTGGTTCCTGGCATGACATGACATAGTCTAAGGTCCATTTCTAATGGGAATACGGGTCTGATTGTAAATGGTCTTTCTACTACAAAAGTGGTTTTCAAACTTTGTACAGATCCCTAGAACATGCTGGAATGCTCTGTGTGGCTGATAAAAGAAAGAAGTTCTTGTAGGGGAAGATAGAACTAAAATCAAGGTCCTTTACCCCATCTTTGACCAGAGTAGTCTAATTTTACATTTGTATATAATGGGTTACTTTGTGAGGAGTGAGAAGTATCCCACTGCCAAAAATAGAAAAGAAGGAGGGGAGGGAAGAAAGGATGGGAGGATAGAAGAGGAAAAGAAGGGAGAAAGGCAGCAAGGAAGGAAGAAAGGGAGAGAGGGAATGCCCTACAGATCTTTTCACTTGATTAACTTTTGTAAAAATAATAAAATTTTAAAGGACAATTGTCTTTTTATCTCCTATTTCATAGGGAAAGATAATGAGACACACATATAAGTACATTTGTGTGTGTGTGTGTATATATATATATATATATATATACACATACCTACATACATACATACACACACCATTTTAGATAAAATTGCACAGCATTGGAGGGTGGATGGTGAAGCACCATTCCCTACTAGAAAGGAGATGCTTTGCCACCAGTACCACAATGTTTCTGTCCTGGCCACAGGATTGATTTTGTTTTTTAAAGCTCTGATAATAGCTAGAGACTATCCTGTGGTCTGAATTAGTGATTCCCAGTGTGTCTTTGTTCTGTCTGACAAGCAGCAGTCAACTTTCTTTTCACTTCACTTCTATCTTGGAGGGCACTTTGGAATACTTTTTAAATCTTTTTGGACCAGCTTAGGACGGTGGACCACAAGTTGTGGACAAACTGCTCTGGAAAATGGAAGCTCATAACCAACAGGCATCTCAAAAGGAGAGGGAGGAATTGTTGAGTGACCAAGGAGATTTTGTTTATACAAACTTCAAGACTCCCAAGATATATTGTAAGGAATACTGTTGACGTGGTTTTGGGGGGCATGGGGAAGAGTGGGGGTGTTCAGTTGTAAGATGAAGGAGAAGGAACACACTAACTACCCTGATGTGAAAAGAATGCTTTATATGCATTGATTCATTCCATTCACTCCACTGGTAATTTCTCTATATCTGACATCTTACTGTACTTTGAAAACAAGCATCGTGGATACAGCACTGACAGCACAATGTACCTAATTGTCTTTTCCCATGGACTTAATACATTTAGAGACCCCAATCCAACAGAAGAATTTAGCAATTGTTACAGTAAACAAAAAATGCTTGGCTAACCTTGTAGATAGTATTTCATGTCAGTGACTAGTCCTTTACTGTTTGTGATTGTATTGCATGTCTTGTTGCATGTTTGGTAATTTGACTGTCCATCTGATTTAGAATCTGAAATCTTGTACCCTTTTGTACTTCACAACACAAGAATTTAAACACACTAATGAAAAACAAGAAATGATCATTCTTTTATCCAAAGCTACCTAGAAAATAGTTTTTATTTTGGACAGATTTTGAGTGCCTTGAGATAGCATGGAAACTGATTATAAAAATGGGGAAATTTTCAATTTCCTGTCTTCTTATTTGGTCAGGCAGTCCTCGATAGTTCCACACACATGACTGATGCCCTTCCCTTATTCTGGAACATTCTGGGGAGATATTCCCTGAGGATTCAAAGCAACTCTATTTTCCAAGGTGTCTACAGAGCTTCACTTTTGCCTGCTTTGTGCAAACTTGTCTCCCTTCAGTCATTTGGCTTTTTGGCTTGGCTTTGTGTGTGGGGGATTGTTTTTCCTGTTTTCTAACTCAAATTTTGTTTGGTGGGGTAGGAATATCTTTGTCCAGATGGTCCCCATCCCAGGATATTTTGCAGAGTATCTGTGAGCCAAAAACCACTGGGGATTTTTTTTTCCTTTTGATTCAAGTAGGTCCCTCAATTTTGTCTATGCTGCCAATTCTTGTTTTAAATCTCCAGGCATGTTCTCTTCGCAAAATAATCCTCTTAAAACACACACACACATATATTTTATTGCATAAAAAATTAATTTGTGGCAAATTCTTGCAAAAGCAAACTACTAAAAAGGGTAATTTTTATCTCATTAAAGAGGTTGCCAAACCTTTCTCCTTTTGTGACTTTGCTTTTTTAATTAAAATCCCTGACTCCAAGAATTGCTCTTGAAGCACATGTTCCTTGGTGGACACCCCACAGAAGCTTGTTCCTCAGGACACAATGTCAGCCTAACAACCTTCTGCCTACCCATCTCAGAACAAACCTGAGACCTTTCAAAACAAATCACACGAAATAAGCCAGATTGCAAGTGAAAGCTGTACGGTCTATTGAAGGCAGCATGATTTGTGTTTATCATGCTCTTTCAAGAGGTGCTATATCCCCTTTTGTCTCACTTTCTAGTTGCACAGTAGACATCTGCTCACAAGTGAAATACCTCAGAAGAACTTGATCCCTTTGGGCTTGTGGAGGTGAGAGTAGAACAGGGGCTACCAATTTAAATGAAGTACATATGCATGTAGATATTGCTTATAAAACTCACTTCTGAAGTCTTCTGCAGAACTCACTTTTCCCTCCTGAAGTATGACACACCTCTATCCCCATATTCTTCCAGTGTGTAGAATCTAACCCAGTAAAGGATGTTGTGTTGGATGACTACTTCTGATGAGGGCTTTTAAACACTTTAACATGTGGCTTCATTGTTACAGCTGTCATTGCTGTCTTGGAATTTATTCTCGGCTTTGAGAAAGGCTTTTAGCCATGTGTGAGGCATCATGTCAGCAGAAATTGCCAACAAGCATGATTTATAGTCAGTCTTTTAAGGTTGGGGAGTTGCCTCAGGGCACTTCAGGTCTGAAAGAGGTTTGACCGACTTTTAATTCTGCACCTGCCTTGATCAGGCAAACCATTTTACTTATAGGTTACAGATATTTCCAGTGACATATTCCAAAATCTCTTTTCCTTGATGGTGGATAGTTTAAAGATGTCCCCCTCCTCTTCCGTCCTTTGTCCTATTTATTTACAGCCTCCTCCCTTGCCATGGCATTTAGTCAGTCCCATTGTAGTTAGTCAATTCTAAAGTGAGAAAAATTTGCTAAGTTTTCTCTATAGGGATGTTGGCTACCAGATAGTTTTTAAACAGGGAGTTGGACTAAGCAATATGGTATATCTAATTTAATCAAATGTTTGTTATTCAACAGAACACCGCAGGAATCAAACATGATTTCTAATTCCATATAAATGAAAAAAAGGTAAGCAAAAAAATTTCACAGCTCAAATATCCATTACATGATGAATAGATAAATGTTATAGTGGTTCAATGGGATATTATTCAGTCTTAAAAAGAAATAGAGTACTTATAATATGCTATAAAATGGGTGATCCTTGAAAAGAGAAAGAGACACAAAAAGCCATTTATGTGTTATGCCATTTATATGAAATGGCCAGGACAGATAAATACAGAGAGACAGAAATTAAATTAGTGGTTGCCAGCAGTTGGACAGCAGCAGGAATGGCGTATGACCACTAATGGATGTTGAGTTTCTTTGCAGAGTAGCAACATGCCTCTGCAATTTGCTGGTTGCCAATTTGTATGTACTAAAACCCACTATTTGTATACTTTATAAAAAGTTGAATGTTATGTGAATTATATTTCAGTAAAGCTCTTATTTTTAAAAAGACTAAACGACTAAAAAGCAGTAAAGCAAGTTATCTAACTGCATGTACTTATGACCTTACTTTCATAAAACCATAAATTAGACATAAGTATATGTTGATTTAAAAGACTCAGATGATATAGTTATCACACTATGTACCACTGTGAATGAAATTATGATAATTTTGCATTTTTAAACATTATTTATTCTTATATATATCTCTTATTGTTGCATAATTTATGCTGGCTACTATTATAAAGTGGTGGATATGAATAGCTTTCTGATTTAATAAAGAGGAGTCTGATTTAGACATATTTTAAGGCATTTCTCTTTGTTTTAGTGAGGCAATATAGGCGAGGGAATTGAGTAACAAATGCAAAACTTAATATCTGAGCCAGAAATATTCATTCCTTGTCCTCTACTTTCACTTTCTTCCATTCAGAAAATGCTATCATATAAAATATAGGTTTTTGTGTTCATAACAATGATAAAAGGGGACTGAAAATTATTTAATATTTATTGAACATACCTGGTTGCCAGAAACTCTGAGAGTATACTATGCTATTATTTAATACATGTTCTTTACAACTTAATTTTGTTTACATTCAACACCTCCATTCTTTTTATACTGGAGATAACTTAATAAATTGTTATACATAGCTGCAAGAGAGGCTGGAAAGCACAGCTTTTAACTGGTCAATCATATGTCCTTCAAAAATGATGATAACTTGTAAGAGGGGCAGGTTTGACTGGGAGGGGGTGTGTGTGTGCAATTACCAGCTGCTCAGAGAATAATTTTTCAATGCAACAGAACTGTATCTCTACATGAAGAAAAATATCTTTAGCCAAAAGGAAATTCCAGATTGCTGTAGGAGGTAGAATAATTGTTGGAGATTTTTAAAAAATAGAGAATAACCATTTGATTTGAATTGTTGAAAGATATTCACCTGCCCTCATGCAGATTACTGAATTAAACAATAGACTGAAGCCATCTTGAGCTATGTGACTAGCAGTATTTTTTGATCATTGTTTTTAATCTTGAACAGAGGTGATTCCCTATAAACAACCCATATTCTTATTTATCTTTTGTGTATAATTTTTGTCAAGGACTAGGGTGATTTTTTGATGCAAGACGCTCTTGTTGACTTGAGTCCTTCAATAATTTCTATATTAGTTAAGGTAATGAATACCCAAATTTTAATATCTTAATGGAATGAAATATATTTTTTAGTCAAGCAAGATGTATAAGGAGTGTTTAATAGAGTGTTTTCAATGTGTTAATTTTAAGATTCAGCTTTATTCTTTAACTGTCAACTTTTAGATCTCTGTGATCTTTCACTCTACCTAGGGCATTTATTCTAGTGGCCCAGTTTTGGAAATAGAATACAAATTTTACCTACAGACATTAGTTAAATGGCCACATCTAGCCAAAGGGAGACTGGGAAATGTACTTCAGCCAGTCTTTGCCAAATGGGAAAGGAAAGAGAGTTGATGAACTATTGGCCAATTTCTGTCATAATTCTTTATCTCAAGAGAGATAAGGGCTAAAGGTTTGCTTCTATTTACTTCTGGAGCCTAATATTGCATCTTGAACTCTATTCTATTTCAGTTCTCTAAATAATAGGGATTCCTCAGATGTTGATAGTTCAGGTAATAATATTGTCTGCCAGTAGAACAGTGACTAGCAATTATTCAAATCTTTTGATCTTCTTATCTTTAGTCCCATGAGACCAGTGAGCTTTTATCAACTCTTTTCTCACCAAACAAAAAAGACAAGAGTATTATGAGCAGTATTGCTTCACCACTGTTTGATGTTCTGTGGGATAAGGGTTTGTTTGTATCCTAGCAAATCTTAAAGACTGGAAAAGGAGTTTCCATTTTTATAGCTGGGAAAGTTTTGCTGCTTTCATAAATTGATATATATGGAGAACAGTTTAACTGAGGTTACCAAAGATACTGGTTCCAAACAATGAAATACCCATGAATCACTTAGGGAAGAACACAGAAAGGATGGTTTCGGAGCCCTATCAGAGAATCTGATTAAATAAGGCTGGTATACCATGCAATAATGTATGTTTTTTAAAAGCTCTGTTGAATGGTCCATGGATTAGAATATGAGAAATATTAAACTAGGGTTAAAGTATAGAGTAGTAGACAGGAACACAATTCAGATACATTTAGCTTTCCTGGAAAATAACTGCAATCCTGGACAATGTCTTAAACTCTCTAGTGGCAGAATGGGGGCCAATAAAACGTCTCTAGAAGCTTCTGTTAGTGCTCCACTTCTTCAGAAAGTCCCTCTCTGGACATTCTGTAACCTTGCCTAGCTCTTGAAGCAGGACCCCAATACTAGGCAGTTATATATGTCTTTTAGGAAGTGGTACTGTTTTCACTCACAAGAACTTAAATACTGAATTTTAGAACCAGAATAAAATTTAGATTCAATGAAGGAAGGAGTAAGGGAGCTGATCATTTTCTTAACTTCCCTTTTAAACCAAATCCTTTACTACTTAGAGATAGGGAGCCATTGTGGTGGTGTAGCAGCAAAATGTTTAACTCTATCGTAGACCACATTAAGGGGATATTAGGATTTATGTCGCCATATGAAAAGGTACTTTTTCTGCTCTGTGGTGTTTACAGCATGTCGAGAAACCTATTCTCTTCCTCAACATGAGCTTTGACAAGCTGTAACACAATCACACGTGCATGAGCACAAAGGTATAAAGTCTGAAAACAACCAAATTAGAAAGTTTTATTTTCCTGAAGAGAAGACTTGGCGTTAGTTCAGGGGAATGTGTCAAGAAGGGAATAATGATTAGCTTGAAATACATAAATACATAAAAATGTAATATGATCTAGACTTACTATTTAATGTCTTGGAGCTCCTTCAATAGCAATACTACTAGTGTAAGTATCAGTAGCTCTTATCTAAATTACTAGAATTTCCCCATTGGTTCTAGCTCATCCTTTGTACTGATTGTATTCAACAAATGACACCAAAATGTGTCCTCACAAGTTTGTGGGTAGAAAATCAGAAGAGCTCAGCAGGACAGCATGTGTCCAATCTTTGCACTGTCACCTGGGGCAGCTTGACTTGGCCAGTAGGATCCACCACCAAGATGGCTCTACTCATTTGACTTGCAAATTGGCTCTGGCTCTTGGCTATGAATTTATCTAGGGATGTCATCTGGGGGAATCACCTCCTTTTCATAGGGCCTTTTCTTGAGGCCACCTGGGGTTCCCCACAGTCATGGTGACCGAAAGTGAACGCTCTCAATGTCTGAACTCTTTAACCTAAAAACTGGCAGGTTATCATTTTCATTATATTCAACATACTTACAGTCAACCCAAATTCAAGGGGAGAAAAACATAGATCCAACACTTTAATGAGAGGAGTGTGAAAAAATTTGTGACTGTCTTTTGTATTTCAAGTCTTCCTATAATCAATTATTTTTAGAGTATCACAAGCCTACTTAAAAATGTAGGTCAGATCATGTCACTTCCCATTGCTTTAAAACACTTATATGTCTACTTGTACTCAGGGTGCAATGCAAATTCTTTACCATAGCTTATGAGATTTTCTAACATCATTTAGTCACTTTTTCAAAGTCTCTGACACACTTTTCTTTTTAAAAAATTATTAAATAACTTATTTTCAAAGTCTCTGACACACTCTTTTCTTTTTAAAAAATTATTAAATAACTTATTTATATATAAATTTCACATTTTTGTAATCCCCAGGATTCACCCCTCCCACCCTTCCTGACCATTCCCTTCCTTTCCTCCTCCCCCAAGCTGTGTACTTCAGTTTGGTTGTTAGCTTGTTTTGACTATACCTCATGGCTTTTTGTTTATTTTTCCTATGTCCCATATATTAGTGAAACCATTTGGTTTCTGTCTTTTTCTTTTTGACTTGTTTCTGCTAATATGATTTCTTCTAAGTACATCTATGTTATCATAAAATCATTGAATTTCTGACACACTCTCTTAAACAGCACTTTCTTTTTTATACCTTTGTCCTGTATTATTGCTTTTCATGCACTTACTACCTGATGTATTATATTTTTATGTATTAATTTGTCCACCTCAACCCTGAGTATATGAGAGCAGGGACTTAAATCCCTTATCTACACTATCTGTTACATAGTAAGTGATCTGTAAACATTGCTTAAATTATTGGGTGGTGACGTTTACATGTTTTTCTCTGCCAAAAAGAAAGTTTCTGTCTTTGTGCATTTGATTTCCTGCCATACATTCTCTCTTTCACTGGAGCGGGAGTAACCTCAGTGTCAATCAAATTTATTTACTTAGGCAATACAAGGAGAGAAAGTAAGATGAAAGATACAATGCTTTTGGCAGAAAAAAAGGGGTTGCAAATCAGTTGACTAATATTAATGAGAAGTATCACTAGTTACTTAGGTATTTAGGTCATGTGTGTATAATAAGAAACAAATGATACAATCTGTGCTCTCAAAGAGTTTAGGATTAGAGAAATGTCCGTATCATGACTCATGCGTGGCAGACCTTCTAGATGTAGTGGTGCCATTGAGGTCAGACAAACTTGGACTTCTTTTTCCTAGGTTTGAGACCTAATAATCAATTTACTCAACTTCTTTAAGTCTTGATTTTCTCCATCTGTGAAGAAAGGATAAATACTAAGGCTCTTTAAACATTTCTGTGGCAATTAAGAAAGAGTAACTCTTTAACTATTTCTGTAAAATGCATGTGTCCTTCCAATCTCAGTGGGGTTAAAAGCAATTGCAGATTCCTTGTTACTTCTTTCCTTAAGAAGTGGGAGGTCTACTATGTACTCTCTCCTTGAATTTGGAAATATTTTATTTGCTTAGAGCAAAAGCTGATGTGATATTTTTGACCTCTATGTCTGGTTGATCCTGGCCAGAGTTCTCATTCTTAGAACTTTAAGCCACCATGGAAATCTGATTACCTGGCGGCCATCTTACTGAAATAGTCACATGGAAGCCTTCTGCTTGAATCCTAACTAGGCTGTTGAACTGTTCTTCAGTGGTCCATCATCAGGTAGCTTACAGATAATTGAAGAAACTGTGTGGTTGCTACAGCTATGTGAGCTCTCATATGTCCCTCTTAGCCCTGATAATCAGTTTGACCAAGATCCCAAACAAGATGAACAGAGAACTGTCCCTTCTGTGCTTACTCCAAATCCCCAACACAGAATTAATGAGTGTTACAAAATGTCTCTTGTTTCAAGTCGCTATGTGTTGGGAGTGGATTATTCTATAGGGAGAGATAATTGGAAGAAGACGGAACCTGTCTAACACCATATGTATAAAGCTGGCTATTTGTCTCAGCATGTCAGTTCCCTTCTCTTTTCTTCTAAATTTAATAGGAGATTAGAGGAGAGAGGATACTTGTGGACTTTGTGGAATGGTAAGCTAGATCTTAAAGGTAAGTTAGGATTTCAATCAGGAGATGAAAGAGTATCACAGAAAGACATTCCAAGCAGGGAATGCAGGTGGGAGTAAATGTAGTTACTGCTGGGGACTTCCATGAGTCACTGCTACAAATATGCAGTGGTGTGTCCTGATTCATGGAGATGGGAGATAAAACTGCCCTGAAGGAGAAGACTTCCTAAGTAGCCACCTCCTTATGCTGAGAAGTGAAATGTGGTGAAGCTGACCTCCACACTGGTGCTCTGCCTTCCAGGTTCATCCTCATAGGGAATAAATGACAGATACTGGAGAACTGCAGGGATGCTCACATTGCTCCCTTGCTTCTAGATTGTTACATTCTCTTTGTCTGCCTTGCTCTGCCCTCTTCTCCACCAATCTCAGGGGGTAATTGAACACTTCTCTCACCTTCATTCTCTTTGCTTACACTCAGAGGCTTCCATCTCTCTGTGGCCCTATTGTTTTCTTGCTGTTTCCTCTTTAGGAGTAGACTTTAAAATGCTTTTACCCCCACCCCCCCACCCCCCGCCAATTCTCACATTTTAACAAAACATGGACACCTTTTAAAACGGGAGAATTTCTGTGTGTTTCTATATAGTTGTCATGAATGCTCACCTTTTTTTTTTAGGTGGAGAATTTATGTAAAACACTGTTAGACAGTGGTCTTTTTAGGAATGAAGGCCATGATTTTTAGGTAAATTATGGCCCTTGTATAGGACAGCTCTTAAGTGTATCTACACTGAATTAATAATGAATTGCTGTGGAGGGATTTTCAATTCTCACTGTGCAAGAAATATTTTCCACTGCAATGGGACAGCAGAGTTGCTAGGATAACTGTTACTACCACATTTAACTTGAATCCCAAAGCTATCAGGTATTGCAAACTTTCCTCTTTTTACTAAGATAGAATGAAGAGTATGAGATACCCTTAGCAGAATTTCTGATCATGGCCTGATCAGCACTATCAGTTATTATACTGGATCACTTTCAAAGCTCTTCCATAATTTTTCTTCAAAAATTATGATATGATTTTGATATAATTATGATATAATTTTTCTATTTCCTTTTTTACAACATAATATTTTCCATCTATTAACAGGGCAGGAAGGTTTTCTTGGTGTGTTGAATCATCATTAAAATGTAACTTCTGTATTTTAAAAAAATATATAAGAATGGTGTCATTGTAAAACAACTTTATATTATAGTAAAATAGTCTCCTTGATCTATATTTTCACTTTGCAAGTTTTTAAACTATATGAGGTCAACTACACACAGAAACTATTCCATGCAATCAGATATTGAGAGACAGAGATAGAAGAAGAAAGATAACATTCATATAACTTTCAACATTTATTTAAAAATTATTATTAACCTCTTGCCATACCTAACTGATAAAGTTAAAATTCTTCTTTATGTAAAATATGCATGTAAATAAAATAATATAGTAATTATAGGGTTCAATACTATTCGAAGTTTGAGACATCTGCTGGGGGACCTGCTATGTGTCCCCAACAGATAGTGAGGGACTCTATATGCTTCTGTCAGCCCAGCAGTTTCTTCTCCTGCCCTTGGATAAAAATCTTGGCTAAGCTTAGAATGTATCTTTGTATTTTCAGATTATAACTTTTCTTTAGTCTTTTTCTTTCTTTAGTGGTGAGAAAAATATCAGATTCAATTGTTTGTATTAAATCAAACTGAATGTAGTGATTAAAAGTGGGAAATTCACTCACAGGTATAACTTTAGGTCTATATAAGTAGAAGGCTGTAAGTGGCAGAGGGGGTTTGCTCAAGGTTATAGCTCTGTCTTCTTTTCCAACTTGCTAAGAATCCCCACATTGACCCTCATGCCCACATTGGCAGCTTGAGGTTGGGATTGGAGAGGAAAGGTAAGGGAACTGGAGAGGCCTCATGTAAGTGGAGCTCTTGTTAGCTGGCATTAAACATTATGTGCTAAGGAAGAGATCAGAGCTGAGTTTTTGAAATACCCACGCTCAACAACCCATTGCTGGGAATCTTTCCCTGCTGAGTTCTGCCATCAGTACCACAATCTGACTGGGGCCTGTTACTTTCCTCAGCTCTGGGCATCTGGTGACTTATCTCTAGTACATTTCTGCTGGTCTCCTTGCTCCTCCAGAGAGTCCTTGTATTAGTTTTCTATTGATGTGAAACAAATTATTATGGGCTTTGTGACTTAATGCAGTGTAAATGTATTCTCACAGTTTCAGTAGTGGCCCATCATGGCATAACTGGGTCCTGTGTTCAGAATCTCTGAAAATTAAATGTTGATCAAAACAGTGATCTCAAATGGGTTTGGAAACTAGGGGTCTCCACCATATTGTTGCTGGTAATGTATTTCCTTGCAGCTCTTCACTTGTGGAGGTAACATGTATTTCCTTGCAGCTATGCAGTTGTAGATGTAACATCTTCCAGATGAGCAGGAAAGTGGCTCTCTGACACTTTGCCTTCTTTTAAAGACCCCTCTAACTAGGTTAGTTTCATTTAGGAAACCTCTCCTTAGAACAACCTAAAGAAATAGGACCAGTTATGAGAATGAGTTGCTATCAGATTCATAGGGCTTATTCTATAGAGGTGATTATATAAAGGGAGTTCTACAAGAGCATATGAGGGCTATCTTAGAATTCTGCCTACAATAATCTGTCTTGAAATTCCTCCACACCCACATCTCCATCTCTCTCATAAGACTTATGTTTGAGGTTCTTTTTCTATGGGAATTCTATGTTACTTATTTTCCAAGTACAGCTCTCTATTCTTCCATGGGTCACTTTCTCTAGTTCTGGTCTTTCTGTTTCTCAGATATGTCCCGGTTTCCATTTAGTATGTTATGCAGTGTCCAGAAGACCTCTAACAAGCTCAACAAGTGATCTCCTGGATTTCTAATTAGTACTCAGGTGAGGGCAGACATTTTTGAAAATAATTTCTCTCTCTAATCTTCAATACTTCTAGCCTTATCAAATAAATTTTTATGTGCCCATGAGTGGGGGGACAAGAGTGACAAGATGGTTTGAGAGTACTGGTTTTGAAAGTCCTGCTTAGATTGTTTAGTATCACATTTTAAATGTTCAAATAATCGGCACCCGCTTTAGCAGGTTCATTTGGAACTGAGACTTATAGCAGTTCCTTAACATTCTGATATTTGGAGCTTACAGCTACCTTAATGGGTTCTGGCTATGTGCTGTATCCATTAAGTACATAAAAAGGGAAAACATAGGTGTAGAAGTTAAGTTACTTGTTTAGAGTCATGCAACTGACAAACAATAGAGTTGCAGTTTGAATTTAGGTCTGACCCCACAATCTGTGTGTTAACCACTCTCTATATTGCCTTCCTGATACTTTGTTCCCGATACTTAATTTCCAAATACAATCACTTAAGTTACATTGGATCAAATTGTTGGGTGATAATTTACTGATGAATTTATTTTCATGAAAACTATCTCTACCTATTGTGTTAAAATCTTTATGGAAAAATCTCTTGATAAATGCAGGTACAGTTAGGGCTGCTTTTTTCCCTTCTGTTCCTGGAAAATATACCCATTATTCTAAGCAATTAGCTTCAAGCAACTGACCAACTGCATATATGCTCTTCTGACAACTTCTGGGCAAAGATGACTTATCAAATTCAACCTGAGAATGCAGTTTGGAGAATGAGAGAGCATGCATTTCTATCTCAGACAACAGCCTTGCAAATCTTTGGGTTTTCATAGCAGTCATAAAGCGTGGGTCACAGTGGAAATTTTGAGACATTCCACTCTATGGATGGAAAGCTAATTGCATGCTGCTGATTTGTTTGTGGTCCTTCTGTCACAACTAAGGAAAGAGACCACAGCTGGAAGTAGATATTTATCGAATATATTTCATAATTGTCTTTTTCTAAGTGTCTGGTTGCCTTATGTTGATTTGATTCAGAATCCCACCACCCTGTAACTCAGTTTTTTTTTTTTTGGTTACAGACAGTAACCAAATAGAGTCAAACCTCAGGATTCCGGGAGACTCATCTATTCTCTATGCTGGAGAAAACTCATGTCTCAGCCACCTCAAGGCATTTCAAGCAGGCTGTTCTCCTTGGCTTAGAACAAGGTGGCAGAGGATAGTATGATGACTACATCTCATGTGGATAGATTTCTGGGGTAACTAGCTCAATGGGGATGGAAAGTTTGGGAATAATAGATAACAAGGGTGAGAATTAAGACCAAATGTGCAGGCAGGAAAGCAGACTTTGATAGGTTGTTGGTTGTTCAGCAGGACATTGTGCTGTTTCTGAGCTAGAGCTTTGAAATCTTTAAGTCTGTATCAAAGATGTGTTGCTTTTGGTCAGCCACATAAGCTGTTTCTCCTGTAGCTTATTCATAGTTAAAATTTAATCCCAGACTGCCACTGCTATCAAATGGATTATGCTCAAGGAATGGAAATTTATTTCAATGGTTGACTACATGAAACCTAATTAGGAAGATAAATTTACTCCCAGGAAAACATGTGCCCTACAGCCCAGAACAATGTAGAAATGACTTATTTGGATAGTTTGGCTTTATTTCTAAGTGGCCTTTTTTTAAAAAAAATATTTCTGTGCTTTAATTAAGGAAACAGCCTAGAGGAGATTAGAGGGAAGATGGGTTGCCTTTTGTAAACTTTAAAAGGTCATTGCAGGCTTGAATTTAAGACCAAAGAGAGAGGAAAGTGGTGGGGAAATTGAGCTTGGATGGGGTTTTGTGGTTAGGTGTGATGCAACTGGGAATGAGCGATAGAAGTTATGTTCTCCAGATGGCTTTGTGTCTCAGACCAGTCCAAAGATATCATTCAGTTCTCTTGAGTTGCTTGTGTTAAATACATCTGGGATACAAAACACAACCAAGTAAGGAGTCATTGGGGTAAGTGCCAAGTTCTGGGAAATGCCTTTCTATGTAGCTGGACTCAGCTCTTTGTGAGCTAATTATCTGGGTTCCCTGAATGAGTGAAAGATTGTTCTTATTAAATAGAGGTCCCTGTAGGGACACTATTGGCAAAAGGAAGCCATCTTTGTGGAGAATTTGCAATGTGTCATGAAATTATACATTATACACAAAGTTAGTGGAAAGAATTTAATTGAAGCTAGTCTCCTAAATCCCAGATATTTCCTAATGTCATACCACAGCAAGTATATCAGTCATCATCATAGTTAATATATATTTTAGCTTTCAAAACTTTTCATATTTACCTCCTTATATCAAGAAGGTCATTATAAATGAGATAGGAAAAGTTCAGTGATTTGTCTAAGATATCACAAAAAGTTGAGCTCTGTTGATTATTTTAGGGAACTGACTTTATCATACTTGGGAAATCTGAAGATTTGCAAAATTGTTAGAGTCCTGTGATAATTTCTTGTTTCAGCTCTTATTCAAGCTAGGAATATGCTAGACTAGTATTGTTCTTGAAGCAGTAGTATGTTAAGTGCTGGGCTAATTCATCCCTATTCTTGCTGTGTTTCTGGAATATATTTTCCTCTGTAGAACTTCATTTTTGTTACTAGGTTACCTGAACAGAGGACAGACTACTGCTCAGAGCTCTTGACTCTGATGCACGTGATGCCTTTGGAGTTGTACAAAAGTGGCAGATGCACCTATAGCTGACTTCCTAGTTCTGAAAGTTGGCTGCCAAGAGAAGCATTGATTTGGGTGTTAGAAGCACAGTTTTCCTTCTTAAATCTCAGTATTTTAGGCTAACCTGACTAACACAATTGTCAATACCTTAGGTTCACAAAGATCTTATTAGCATAACAGCTTTATTCTGGACCCAGTGGTGATGGACAGAGATAAATTACTTTTTTGAAGACCCTGGATAAGCAGTAAGCAGTATATTTTTTGAAATGGCCAAGCAACAATAATGATTATCTCTCTCCTATCTATCTATCTATCTATCTATCTATCTATCTATCTATCTATCTATCTATCTATCTATCTATCTATCTATCTATCTATCTATCTATCTATCTATCTATCTATCTATCTATCTATCTATCTCTCTCTCTCTCTCTCTCTCTCTCTCTCTCTCTCTCTCTCTCTCTCTCTCTCTCTCTCTCTCTCTCTCTCTCTCTCTC